>JAPSGF010000066.1:2218767-2352279 GCA_035772895.1 Perdix hodgsoniae | reverse complement strand
AAAGCCAAAACCAAACCAATCCAGATCAAAGTGTGTTTCGAGATGTGAGAGAGAAATTCACCACTTCAAATTCCCAAATTGCTTTTAGGATGCACTTTCCACAAGGCAGCGAGGACACAAGATCTGTACATCACTCATCTCCGTGAGTTTGTTCTTTTAGAGTAGCACTTTACAGCAGTCTCCCAAACAAGAAAGCTGCCAGTGTGTGCAATACAAATGCATCTGCAAATGAATGGAAAGATCAAAAACCACATAAATGAGAAACATTTTGGAGGTCAATAATGCCATGGTGTACAGATTTTACTTTAGAAAATCAGGTCATAAATTAGTGCGTAAAGAGGCCGGTTCCAGCTGAACTGTGAAAACACCAAGTACTATTGATTTTGTTGCTGTAGTTGGGGAAGAAAGCAAAGTTCAGATTATTTTAACATACTTTCTTGGTTTTGGATTTTCATGGGCAGAGTTTCAGTACATCTTGCTCCAGTGAATCCAGGTTGGCACCTAAAGGGCAAAAACGTGATAAGCAATAGTACACCAAAAGCACTGCACTAACAGACTGACATCTGCTGGCCTACGGAGATGGTAGTGCGCTAAGTGACCTCCTGGTTAGGTGTTAGTGAATAACGATCAGAAAAGGGGGAAGAAGGAGTAATCTTTCCGAAGATAATACTTCACAAAATTTAGAGTAAAAATCCACCACAGAAAAACACGGGAAGTCTTTCTGTTTGCCTGTTTCAAAAAAGAAGGAAAAATCAGGCCTAGCAAAAGCGTGTATCGTCTCATTGCTTATTCCACCTCATGAGGAGACCAGCAGTGGCAATTTACACTGTTGTGGTCACACAGAATCTACGAAAACACCATGATTTCCCTATTTCTGTACTGAGATGTTGTGTCTTCAAGTAGTTTCCTTAAAAGGAGACTAGATAAAACAGCAATTATGAAAATTAAAAAAAAAAAAAGGGAAAAAGGGAGGAGAACCTGAAAACCAAAGGCAGAAGTATCCTTAACATGGCTGATATACAGAGAATGAGTCAGTCTGGTCAGAAAATCTGGAGCTCCACAGCTGCCCACCCTTTCAGTTCATATGGTTTTCTGTGGAAGATTTCACTGCAGGTCACCACATGTCTCTAAAGAGTGAATTTCTCTTCAATGGTTTTTTTTTTTTTTTATCTTCCCTTCTGCTAACAGCTGTCAATTCTTCCTTCACTTTTCTTTATTCTTGATTCTGTGTTGCAGCTCAGCAGTTTTCCATCAAAATACTAGCATATCAATCCAAGCTACTGTACTTTTTATATAAATCTGGATGACTCTCCACCACATTAAACATATGAGAACTTCAGTCTTCCTGCTTTCTTCTTCTTCAGTGCACTCTTACTTTGTGTATAGTCTTAATTGACCTGCTACCTACTTCTTTGAATCCACCTTAACTTGTGTTGTCCATCTTTCTGAGAATCTCCATGAGTTTTGCCATGGTGCAAGAATCTCCTTCTTCTGTTGCTGCTGATCAGGGGCTAGCTTCCATTTCAAGCTACCTCATCATCTACTTTTCAGGGACCTCTTATTTGCAAATGAAAGTTGTTCAGAATGATCCTTTGCCTCTTCCATCCATCAGAGCTTCCTGCCCACTGAGGTCAGGCTTGGATTATTGGGTTTTATCTTCAACAGTTTCTTCTAGTCCTAAGAGTCAAGATATTGTACAGATAGGACTCCAGAAAAGCACTATGGCAGGGGATCGGTGTCAGGCATCGTTGCCACTAGTTTCTTGTTCAATAAGCAATGCAGGAATAACCTTGGTATAATAAAAAAATTGGAGATCTGTAGATGATTATTTGGAGATGATTTGCTGTAATGATACACTGGTTTATTAAGGAAGGGCATTTATTATCCTCAGAGCCAAGATCCTATCTTCTTATAAGCATTCAGTGTAGAGAGATCCAAGTCTCCACAGATGTTTTCAGATGAGAAAAATGCAACAAAGATAATTCTATCATGAGAAGTAAATACTGCCGGGCACAACAAAAGACTGCATTTTGATCTGTGTTACTGAAAAAGAGTGAAAATGTTCTATCCCTTTAATTTCCATTATTTTATTTCGCACATTTAATTAAATACTTGCCCTTGATAGCTGGCATTTGCACATAAATTGACATTTATTTCAAAGTGACATCTCCATCTTCTTCTTTAGGCCCAACCCTACAAAATTCCAATGAGCACGCAGCTGATTAAAAATCTCAAGATTACTTCTTGCTGCTGGCTGGTGTTTGCTTTTTGGGCCTGTATCAAGCTACAGAGACTGCTGATTTACAGTACAAAGTGGGTGGTGCCATAAGTAGATTAAAATAATTTTTCTTTTCCTCTCTATTAAGAATTTAAAAGGAATATATCAAACATATGTCATCAATGTTTTTTGGCAGGAGGGTAAAGGCTGAGTGGGTCAGAACTTAGTGTTTCTGTTTAACTGACTGCCTGTAAGCAAATGCATTGTAGGAATGTGGTTTTTCAAGGTGCATTTAGTAGTCCACTTCATAGTTTATATCTAAACTAGTATTTCCACTGTATTTTTTAAATGAGTAACTTTAAAATTTTTGTTAGCATCATTGAAACAATTTTTCTCTTTTTGCATTTTCAAGAACTTTATGTCAACTCCATCAAAGCCTTTGCATGAATATGAGTACAGCAACCAGCTATATCATGAACAGACACGTAATTCACTCTTTTGCTGTTAAGACATACAGCAGCATTATAACGAAATATTATTTTCATCCAGTGAAATAAGGAAGTAAATTAATTTTTTCTTCAATAGAAAAAGCAGTAGAAAAGATGATCTCTGCTAGTAAGGAATCAATTAGTCAGACCAGCAAGGACTTCATGGGAGAAATCATCAAAAGAACACTCTAAAGGCGTAACCAATAGTATATTCATATATGTTTTTCTTCAGATAAGAAGTAAATGCTGGGAATTCTGGTCTTAATTTTACATTTACAGAAGAAACTGTCTCAGTGCTTGTCCTCAGAAGACTTGAGGACACACTTCCATCTGGACAGAAACGATGAAAGAACCTCAGCAACACCAGTAACATTCAGGCTTCCAAGTCTGTACCATTTTCAAAATGCGACTTGTGTTCCTACGAAACATTTGGAAGTTTTATATATTAATAAGCCTCAAAGCTTATTTTATCATATTTCATATTTTGGGATTGTTTTGTTCAGCCTGGGATCATAATGTTAATAAATATAGGAAACATATTTGTTACCACAGATGTAGCTGTACAATGCATTATTAAGCCTTTTCACATTTATAATTTCACCTAGCTATCTCTTAAATGCGTTGAATTTCCTTGAGGCTCACATCAGTATCCATGAGATCGAGATCTAATTCATACTGGGTCACTATACGCGTATTTTACTAAAGACATTTTTTGAAAGCGTAGGTCTAGATTCTAAGAGAAGTTGGACTTAGGAGGTCCATTTTTTTAAAAATAGAATAGAAAAGTTTACAAAACCAGAGATATCACTTGGAAAATTCCATGGTTGTTGTGATTCTGAGTCATGTTTTTTTGGTTAGGGATAAAACCAATTTAGAATGATATGGCTCATGCTTTAGAAATTTTGTTTTTGCTCTCAACAGATGGACCATATGGAAAAATGTGAACTTGCTATTGAGGCAGAAATATGAAGAGCAAGTACCATATTTCAAGCATTCTGTTTCCACAGGCATGTTCTGAGGGAAGATTTATTTTCTCAGAACAATGAAGGCAATGTGTACTGGATAGATACTTATTTTAATTAACACTGGAACACTGGAATTAAAAGTAGACATCTGTATTTTCAATGAAACGAGAAGAGAACTGTATTTTGTCTCTTCAGTTTCCCAGTACTCCCACTTTCAAATACTCACACTTTCGTTTCTTATATTGCAGCATTGCATCCTGTTTCGCTACGCAACATAAAGTTTCAGTTCTGGCAATTATTAGAGGGCATAGCAAAATGCCAGCAAAATAGCAGTGGCCCTAACTGTCCTCAGGATAAGAATACTATTCGACTGTTTTACTATATATGAGATTCACCCCTTCTGATTTTACAGCTCTGATGCTTTTTCCAAATAGGCCTTGGGCCACCCAGAGAGAGGCACATCTGCCAAATCTAGGAATTGCCTTTTCTTTCAACTCCAAATCCAGAATTAAGGGTAATTTCTTGTGTACAAGAGGGAGAAAATCCTCTCTCCACTGAAATGCCTCTGAGACAGTATGTTAGAAAAATTTAGCCATATCACAGAACAAACACAGACAGACAGATCTCTGAATATATATTAAGAAGAAAAACAACACACCAAAAAGCTTTCCCAAACGACCGAAAATTGTATAGCTCTGAAACTGTCAAGATAATGCTAATTAGTAGCAAATCTGGTAGATGTTGAGTTCTGCTGCCCTGGATTTTCTTGAGTGGTGTTAAAACAAAAAGTAGAAACAAGCAGGTAGGCTCTAGTACATACCCAGAAGAGCCACATCACACTGCTCATCTTGTCCTGTTGATGTAACACATTCAAGAGTACATCAACGCAATCTCTTTTTCTCTCTGCTATCCAGCCCACCAGAGCCAGTAACTGTTCCTTACTCACTTTAGCTAAAAACTATTCTAAAATCAACGAATATTCATCACTTTCAGCAACGGCGCAATCTGTGAAACCCAAAGCAAAACAAAGCTCATAAAGTCCAGAAAACATCAATCTATAAAACAAACGAAAACTTACATGTGAAGCAAACATCATGGATTATTATTATTTTTTAAATTAACAACAATGCCATGCAACCTATGCCTTTCTCACCTAATGAAAGCATCATAGACCTTCTGAACCACCCATCAGAATCTTCTTTCCAAGTACTGTCATTTGATTTTTAGTCAAAATGTCTGAAATTCTATGCAGTTACAGCAGACAACAGATTCCACTGAAAGCTGTTTCATGTCTGTCTGAAAAGCTGCAATATCTTCACAAAAGTGCCCACTTTCCAGTCAGTCCTGATAGACCCAAGGTATTAAATGCTGATTTCCCTCTGAAGTCAGAGAGAAGCAGTAACATGCTAAGACTGATTTATCTCCAGATGTAAATACTACATGATGTGCTACCAGGCAGGAAGTGTACTCCAGCACTGTACTTCTCATTAGAGTCTTTCCAAATTAATGAATATCTGCAACAGCCCTTTACAGAGCAGGCCAGGCCTTGAGAAGAAATGCACAGGCGTGTACAGTTTATGTTCCTAAGATTTCTTGAATCAAAATCCTCATATGAAGTAGTAACCTCCACAAACTGCCACAACATTCTTTTCTTTTTATGCCTTTGACACAACAGTGAAAACTCCAATTGAGAATACATTCTTATCACAAAATGTTCAGTTATTAGAGCAGACAATAAACATAAACCATTTTTTTTGTCCAGTAGAAAGAGCACTTATCTGATGCAGTTCTCAATACACATTTTTTGACTTTGCAGTTTATTTAGTTTACAGCATCTTTTCATTATATCTAACATCACAGCTTAAATGGTGCTACTTCATGCCAGGCATACATCAATAAGTCTTGCTGTGCCTTTTAACCCATGGGAAGATTACTCGGTTAGCCTCTCACATGCCTCATATCCAGACACTTAGAATGAAGAAATACCTCATGCCACAAGTCTAAGAGAAAATATTTTTCAGATGCACCTTTAAAGAAAAAGTATTTATAGAACCCGATGGCTCCACCAAAACAAGAAAACAGGATTTCTTACCTGCATAGGTATCGTGGAGGGTTTGGGAGGTCTTTAACCATGTAACACTCTCCCCCATTTACACAGAAGGCTTTCTGCTTTATGTCACATTTTGTGAGATGACTTGTCCCAGTTGTAGATGTGGAAGTGGCTGGAAAAGACAAGAGAGAAAATACAGATCAGAATGGCTTAAACTTTCCTACTGTCTGGTAAGTGTATTTGTGTGTCAGGGAAGAGGTAAGTCCAGGGCGGACCTGACATGTCAGTGAACTCTCTTATCTACTGCCCCCACAAGTATTAAACACCATTTTTTGCTGATTAACGCACAAAGCAGAGTTCAAATGCATACCTCAGGGAGGTATCCCACACCCAGTCTATGGGGAAGGTAATATTTCTCTAGATCCAGTCCATCAAACAACCTTTGATTTCTGCAACACTCAGGTATACTTTATTAAATTAGGCTGTATGACTTACATGCAGTTATTTAAACTGTATGAATAGTTCAAGTGATTATCATTAAAGCCACGTGACTGCAAAACTGCTTCTGTGAGCATGGTTAAACATAAGTCAGGCATACACCTGCTAGGCTACTGTTGCAGACACCCTAGTCATAATCTCTGGTGCAGTAACACCACAGTTTGGATATATTTTACTCTAAATACTACCAAAAGGGGGTAGTATTTAGAGCTTCTAGCATGGATGCTGGTCATTTCCCAACTCAGGAACCACACCGCTGAAGGGTTATGTGACTTGCGGCACGACATTCAGGTTTGACTGACCTGACTTGATTCACAACTTAGTGGTAAGGCTCTCTCCACAGCCCACACAAAGCAGCTGACCTTATCCTCCCAGCAGGTGGGATAAACACCCCGTTATTGTGTCTATCTCTCCACACTGAGTGCAGAGCAAGCACAAGGTCTTGAGAATTTTCCCTAATTTTTAAATGGCCAAAACTAACCGACGTCACTGTCTGCCATCTATTAAAGGTGGAGGTGATTTCTGTGTGGGCTTTGTTTATCTGGGTCCAGACTTACGGAATTAAGAAATTTTCTTACAGTGTTAAACAAATCCTAGTATTTTTATTTCTGAAATATAGCTTCTGCCCTGAGGTGAAATGATGGTTTAATCTACTGACTGATTCCACTAGAGCTGACTAGAAAGCTGCAAATGCCTACACGAAAGTTGTGTGGTAGTCAAAGCATTTTCCAACGCAAAAGCACCCAAGGGGCGTGTTTGTACTACATGATGCATGACTTTCTACCATTTGCCTCAAACACAGAATCCAAAGAAAACATGCTTTTAGTAGATCAGCTATTAGCAAGCACCACTTACACATTTTGAGTTATTTCTGAGAATAAGGATGAAGTAGTCCCTGTCATATTTGTTTTTCATGCATTTCTCTCATTATCTTCCAAGGTAAACTGCATTTTTGGAACTCAGCATTTGGGAGAACAGGCCACTGTAGCTGGCACTATCTCTTGAATGGTTTAGCTATCTTGTTTCAATGAGATATGAGTTTCTGACATATTTAAATTCCTCGTGATTGCTCCATCAAAATCCTGTCTGCCTGTACAGACATTTCCTCTCACGCCTTTTCTCTACTTTGCCATCCATCACCGTATGCCAGTCTCTTTTGATGTTTTCAACGATGCCCTGTTTGTATGGGTTTTTCTTCCTCCAGCAGGCTGACAGAGCTCCAAAAAGAGCCCTTCCAAAACTCAAGTTCCCTCTGCTTCTCACCACTGCAGCCACCCATTGTATCATCTCACTAGATCCTCATCTAAACTGGGGCCTAATGAAATGCAAGCATGAAGTATTCCTCAGAATAACACATTCCTTTCTCCTGGCTCTTCAAAGCATGATGTATAACCTCACAGACCAGGATAAATTTATACCTTGTCTAGAAGCAGGAAAAGGGGTCATGTTTTAAAAGTAGTCTGATACTCTTTCAACTAGCCTGGGTTGAACAGGACTTTGTTGACGAAAGGCTGTCCAGCTGATTGCCATCAGCTCAGCGGTGAAGGATTGTCTATGCCTTAAATCCATGAGCTGACCACATCCTTGACACAAATCTTAGGATGGGTAATTTTTCTTGTGGAGGAGCCTTTCCTTCTTCACTGGCTTAGAAGAACCCTAGATTACTAGCTCAAGAAGAGATGTCTGACATGACATGATATGGCATAATATGAACACACGTATGATGAAACCTGGGTGAGTGAATTCCATCTGTACTACAGTAAGAAACATGAGTTGTAACAGGTGAACTCACTTTTAAGCTTACCCCTACTCACAGCACATGCTTAACTATGTCCTTTCACTTCATTAAAATACTTGAGAGACAAACACTCTGAGGATGTCCTTGAACTTGGAAAGCTAATGCATTGATTTGGGAAGAAAAAAAACCACAATACCGTCTGCAGTGTTTCTGCCAAAAACCCATATTGCTATGCTGCTGGCTAATGGAATGTTTGAAATTGAATTATGAAGGTAGATAGAGCAGCAAGTGGGCTTGTAGCTATCTATAATTGTTTTCATTGTCTTGCTTACAGCTTTTCTTTAAGCAGAAGTTCAATCAACTTCAGATCACTGCGGAGTTTCAAAGTAACAGATATTTCCCAGCTGATGTCAGTGAGCCTGGGATAACAGCAATTGCTCTGAACCGATTACATGAGATGCGAATAATCTGCAGCTCTCAGAAAATCCCATGTTACAAAGGCTTTACACGTATTTGTGAGGAGTGCCTCTACCCTTCATTTTTGGCATCACGTGTTCAAAACTGTCGTATAAATCTTGCACAATAATTTTCTCTGCATTACTGATTCACTAGCACCATAGTCCCAATCTGCCTGAGCTTTGTAACTGCATGGGATGAGGGTAGGAAAAACGTCCCCAGTGAGAGTTAATTCTAGTATTAGTTTTTCTTTGCAAAGAATGCGTAGTTTTTATGGCATAAAGCCAGTATTCAGTGTATTCACTGTAAGTCTATTTTGCAAATTAAACAAGAAACACTAACTGTGGTTTTGGGTTTCACTGAAAGCCACATAACGGAAGAAATGTGGTGTTTGGGAGCAGGTGTTCATCAGAGCCCATTTCATACAGCCCATAACTACTCCTAAAACACTGCATTTCCATAGTTCTGTAGCAGACAGGGGCTTGGAGGATGTATATTGGGAATGACCTGCAAGGGTGAGGTAAAGCACAGCTGCAGACCACATATCTCTGCGTTGTTCTTTATCCACCTAGCCAGAATTCATACCTCCTTTCTCTTCTGTAATGCTTCCTTCAGCTATACAAGTAAAAACTAGCAAAGCTGGTATGTTCTGGTGTTCTGTACCAAACCCCTAAATTACACTGAAAGGATAAATTACACACTAGAGTGAAATTTGAAAATGTCATACGTAAGTTAACATCTAAAAACAGTGCATTCTCTCTCTCTCTCTCTCTCTCTCTCTTCCTTTTTCTTTTTTTTTTTTATTTTTTTCAGAAATGCCACCCTTAAAAAGCAACTGCAGGCAGTTTGATTAAAGTCTCTGCTAATACAAATATTCACATAGTAGTTAAGAATAATGAGATCTGCTCCAACCTAAGAGAACTGCCCAAAGCTTTTAAGGAAAACAGCGATAGCATCTTTTTAAAAAGTACTCTGAAACATGAACTACTGCTGTACAACTAACTTAGGATTATTTCACATCAGGCAGACATCACACAATTCTGAGCTTACCTGGGGGATCTCTGACCCGTTTCTGTTCTGAAACAGATAAATGCATTCTCCTTCTCTATCTTGCTTTCCAAAGACCCCCTCTGAAATACAGTGGCTATATAGCAGTGGACTCCCAGGCTTAGATTCTGGAAGGAGTCCTGAGGGATCTCTGAGTACAGAATGAGAGGGAACAGCTTTGCAACCTAAACAGAATAGAATCCATGCCTCCTTGAATTGAGTTTCTGCAAAGCTGGTGTAAAATCAGAGGACATACTCAAAGCCCCACAAGGTGACAAATGAGATGCTAATGACCAAAGGTAGACAAAGTCAAGTGTCATCTGCAGACAAAGGAACGTTTGCCATTTTCACTGGAAGGCCACGTATAAACGTGCCACCTCAGTGGACTGCAGACAGAAGCCCTTCCAGTCTCATTTGATGAACAAAAAACAAGCAGAATACCAGGCAGGAATAAAACATACTCCTGCTTGTTCCTGTTTTCTGAAGCTAAGGGTAGAACAAAGTCTACTTATAGTTCAAAGCAAAGAAAGAGGAAGGAGTTAGGAAGAGACAGAGGGAAAGAATTAAGGTAAGTAAGACTGCACACAGCAGAGCATGCAAGCTAGTATTAGGATGACAAAATGTGTGACCCCATAGGAAAGGCAGCTAATCCACATTCCCTCACTTGAAGCTCATTCATTACTTTAAAAACACAATCCATTTCCCCCTTCACTTCCTGACGGGCAGTTTAGAAATGTTCAGCCCTGATCTGCAGGGCAGATTGATTTCCCATGTAACTTTGGCTGTAGCATTTAATCCCTCTGTGTCTCAGTGAACAGTCTACTTTTCTTCCCACTGAGGAGCAGGCCTCTTCAACTCCAGCATCCTTGATGAGCTTGACTTGCAAAGTGCAGAGAGGTACTTGCATCTGCAGAAAAGCTCTGCCTTTCTGTACTGCACTGAATAAGGAAAACTGCCAGCATAACGTGGGTAGCAAAAAGTACAAAGGTGCCTTCAAGGAGGACAGAAATCAAAAACTGAAATCAGTGGAAATCTGGCTTCTGTCTGTACAGAGCAGACCTTTTTTACCAGGTGAGCAGATGGTTGTGTTTGTTCTTTTATATTGATCCTCTGGTTCCAGAGCTGGAGCTGCACCCATGTAGCTCTGAGCATATCAAAGGGTTACAAAACCACCAACACCCATGAAAGAAACTCAGGAAAAAAATTCAAAACTATCGGAGGCATTTCTGGTCTGTTTCATAAGGCTGCTCAGAATTTTTCACATTGCTTTGGTGTTGTACTACACCGGCTGTAATAAACAAACCCGGTTATTAATTTTTTAGCCTCAGTCCTCAGAAACAACATGCACTAAAACAGATTCCTGGGATCTTCATATGAGATCATTCAAGAAGCTTGCTGTTTTGCCAGAAGCTGGAACTGAGCACTTATAAGTTAGGGGAATTACTCTCTGGGCTTCAGACAACGCTTTCTTACTCCATCACTATCTCTATAAAGATCAGAACCAGCAAGAAGGAAACAGGAAATTGCTGGGTCTGCAAGATAGAAACTTCAGGAAAGGCTGAGAGCATATAAACTCTTGCTGAACCACAGCAGTATGTTCTTCTTCTCTCTATGAGTCCTGAATCGGATTCAGCAGTGGCTTCCCCTCATGAATCCAAGCTTAGCAGAGCAAAGCAAAGCAAAAAAACCCACCACCACCACCAACAACAAAAAAAACCCAACAATAACAAAAAAATCCCCCAAACCAGAAAAACAAAAGGCAGACACTTATTTCACTGCACCAGATCACTTCCTCTCCGATAGGCCAGCAGACTGACCTAGTTGGCAGGCTCGTGACGGTAAGACCTGCACAGCGTCTGGCTCACCACAGAGGGTCGAGAGGTGACACACGCACACATGCTAAAGGCAGCCTGACAAGGAAAAGTCTTTGTTTGCTTCGTGTAATTTTGAGATGGGAGAAAAGATGGACAGGGACACACACAAGCTGTCTGTGAGGTAACACAATTACTGCTCTGAACACTAGCATTGGGTGGGATGCAATGCAAATTTGTTCCTCCTAGCAAGTGCATGTGCACATTGCATTCCTTTTTTTTTTTTTTTTTTTTTTTTTTTTAATAAGAAAAGGGAAGGGAATGTGGATTGTGTAAGAGAACAAGGGCGTAAAGAGAGAACTGGTTAAAACTGGGCTCCCAGACAAAGCATGTTTTTCCACTGCCATGAAGGATGTCAACTTCCACCTTCGGGCAATGCGATAAGGGTTTGCAAGAGGTCTGGAAGGGCCTGCGGAAAATATTCCCACCCAGGGAGGGCAGACATGAGTGGCCAAACAGGAGGCAGTGACAGGCTAGGGGGCACTGAGAGGAAAATATGTGTGTGGCAGGAATGGGCAGCATGAAATGGAAAGAGGACACAGAGGAAATGTGCATAGAAGGAACCAGTGCAGGAAAACCAGGAATGATGAACTGATAGACAGATAGGGGAAAGTCTTTGTTATTGGGGGACTCTTGAATATCCCTGAAAACGCCAGGAATGAGTGAGGGGGTCTCAAAACGTACAGACCTTAGATTAAAGGAGACAGCAGACAAGGGACTGAATGTAACTGTCACAATAACAAACTTTATCTTATGTGGTGGCCTTTGCTGCACTGGAGAGCATCCCACAATGAGGAAAAGCCTGGGTGGCCAACTAGCCATAGTAAAGTAGTCCTGGCTCACATTGCTTCAGAGTCTGCACTTGCTTCTACATGGTCTCTGTGCAGCAAGGTTAGGTAAGTAGCACATTTGGCTAGAAATTCAGGACAGCTTCATGAACGTCCTCGGGCATGCAGTGCCTGCCCTGTGCCTCACACTGAGACCCTGTGTGTAAGGGGTACAAGGGAAACAAATGCAAGTACATTCTCATTTGTTAATTCATATTCCATGGAAACCTTCGCATCATCCATGACAGCAATAATTCCTAGAAAATCAAATAACCCCATGAAAATGCTGTGAGTTTGTAGCAATATTTCTCCTCTCTTATGAGGTGGAAGTGTTCACCTGTGAGAGATCAGGCAGGGTGGTAAACTGAGCTGGTGGAGAAATGGCTGGTACCTGTCTTTCCCAAATAAGCAGATTATTTCATACATCATGAAGAATAAGACACAGAGCTACTGACCTAACAGAGGCTGGTAGGAAAATGAACTGGACTTTGACTAGTAAATAGAGGAATCTTAGCTCTTTTCTGAAGTCTCAAATGCTATACACAGTAGTGACATTCATATCAAGATATGAAGAACATCATTTCCGCTTAGACCAAACAACTGTACACACCTCTCTTAACTAAAGAAGATTTTTAATTAAAGAAAAAAAAGAACTTTGACAAAACCAAAAGGACGGACACAAAGACAATCATAATTATTAAAACAGATCACTTGCCTTCAAGGAACTGTGCAGGAATCCTTAAGCTGTCCTAGGGCCTGTCAGCTGTCCAAATCTAACTGCAGGATTTGCATGGCCTTGGAATGCAAAATCTGGATTTTTCCCTTCTCTGGCCAACATTTGACACTTTCCTTGCATGTCAGCCATGGAGCTCACTAATGCTACGAATCACATTCAGTTGCTAAAACAAAAGATCTAACTCTCACCAGTTAGTTCATGTAGCAGGGCTGTCTACACACTCCTGACATTTACTGTGGCAGAAGACTGTATTACAGATTCCGCCTGTCACTATGAAGTTTGTCCTGATCAGTAAGTAGCAATACTGACATATTTCATTCACAATTTATCACATTGAGTATTGAAATACTTAAATCCCATTATAGCATAGTGACTCGAAATATGTTCTTGTTCCTCTTTTCTCTATGAAGATTTTTCTTATTAATTCCAAGTGGTACAATTATACCTCTGCAGATAAGTGCATCCTTTTTCCACTTCTCAGCCCTATCTACTCACATAAATGCAGGGACTACAAAGACTATTCAACAGCTTATTAAAAGAATCCAGCAAGCTTTCAAGCACAAATGATATTTCATGCAAAGTCAATTTGATAATCCTATGTTGCCAGGAACCCTACTTCAGGAAAATATTTCAGCAAGAATTTACTTAAAACTGAGTGTGTATGCTCAAATTCAAGAGAGTACCCAAGCACTTGCTTAAAGTAACATCAGCTTCCATGCTTTTTCTTTGATATCTTTAAAAAGTTTTACTGAAAAAAATGAATTTCAGCACAGTGCCTTAAGTGTTCAGACTGGTTAAAAGAAAAAACTGTCCAAAAAATGTCCCAGATCAGCAAAAGGGATCTGTGCCTGCAGCCTTTGCCTGCGTGTTTCTGAAAGTCCAGTCTGAATGTTTGAGCAGGCATTTATCTGTCTTCTGTTGCATACTCTGCAGAGAAAACATTTACTAGTTTACTAATTCCAGAATTAAACATGCTTTAATTGATTTTGAAGCCTATCTGCAGAGTTGTTAAGAATATGTCCCTCTACTCCTTCCAAGTCCCAAATCACCTAATACTCTCCTTCTTCAGCAGCCCTTTGCTTCATAGGAGATATGATAGCCCCGAGGAGCAACATCTCAGTTTCTTCAACCAGCTCTTTTTAATCCACTTCAGGATTCAGGTGAGGAACAGCGGAGTAGCAGGGATTAGCCCTTCCTGTGTAACAGGAGCTTTTGGTATATACTCTATGAAATACTGAAATACAGACTGGAGTGGAAACATACCTCCATTTCTGAGAGAAAGATACGGCAAAGGCAACTTCTCTCCGAAAATATGAAAAATTTCTCAGAAGTTGCCAAGTATCTCTTAGACACCTACAATAAGAAAGCATTACTAGAAAAGTCGTCCAATAGGCCTGGCAAGTATGGGAGATAAGTATGAACAATAACACTTATCACACTCTCCTTCTTAATGCACTGAAGCTTGAATGTATTTGTCAGATTACTTTGATATTTGTATTCCAGCAGAGGTTTCCAAGGCCTCTGATTTTTATTTTTTTTAAGGTGCTTTACAAATCAAAACAAGTTCTGAGATACAATCAGCAACTATTCCATTTGAAAAAGGTGTGAGAAGCTGTTAGAAAGAGCTACTGGGTCTCTTCTGCAGGTTTTGCTGGAGGAGTCAGCTTCCCAGTCTGTTACAGAGTTACTCACTGAGATCAAGGAGAAAAATCTTCTGTGGGTGGTGCCCAAGCAATTTTTACTCTGCTAACCGCCAACACAGCCATGGGAGTGCCTTTTCTGAAAAACACAGACTTCACATTTTCCTGCTTGGAATTTATCTCTCCAGAGGACAGTGGTAGAGAGCAACGTTAGCAGGTGCTCTGCTTACAGTGAGATCCTTTAGATTCTGCAAGTAGGGTACTTCTATAGCAAACTATCAAAGCACTTGAGATCCCTATCAAAGAAAATGCTTTCTACAGCAGAGGAAACTAGTTCCGTATAGCAAACTGTTAAACTAGCCTGAAATAAATCTGGAATTTATTTATTTATTTATTTATCTACTTATTTTCTGAACTGCAGGCTGTAGGTCTAAGTGAGACTAACTCCAATAGACTTCAAAGGATGGCGCGAAGTGTTAGCAGCCACAGCTTTATTGGCCACCAACTCAGACTGTCCCCAGTACAAGCTACCTGTAATTACTGCCACCTCTGCCCAGGACCTCTCTGAATGGCTGTGGAAGCAGGCTAGCTCACAAGCACAGCAATGCTATGGAAGACAGCGCCTAGGCAGAATCTCCATCAAAATCTAGCTTTCACGACAGCTCAACTATTTCCAGCAACACTGCCTTTCAGTTTACATAGAATCATAGAATAATAGAATAGTTTGAGTTGGAAGGAACCCTTAAAGGCCATTTAATCCAACTTCTCTGCAGTGAACAGGGACACCTACATCTAGATCAGGCTCTCAGAGCCCCATTCAGCCTGCCCTTGAGGGTCTCTGGGGTGGGTGGCATTCATTACCTCTCTGGACAATCTGTGCCAGTGCTTCATAGAATAGAATCACAGAATTACAGAATCACCAAGGTTGGAAATGACCTCTAAGATCATCCAGTCCAACTGACCACCTGTCTTGAGGGAGATCACATGGCATGTGCCATGGGATCAGACCTGGGCAGCATGGGTTCATAAAAGGCAGGTCCTGCTTCAGTTCCTCAAAAGTCCTCACCCTCCTTATAGTAAAAAAAACTTCTTCCTTATATCCTAACTGTCCCCTCGTTTTCTTTGAAACCATTTCCCCTTGTCCCATCAGAACTGACCCTACTTGTATTGATAGTGAGGGGTTTTGAAGTGGATTAACTTCTAGACAGAAAAGATTATTAACAATTATTTAATTTCAAGGCTTCTCTGAGGCAGGTATTGAGCTACTGCCATGTCACGTTGTTCAAGTCCTAACTGACAGAATAGGAAAGTCAGTGTTTCCTCATGAGCCTCTCCATCTGCAGTGAGAGGTGTACAACACTTTACCTTGGGCTCACTGGCCAAGTGCCATGACAAAACCACAGATTACTGTAGAATCACTGGGTGTTGTCCTTAATATTTGCAATCAGCTCAGTCTTATAAAAATAAACAGCAGTATATTTGTTGCAGTATGAAGGGCTGCCTTCCATCTATCAACAGCACTGGTTTATGTGGCACTTTATTTTATTTACCTGCTAACCTTATTTTACTCATCTGCTATTCCTTCACTGAAGCTATATGTTAATGTGCTGATATACTGACTGTCATTTAATTGGTACCTGATCTCAAAAAATGTCATAGAGGACTAAGTGATAAACATGTGATTGTGTCAGACAGTTTTGAAATGTTTATAAAAATGTTGTTGTTTTTTTTCACTTTAAGAGAAGTACATTAAAACAAGCATAATGTTATTTTTCTACTCACTAAAAAAGTCTGGTATGAAAAAACACAACATGTAGAAAAATAAAATGTGTTCATGTTGAGACTAAATGGCACATTTCCTCCAGCAGTTAATTTCTACAGTCTGGTTATAAATCTGTCAAAAATCAGATTTATAATGAAATGCCATCAGATTGCTGTGCTAATGGAGACACTGGCATACTCATGTATTTGTGCAGACACAGACCTACAAAAGCAATGGATCTGTAGGAATGAGAAAAGGTCCAGCTCCCTGGGTGGGAGTCCCCCTCTTTGCAGGAGGCAATGTCAGACTGAAGGAGAGCTGGCAGCCCAGGTGGATAGCATAGCTTACTTTCAGCAGAAAGCCAACTTCTTTGTTTCATTAAGAGAGGATGTGTGGCAATACTGCACATATAGTCACTTATTGTCCTTCTAGTCATATAAGGAAAAAAATCTCACCCCGTTGAAGCCCTCTTTTCAATGTAAATAGTTCTTGCTATGCCAGTGCCATTCTTGGTCCTCACTCTTCAGCTAAGAAGGGGCTCTTTGTTGATATAAATTGTTTCTATTACCGTAACGAGAGCACAGATGCTATTGTGTACTAATGTCAAGGAGAACACTAGCCAGAAATGCAGAGAGTTCATAGGACATGTAAAGATCAAGAAGTTACACAGAGCTGGTGATACCAGAAAACATAAGGATACCAAAGAACAAAGGTAAATTGTGCATCTTGACAACCAAGATTTTCTGCAAGATGTTCCACAAAAGAGAAATTGCTACGTAAAGCCTCCTGCCTGTCCTGTCTGTGGAAACTGTCATGCACAGTCCCACAGAAGAGATCCCAAGGGCTGCTCCCATCATATTGTTAGTCTGATAGCAAAATATCTCAGCTAAAAAAAATTAACAAAATACAAATGACAGCCAGGAGACTGGAAGAGGATTGTACACCCTAGCCCAATGAAGCTAGATGTGGATTCTACCTAGTAGAATGTGTTTCACACACCATGTTTTTTGGGCAGATGTGTCCGTCTTTTCCACTTTTGATCTCAAGTGAGGAACAAAGAAAAACTGTCCCCAGAACAAGACCATGATTTAGTAAATAACAGTGAGAGAGAAAGATAACAAGTGCTCAAGGTAAAAGTTTTAGGCAAATATTTGAGAGAAGCAGCGTGAGAGCTCTTCTGAATTTATGGAAGTTGTAGGCTTAGCATTTATTTTAAAACGTTGTCCCACAGCATAAGCCAAAGCAAGAAGAATCATGGGTTATGATATTCAAGAGCCCTGAGTCAAGCCCTCAGAATCCCAAGATAATTTTAGAAAGAGAACAGCAGAATGTAAAACATTCTGCTCATATTCTCAGTGTTTTTGGTGGTTTCTTGCTTCCCAGCCTTTGAGCCTATGCAGTATTGCAAACTAAGACATTAGGCTTTCTCTTTTTCCTTTCATGTGAAAGCTAAAATGTAGCTTGAAGAAAGAAACAAAATGCTGTAGGGATTATGCTAACATTGCATGCTGGTAGCACTGCAACAGCATTTTATTGGAGTCTGAGAAATGGTACAATCTGCTGCAAAAACTGCCTTTAAGTATGGTTTTCACAGGATCCTCAGCTGCTGTACCCTGAGTGAAATGCAAGGAGAAAATTACCCACCACTACCCATGGGAAGTGGTGATAATTTCAGAAACAAGTCATTTTTGCCATCCGAGGTATATTTAGAGTATGTTGAGACTTTCCACAGGACCAAAGTCATTGGCTGATTTTCTCTGGGGCTGAGGGGCACTTGGAGGAAAGGAGTCAAGTGCCAGCCTAACATTTACAGGCCTCGTGGCTGTAGCCTCATGGCTATGGCCCTGTGGCAAGTGCCCCTGACGTGCCAGCTCCCTGCGCCACAAGTGCTAACGGCATAAGCACATCCCTTTGTCCTCTCCACAGTCTCCCCTGCCCATTTGCATCATTACACATTCAGTAAGGTCCATAGGATGGAGGACTGTGAAGGTAAAATAATAAAAGTAATTCTAGCCCAAGCCCAGCCTGTATAAGTACTGCCTTCCACAGTATGCATTTCCTCAATGGAAAATATTTCAAGGTCAATGCAGACAAGACAGTATTTGAGTATCTCAGGGCAAAACAGAGCGATTTTCACTTTCTCTGTGGTATTCTGTTATAGCCAAGCAAAGCTGACTTACTATCTTTTTCAACTTCCCTGTTGACTCAGAAGCTCATGTCAGCTGTCTGCTTTATTTAACCTTGGTCAGCAAGACAATAAAAAGCCTGAATGACGAATACTGCTGTGGCAGTTGTATTTGGTTTGGAGAATACACTAATTAGCACCCTCAATTTACCCAACACATCTTGCTTCATTCCACCAAAACCTTGTTTTATCTTTACCTGGAGTCACAATGTCATGGTAGTAATGACTCAAAGAGAATCCACCAATTAAATATGCAAGGAGTTTGACTTAAAACTGAAGTCTTGGCTTGGTAGTATGCCAGTGGTGGGCTCAGTTACAGTTTCTGTGCAATCTTTTACTCTCCTAGCACTGCAGCAATTGACCCTGTGTGCCATTAATTTCTATAGCCTTTATGAAACTCACCGAGTGGGATGAAATTGCATTTTACTGTGCAAGGAGTCTGCTTTGAGAGAAAAGGGCAAACGGGCCAGGAGGATTTATCTGCCACAGTCACTTATGACTTGATTGAAATGAGAAAGTAATCCCACTGAGAAACAGAGAGTGGGTCATTCTCCTCACTGACATTTTTTGCATGATTTATCTGGTTTTATTTACATGCACCAATGAAGAGTGTTTCTTTGAGCACCGTCTTCTATTGATGTTCCAAAGGCTTAGAGTAGTTATTCGAATTAAACAGTTTGGGGCTGTCCGAAAGGAAATGAATGAATCTGAGCATAGACAAAAATCTTCTGTCTTAGGTAGGGATGAAAGCAAAGATTATACAGTCAGGCTAGCTTAAAACATGCACATTTGGGGAAAAATATTCTGAATCAGTGTATGGTAGCTGTATAAAGAACTGACTTACGTCATGGATAATAAAATCAAATGAAGTCTAATGTGAAATATATTTGCTTAACTTCTGGCAGTAAGACATCTTTTCTTGTTTTGGTTTGTTATATTTGTGCAGTCTTTCAGAAATATGCTGCAGAAAAGGCTTCTTCCTACATTACTGATGCTGATCAGAATAAATTTGAGTGTCAAAGAGATATCCAGATAATGTTATAAAAAATAAAATGAAAAAATCTTTCATGCATTTTTACAAAACTCAAAGTTCAAAGAGCCTGATGACCATACTAAACAATTTTCTGCTCTCAAAAACATGAAGAACATTTTACATTTTGAAAGAGTTATTTCTCCAGAATGAGTAACGAAAACCAAAGAGAATATTTCAAGGAATCAGTAGGTATCAGTTAATATGAATATGTACTATTTTAGGAAGGATTTGAAAGAAACTGGAAAAAAAAAATCTATATTTAGAATATATTTCTCTATGTCAATAGAAAATAATTTTAATTCTATCGGTCACGGTGAAAACAATAAGAATTTTGTTCTAAATTGTGATTAAATATACAACATGAAAATCTTTTAAAAAGAGAAAAAAAAATGGTTTGAACAGAATAATTATCGGAATAGATTAGATTAATTTTCAAAAAATACAGCTCTGTGTGGTGTGTGTCCCATGTGTGCCTATCAGAGCTCTGCAGTATATGCAGTTGGTGACATGGATTCTTACTAGGGGAAAGCGAAATTAAACATGTCTGAAAGGAAACGATAGTTATTTTTCAAGAAATTGTACTGAAAATGCTTTCTGCTTTTACTCATTTTGTGCTCAGTTGGGATAGCCCTGGGTTCCTCTCCAAATACAGTATATAAGCATGATAAACAGCAGTAAATAAACTTCTGGTTTTGAGTGGACCAGTTCAAGACCTCTTGAGTTGGCCCGCTCTTCAGACAGTCTGGGCTAATAATCCACGAAAGCTGACCTGAAGCAGGGACTCTGAGAATGGAAGTACCCAAAAGACTGAGAAGTGTCTTTCTGAGTTTAAATGCCACAGCGTGAGCTCTTAGCGCAATTACCCTGAGTTTGTCTTCTTGTAACTGAGATCAGTGTTTGGCCTCAAGTCAATAGCAGACACATTTTATAAACGAGTGAGAACAGGATGCCATTCATTACCTTCCATCTTTCACACATATTCTGGTGGAGTGTGTCACATCAGAGAAATAAATGGAAGAGGTTATCACTTTGAGATAAAAATGGGAAAAAACAAGTTTCAGGGATTTCGTCTTTGGCTTTATAATAGTCTGCAATTTGTCATCTACACTGTTTCTACAGGCTGAAAAAGAATTACAGCTGCCTAAAATGATGCTTCTTCTGACTCCTACAGAGCAGAAGTCCAAGCCTGGCTCTCACTATTGTAGCAGTGGACCTACAGATCACAATATTTATCCCCTTTTGTATTCAGATATCTTTTGCCTTCCCCGCAAACAGCTCATTCCAGACTGTGCCAAATAGCAGCCCTGTCTCTCTGAGCCTTCCTTCCTCAGTATCTTCCTTCCCTCTCATCTTCCTCATAGCCTGCAGTATCAGTTTTTCTGCCTTCCCTGGTTTACATCTCTGTCCTTGCAAGAAATAAGGCCGGCAAGGATGATGTGGAGCACCAGAATCACCAGAGTTGGATGAATGCAGTCTGCTGTCCCACATGCTAGTGCTGTGCATGGCAGCAACTCACTTGTTGGGTTGTAGAAGGTGCAGATGCATAAAACTTTCCTTTGAACAATATGAACAGGGCTGTTTTCTTGCCTCATCTCCTGGCACACATTTTTCTGGAGGGCAGGAAAAGTCTAATCCAGTTGACTAATGGAGGCTCAGAGGCTTTTGCACAGGAGCAAGTTTGACACAGTAAACAGACACATCAGTAATTGCATCCCTTGCATTTACTAGTGTGCCTGGCTTCCGTTCTAGACTGCTCTCAACAGACAGGTCTGTTATATTTTGATGCAAAGCATACCCTTGGTGTTAAATGAAGGGTCACAAAGGGAAGCCTTGGCTCAGCTACTTAGTCCAATAAGAAGTCTTTTAAACCTTTTTTGAAGTCAGTCATCCATTGTGCTGGGACTTCAGCAACCTAATTGTTTTTAATATAGAAGTTATTATTTTGCACTGAAACTTAGAGATTCAATTTATTTGTCAGTTTCCTTTCCACAGCCTAGGTTTCCCTGGATTTTTAGTACAGTCAATCAGTAACTGGAAGATTGTGAGAAGAAACTACCAAGAAATAAAGGGCAAGAAAAGTGAGACAATTGTCAGAGCTAAATCACCTGCGAAAACAAACTATCCCTATCCCTATCCCTATCCCTATCCCTATCCCTATCCCTATCCCTATCCCTATCCCTATCCCTATCCCTATCCCTATCCCTATCCCTATCCCTATCCCTATCCCTATCCCTGTCCCTATCCATGTCCCTATCCATGTCCCTATCCATGTCCCTGTCCCTGTCCCTATTCCCTATCCCTGTCCCTGTCCCTGTTCCCATCCCCATCCCCATCTTTATCCCTATCACCAGTCAAAGAATTAAGGAATGTGAAGTAAGAAATCTACATTTTAAGTTTGTTAAATAACAATGGTAATTAACCTTCGGGCTTCAACACTGTACAAAACTGTAGTCCAGACAGTGGGTATTTCCACCATTTCTTGAGTGCCTTGAAAAACTCTGCCTAGAGTCATGTCTCAGTGAGCAGCTCAGAGATGCTGGTCCTGCTGTTTTCGGTGATGAAATGCAGTTAGCAGGGTTGCAGCAGTTTCATCACGACTATCTTTCCAGTTGCAAAACTATTCTGTATTTCTAAATATAATAGATTAGCTTTGAAGGTCTTTGTGATTCACTGCTCCTCCTTTAAAGACTTAAACATTTACTTGGGGCAGGGTCATTTCTGCAGCCACTGGGCTCACGAGGGGACACACCATTAGCCAGGGTCAGGTATCCTTTACTTTTCAAAAAGATCTATGCAAGCAGCAACCTTACATTCTTTTCTATATACGTTTTTTAGGAGGCCGTATCTTTTCTTTTGCAAACGTTTTCCCAGAATATAGTAAAAGTAATACCCAGAGCAAACAATAATGTATCCAGACGACTGTCTGCCCTCATCATCTTAGAGAAGGAAGGCTTTAAAACAATAAAGGCAAAATAATCAAGTGAAATTTTGAAGTTGGTCACATGCTTTCTGGTCTGTGACAGGAAGCAGAGAGTGTATGGTAACTTAAATATTTGAAGAAATTATTTGCTCATGGAATTATGTATAGAAGATACTTATCCATGTAACAAAGAATGACGAAGTAGAAGACACATCTCTGACCATTTATAGCATGTCTGTAATTCTGTTTCTTTTTTTTAATTTTTTTATTATTATTTCCTAAGGAGCATGTTCAGCCATTAATCTTACAACCAATACATAAAACAGACTGCACTGCAGTGCTGTAAGTACTTCTGTTTTGAAGGGTCATCAAGCTCTGAAAAGGAAAAGACATACGCAGGGAAGACAAATGTGCATATGGATCCCAAGACTTACAAATCCTCAGATCCTTTGCGTATGATTGTTATTTTTGTCCCTTGGAGCATTTAAACTAAACTGTTTGGTCTACTGCCTACTTCCAGGTGGACATTCAACCATGTGAAATCACACATCACATACAATACCCTATTCCCTGCTCATAAATCTGGATCAATCCCATCATTCTTTAGAATCACCATACTACTGCTACCAAAAAAAAAAAAAAAAAAAAAAAAAAAACACGGCACAATTTCAAACGTGATGCACGTTTTCCAAAATTCAGCAATACTTTTAATTCTGTTTGTGCCTATATATTTATTCCATTAAATCTTGTCACCATATAGTACATTTTTCACAGGTGCTGAGTATGAACAGTTTCCACTGAAATCAGAGGGACTGGCAGGAGCTTGTTACTTTTGTTTAATTAATCTATTATAAATTTTTCAGACTTCCATTCAAAACAGAGATATGAGCATTTCTCACTGCAGTAGGAGGAGGCAGCAGTTTTCAGGGAAGGATATGAGATTTATGAGATGTGGAAATCTGATGGCAAGTTTCCAAAGGTTTTGAGGCCCTGATGCTAAGCTCTGGGACTGACAGGTTTTGTGTAACTGAGCTGATCAATGAATTTGGACAAAGAAACGTTTGGGTATTCAACTGCAATAAATGAAGCTACCCTGACCTTTGTGAAATAAAAGTTGTACTATCTTGACAGCTCTTCCTTTTTCTCCCTCCTTTCCTTCTGATTTCCATGCAGGTTCAGCGCACTGAGGTGATTCTAAAGATATTTTGTTGCAGCTACAGCACATCCCGGCTCTGGAATGTTAAGAAAAAGGAGCCTTTTCTAAGGTTCCCATGAGGATGCAAAGGCTTTATGCTGTGATTGCTGTCAGAGTTCCGTCTTCCAACTTGTTAACAGGCCCACAAAAAGCCTTCCTTATGACTGCATGTACTTAATTCAGATTAGACCAAATCTGGGCCTAATCTCCTCTACTGCAGTGAACATCAGGTCACAAGCTGCCTTTGAAGGTACTGGATTCTGAAGGGAAGGAAGAAATTTTCCTGCCATGTGCAACAGATGTGATACTGCTAGAGCCAGATGAGAAAGTGGCTGAGACAACCTCATTCCTCCTGGGTAGCAGCAGAAGCAGATGAAACTACATCCTTCCTCCACTCACTTTCCCATTATCATATGCCTCTGTGGAGACGCCCTAAAAGTGCTGAACAAGTGTGGTGAAGGCTGTGGTGGAAGGGGAGCTCAAAGAGAGCAGATGCCAATTCCTCCACACACAAAGAGCATCCAGTGCTGGCCCCAGGCCCTGTGGGGAGGGAATTATGCTCATGACATAGCTCTAGAGCCTTTCTCCTACTCCTATTACAGACAAAGGCCTCAAAAGAAAACTCATATGGGAGTTCCCTTTCCTGGTCATGAGTACCTTTGCATACAGTGCTAAGATGTTTCATCAGCAGCAAAAGGGAAAGGACAACAGTTCCTACATGGACAATGGGAGATCTTTGTGCAAGGACACTGCTGGGACCAGCTTATAGGGTGTTGTGCAAGCACCTTGATGTTGCTTTTTGGAAGTTGGGTCAATAGGCAGAGCAGCAGTGGTTGGCTTAGACAAAGGGGGCCATACAGCAAAAGTGGACTAATGGCACTCTGGTGTGCTTACCACAGCCTTCCTAAATCAAACTCCAGGTATGCCTCTACCAGCTGCAAGAAGTTCTGAAACCATCTGGATTCACTGTTAAAATGCTGGCTGTTAAGGGTGAATAAACACAAGCTCTTCTGCTGAGAAACACAACTTTTCAGACCTGTTATAATGGACTTCTGAGAGAAAAAACAACTTTATTTAAGGATTTCAGGGGCTTCATTTTGCCTCATTTGTCCTATATAGGGACATGTATAGGGAATAAAACAGATGAAAGATATCAAACTGGTTAAGTTCAGTAGAGCAGAAGCCCAGTGCCCAGAGTGCCAAGTGTCTCTGAGCTACCCAGCCCTGCCATGCAGAAATAGAGGCAAAAATAACCAGAACCCGAAAGTTTATTGACACAACTGTCTTTTACTTCTAACATGACAACAAACCTGATTCAGCTGCAAGAAGCCATCAGCTGATATATCATCAGCAGGACATCACTCCTGTGCTACTAAGGGAGAACACAGGCAGCGTTGTATCAGCTGTCATAGAACACAGTCACAGCCAGAGCATCAGTGGGACAAAAAAAAAAAAAAAAATTCTGAGATATTAGTCCCAAAACATTGAAGCAAAGCAGTGTCTGTGGGACATCTAGTCCATTATTTGTTTTATTCTTCCTAGATTCTGAATATCTGAAACTCGAGAAAGTTAAAAACCTGGGGCTGAGGCAGGGAGGGGGGAATGGGAGAAAACATAGGCTGAGGTTGCCTTTGGGTGTTAACTATGTTGTACATACAGTGACTAAATGACCAACACCACAGTGGGTTGAATGCTCTCCTAATTCTCAGGCTGCCAGAGGCAGAAGCTGTCACAGTCAGCACACAGAAGTGTCTATGCTACTGCTGGCTTTTTCAGAAGAGTACAGAAGCATCAGAAGTATACAGATTCACATAAAGGAAAAATACAGATACATATAAAAGGAAAAATTCCTGAAAGGACCAATGAACTTCAAGGCCATAGGCAAGACGGCCATAAATCACAAGTATATGTCAGAATTGCACTGGAGGTACCATTTGTCTCACTGTGTTACTGTACTATTTGCTTCACTCTGCTTAGACTCTCTACTTCAGAAAACTGGATTCTGTCTATAAGAAGGTTTTCTGTGTCATGTTTAATTTGTCCTTCTTGGTCTCTCTGCTTTACTTTTTGAGATCATATGTTCCATGAGTTGATAAGGCAGACTGAAAGTTTTCTCCTCTGATCTGACAAATTGTTTAAAAACCACTAGCAAGAAGAGCACAATATTTAAAAATAAAACAAACAAGCAAAAAAGCTATCTCTTGTTACAGCATCCAAAATAGGCTATTTGATATCAGCTACAGACAGTCTCAGTCCAGCAGAGTACAAAGGGAACAGTGTAAAAAAATTGTGTTATTATACTCAAAAACCTGGAAAGCCTGGAGTTAGGCTGCAACAAATGGGCAAGAATGCCTCATTTTTATGTTGTCAACACTTATTAGTATCTGGAGAAACAGTGAGCATTTCTCATTCAAATCCACCTGTAAAGAGTCAGGTTTCAAGCTTTAACATCTTGCCTGTTTCATTTTTTAGAATGAAAGTCTAGTTGCATCTGTTCCTGTCCTGGACCCACACTGTTGGGAGCAAACCCACTCATTGTTATCAGTATGGAGCCAGGCTGTAATCATCCAGAGAGACTTGTATTTCCTGAGAAGACAAGCATGATGGGAGGAGAGCACAGTAATGGAAAGCACAGTCCTTTTCGGAGCAGTTTGTGACACAGGCATCATCAGCTTCCACCCCAGCTGGGGCTGCTATTCTTGATAATCTGGAGCTCTGGGTACCCAGGGCTGCTCTCTTGGTGTCAAGGGATGTTCATTAGAAGTAATACAACCCCTACAACCTGGAGCACTGAGTTAGCGTCTGAGTCTCACTGCTCCCCCCAGCCCACTTTCTGCCCCGTTACTTCAGTAGTGCACCTGCAGGAAGGAAGGTTGGAAATAGAAGACATGTCAGTGAGGTCTGAGCATCACCTGGCAGCAAAAACGTAGATTGGCCCTGGAGGAGGACTGCCATTATTATCCACCCCTGCAGTTTCCCTCTCCTGCTCGATGGGCTGCCCTACCACCTTCAGAAGACCCTCTGCTCTGCAAGCGCTGACAAACAGGGTACCAGGTGGATCTAGGAGGTCCTCCTGCCTGTATGCTGTGAGACTGAAGGTGAAAAAGGTCTGCGCTATTGTGGTGCATTTCTGTCTGTCTGGAAGTGTCTGGCTGGTTGCCATTGGAAAGCTGCCATTTTTGCCTCGTGATGCTGTTGAGTGGCCTGGAGGACCCCAGTATGCTTGGTTTCTGATAACCAGATAGGTTAGCCAGAGACTCCATCCGCTCCTCAGCTAAAACGTTTCCTTCTGCTGACCTGTCTCATCTGCATTGTTTCCTGGACTGAGTAAGAGAAATCTCCCTCTTCATCTATGGGCTTTGGCCTTTATTCTTGTTTTGGTAAAGAACTTGAAGCTGGACAGATATTGCTGCTTGTGCCATTACCACACAAATAGTTCCAACAAGAAAAACCAGTCATTTCCCCTGAGCAATTCCAAGGCTTTCATGACAATCCCATGCACAGAAAGCAAATCCACCAAAGTATCATTCTGATTTCAACCCAATGATTTCCCGTGGCAACAAGATCCACTGTTTAACTACTTCTGATCAGCTTTTCAGCCCATCAAACAGTGTGACTGAGCCTTTGTGTCAGTGTAAAAAGGGAGCAGAATCTCCTGCTGACCTTCTCAAGTCCATTTTTAATATCATACTCTTCCCATTATGTCCCCCCAAATCCTTCAGCTCCAATCTCAGGACAAACACAGAGAGTTTTTCCAAGCTGCTTGCTGTTCTTTCAACTCCTTTCTGGATCCCTGTCTATTTCTGCTATTCCATTCACAAAATGAAGCAGCAGGCAGCACTCCATCAAAAATGTATCACCAATTTATATGAATGCACTGCAACATTTTCCCTATAGCTTTCCCATTCTGATTCATACATTTCTTAACATATGTACTTGGGTCCTTGAGCACAACAGGGTATGCAGAAGAGCTCCTTGTTTGGATTTAAAAACAAAACAAAAATAATACTGAACTACAACTGTGCTGAGGTACAAGTGGAATAAGCTATTCCTATTTCAAAAATACCTGCAACACAAGCATAGACTCACCCCAAAGGGACTTAGAACCCAAATAAAAGTTCAGAAGCAGGAATAGAGGGACAGTAGTAGAGGCAGGGAAAATCCTTGTGAGTCCTGAACAAAGACGAAGACTATGGATGAGCAGTGTGGCTCTGGATTTCTCCCTGGGAAACAGTTGGGCTAGTTACATCTCTGTCCTGTGTCAGCTCAGAAAGGCTAACATAATGGAAGGGGTACCGACACAGAGGGCTGTTGGAATAGATCTGCCTCCATGGTCTGTTTTTCTGCATCCAGCCTACCTTTTTCATGGTCCCCTAAGAGGCTCTTTTCTTTCTCTCTCTCTCTCTTTCTCTCTTTTTTTTTTCTTTTCCCTGAATTGTGTATTAATTTCCAGTTCTGTTCAGTGTGAATCATGAGAAATAGTTCCATTCCACAAGCTCTCCTCTAACAGATCTGCACAAATACTGTCACCCACGAGACACTGAAACTTTGACTGACCTACTTGTGGCCAAAGTTTAACTTTCAACAAGGAAATAAGCAATGCCTTTGATCCAAAAGTTTCAAGGAGAAAAGCAGGAGAAAACAAAGATAAAAGCCAACTAGTTATCACTGAAAGGCATAATAGACTGCACAATGTATTTTTTCAGAGTAGAGGGAAAGGATTAAATGGGAAACTCTTAACTTATGTTCCTCATTCCAGAAGTCTCAGGGGTTCCTTATGGATGGTCTGGGTTACAAATAGGTATTTATCTTGCTCTTTGTTGTTTGTTTCTTTGTCATTTTCTTATTGGCACCTCTGGCCCCAGAACAGCTACTAGATAGGAAATTACTGCAGATGCTTTAACAAATTTTCTTACTTGAAGTGACAATTTCCCAGGAATCTGACTCATGCCATATATGATACTGAAGTGAAAAAGAGATCCTTAATTTCTTCCCTCCCACATTTCCAACATTGATTTTCTAATCTGTTTCCATCTATGCCTTATTCAGAATAGAACATTTCCAGTAGTGATAACATCCTCTCTCTAGCTTTAAGAAGAGATTGCTTTGCTTTTAGAAAGCAGAAGTTGAACAAAACAGAAGAAAATTAGCTTGACTTTGACCTTCATAGGAAATCAAATCTTGTAGCAGTAAAGAATCAAATAATATAATGGAGACTGACTTTTCCAAAGATTTTATAGCAGCCACTTTCCACTACTGGGACCCATTTTCAGATGCAATCCAACTCTCACTTTGACTCCTCTGTGGGTGCTATTGTTCATAGAAGGTAACCTTTTCCACTGTCCACAGTGAAGTTCTCGATGCTGACTCATGCATCATTAGCCACGTTCTTTGAGCAAGCTCTTTGCTAACAGGTTTAACTACAAATGGAGATTGATAGCTGGAGGAAAAGTTTGAGGTTGTCTAGGTTTGCTGCTGCAGTGCTGACTGCAGCAGTGGGGAAAAGGCTGTCCTGAATGAAGGAAACATGCTACTTTGGGTTGGACAAGAACAGCAACACCAGGGGAGAGAGGAAGATGAGCAGGGAGGGTGAATGAGTGGGCAGAGGAAGGTTATGCTGTTCTTCCAGGACTTTATTCCTAACAATACAGGATGAAATATCAGTGTTGGGTGATTTGTTCTGCTTAGCATGTGTGCTTTTTTTGTATAAAGCTGTTCACCAGAAAAAAAGATGCATATGAACTACTGACTAAACTACCTGCCACACCTCCTTCATTGTCATTTACTGAACTCTGTCTTCTCATCTGGGTCAGCCTCCTGCTTGTTCCCCCATATTTTCTCCTAGTGCTTCATTCCCCATCTCTTCTTCTGTCCCACTGCTGCAGACTTTCACCAGGTGTTCATCTGGAACATGGGGACCCCTCTCCTTCTCTCCAGAGGGAGGAAACACAGGTGCCTTGGTACAAGCATGCTATTCTTTCACAGAGGAGTTGCAGATCTGTGAGATTTTTCTGGAAGATCCCAGAAGAAATGTGCCGCTGGCAAAACCCCTGCTGGGTTGGCAGAACTGCGGCACCTCCTGTCCTGCACTGAAGGTCCTACTGAAATTACGTTAAAAATTGAAAAGTACATTAAAAATAGAAAAGGCTTTTGACTGGCTCCAGTGTTACAGCAGAAGAGGATGGCATGCCTTGTCAGATTCATACTGATACGTAGATTTAAAGATGTGTGTAGTTAAGTCTCACTGAATTCAGTGGATTGCATCAGAACATGAGGCTAGGTATTAGGTTTCTTGCTTTTGTCTGGGGACAGGCTAACTTCTGTTTTTTTGCTCACAGAATATTAAATGAGGAAACTTGTTCTGCTTTCCCAAAACTTTTTTTTTTTTCTATTTTAATTCTGAATATACATTTCACTAAAGAAAACTGGTTTTGCCAGACTGCATCTGGCTTGGGGCCCAGTCACCCATTGTCCCCTCTCTGACAGTGGCCAGCACCAGATGCTTTACAGAAAGGTGTAAGAAGCTCTGTTAATGCTCAGTTATGAATAAGCAGGCCCCAGGGAAAATTTCTTCCTAAGTCCTCTTAGCTAGAGCTTGGCTTAAGTCCTGATGCCCAAGGATTTATATTTCTTCCAAAATCTCTCGTTTATTTTTAAGTATTAACCGTTATGAGTCTGGCTAACATTGCTCTCCATATTATGCCTAATCCTGTTTCGAACAGGCCCGCAGTCTTGGCTTCAGCTATATCCTTTGGCAGTGAGTTCCATAAGCTAATTGTGTGCTGTGTGAAAAAGTGTTTCCCTCTATTAGTTTTTACTTCTTTTTGTCCAAATAAAAATTATTTTGTTATTTCATCCCTTCCTCTCCTTTTCCTGTTTTCCTTACTAACAGATATCTACCCCAGAGCTGCTGCAGAAAGGAGAGAGACATTTATTATCAGTGCAAGTTGTGCCAATGACTCAAAGACAGGCAGTGGGGTGGAAGGCATCACCCAACCAACCCCAAGCAGTCTGCACATTGATGTGCCAGCCCTTGAAAGCAGGGATTCTGTAAATAAGTTTTCATTCTAAGTGTGTTTGGAACAGAAACTTGGGTTTTCTTGAACTTTATTGTAACAAATTTTAATTTTGAATACTTTAGTTCAGCCATCTGATTTATTATTTATATCATATATTCCATGCTTTGTTATAGATCAGTGGCCTTTAGAGACAGAACTGGCAAAATTTGCTATTAGTTGTCAGCCAGCATTCCTTCTTATTCATTAGAGACACTTTCTCAGAAAAGAGACAGATGGCAGTGCCAGCAACATACTTCCTTGGAGATTTTCCAAAGGGAAAACATCCGTAAGCTAAAAGCTGAGCTTCCCGAGAACCCAAGTAGGAAGATTCCCTGTAACCCAGGACTCAATCTTGCAATGTGCTTCATATCTGTAAGTACATGGCATTATGAGAATGTGAAAATTAGTTTGCAACATCACTGTCACCATGAAGGCTCTCTTGTGGGAGAGCAAACTGCCAGGTTAGTAGTAGCAGCCACCCACATGGTCTCAGGCTGAACGGGATCAGCTGGTCTTCTCAAAGATCCATGACCCATGGCTGGCTCTGCAAAAATGCATAATATTTGTAGCACTGATACCTTCTGACTTCAAAAACACGGAATTGCTTTACATTAACAACTGAGCTGGTCACTATTCTGATAGTTAGCTTGTATTTCACAAGGCCTTGTCTCCTCAATCTTCTAGAAAAAACAGATTTTCGTCTTGCAGCCACATTAATCAGTAAGCAAAGCAAGCTGTCTAACTAATACAAATCTGGGTCTTACAACTGATCCAATATAACAAATCAATTTCAGTGAGATTGTAGGCAGACCAGCCCACTCAATCACTGTCACCTTCTGAACCGGAGTTAGTGAAACTGCTTCGTTTTCAACAACTGGTTTCTTAAGGGCAGAGGAACAATAGTAAGGCAGTTTCATTCATTGGTAGCTGGTGGTCAGGGGATTCAAGGAAGCTAGCTGAACAGAAAGGATGATTGCTGCGTGAGGCATTCAAGTTCATGAATATGATCTTGGGAACTCTGGTAACTGCAAGCCAGCCACACTGCAGTTTTCCTTTGCAGTTGCTCTGCAGGCTTGGACGTTGTCTTGTGTCAAAGAAATTTGCATCGCAGGCCCTTGTCTTAATTGTTCTCACAATAAAGTCATTGCTTGAGATGTCTGGAGTCATGGTGTCATGACAACAGGCTGTGAGAGCATAAACAGGTGTATGACTTCACTGTGAGACTGGGCAAAAGATCAGCAGATATTTACCCAGTGCTGGGTGTTACTAAGCAGTAAAAATTAAAAATAATAACACTAACACATGCAAATGAAAGGCAGAGAAGAACACAGCTCTTACACGAGTCTTTACTCATGGTTACAGACAAACACAAATTGTGCTGTGGAAAGAATGTCTTCTGCACAATTCTCCTTTTTCAAACAGTTTGTGGGAGAAATAAAAGTGAATTTTACAGCAGTCTCCTTACAAACCATATAGAACTGCCTGTATTTGGAATCCTGTACAACTGTAATGTTTTCTTGCAATCTTAGTTTTACTTCAATATTAATACTACAGAGGGCATTGGTCCTCAATAAAGGCCCCTTGCTAGACATGCAATAGCCTAGCTTTACTTGGCAAATAAATGCTAACTTCTTCTGACCCTGATGTTGCAGCAAATTGCTCTGCTTTTCTGCAAAACCAGAGCCCCACTACCCCATGCATGGGTAGATGCGTCCTGTGTATTCAGAGCTTCTTGCAGAAACAGATGCTTGTGTTTCGCCAGCTGTGCTACAGGAGGCATTTTCCTATTCTTTTGAACTGTGTGCTGGCTTGATTTTCTGTGTGCACACATCTTGAGAGTTCAAAAGCAAGAGGACAGGTTTACCCGAGTATCCAAATAGACTTTTCAGTGGGAGTCATTAGTAGAGATTAGGAGTCTAAAAATCTTTGTAATTGTCTCCCCAAGAGACAAGAAGGTAGCCAAGGATCTCCTAATATTCAGTGGCATTCAAACACCAACAAAATGATTCCAAGTGCTTCTGAGACAAAGGCCATAGTAAAAGCACCTTGTACTAAAAATAGGCACAGAATGCATATCGGTTCTCTGCAGTGCCATTTTTGTAGGCTGAATGCTTCAATGATGTTAGGAACACAAGGATCTGTGGTGTTTTTTCCAACCTCACCTCTATTTCACCAGCTCCTTAAGCCCTACATAATATGTCATCATTTTGGAGAGAGAACGTCCTTTCCTGACAGCTGTTGTCTTCACTGATTTGGTTCTAAGCAGAGTCTTGCACACAAGGAAACATTTTGAGTCTTGGTTATACTGCCTCTGGTGAGTCATGGAGCAAGGGCAGAGTGCAGAAGGAGCTGCATTTAGCAAACAGGAAAATACCACAAGCCTTTTTACTCTTCTGAGCTGCCTCGTTTTTGTTTTTCTCTTCAGTGTGCATGATACCACTCTACCCCCTTTCCTTTCTTCTAAAGGGTCCCAAGGGCAGAAAAGGATGATGCAAAGCTCATTCTTGATCTAAAATAGATCCTCCTTTCTGCACAAGCATGGTCAGACCTTTCCAATTCTAGGATGCCTGCTGTGCCATTGGTGATATATAGGCAGACTGGGCTACTTCCTCTGATCTCTGACCCCACTGAAGAGACATTATTAGGACTAATGTTTATTCCTTGAGATGGATTTCATGAGTTGGGAAAGGGCTGCATCTCATGGAACCCATATGATCTATAAATTTACAGTACCTGGGAGAAAGATACACGTAGCTATGTGGCCCTGAAATATGGCAGCTACAGCTGGGGACCTGGCTACCAATGTGATGTTGCCTTCTTCTCTACATTACCAGCTGTGTAAAAGCACAGCTCCGAACTCATTAAACTTTTCCTTGATCTCCTGATGTTATGTTCACACATGTGCCTCAAGAATGGGGTATGGGCATGGAGTAGACGTGAGGTGACAAAGAGAGAGGGCAGTATGTAACAGTCAGTCTGCAAGTGACAACAACATGAATGATAGCAGAAAAATCTGCAGGGGATGTTCAAAGCTACATGATTCCAATTAGATACATATGAGCAACCTCCTACTTGATGGCCACAGCTCTCTGGTGAGTCACACTGCTAAGTACAAAAGCTTTACAGGAGAGGGCAACATTCACCCCACTTGCCTGTTCCTCTGCAACATCTCCTCTGAACATTACTTCTGCCTTTTCTGATTAACTCTCAGCTACTAACTGCCAGAGGACAGTGGAGGACCAAAGGAAGAGGGCCAGATAGTGGACAGTAGGATACTGGACAGTAAGAATCTGAGCCTCACATTCATAGCCAAACGTAAGTCATTTCAGCTCGGAAGACTCAAGATTTTAGCTGTCACATGAATATATGGTAAAGAGAATGAATCCCCATCCACCACTACATTGAAAGATCTAAGAGATATAAGGCTCTCACAGAAAAAATGCAGCCAAGAGGACTTGTTTTATTGCCATCAGGAAGAACTACATTTCAAAAATCCTGGAAGAACTTGTAATTTACTGAGTGCAGGCCTGGCGCTGTGGGCACAACGGGAACTCTATGAGATGCTGTGTATCTTATGCCTAAAATCTTCTAATGAAGCACAGGAATGATCTGGAGGGAAAAGCTTGTGCCAGCTGATTTGGGCAGAAAGAATTAACACAGTGCAGCAGAGTTGTAGATGCAGCCAAGTGGCTTGGACTGAAAATGAACTGGGGTTGCACTCCAAACTGGGAAGGCTTTATGTCCCTAACAGTTATTAAGGCAGGCCTGTGTGAAGTGCCACAGCCACTCTGCCATGTCTTTGTGCTGCCCAACATTTTTTGCATGTTAAGCATAGGAAGAAAGAGGATGTCTGGCATCTTGGTGTAACAGATGAAACTTTGCTGCTCAATTAAAAGAGGTGGTGTTTTGATATGGACTTATGCCTGCTTGTGCTTACATGCTTGCAAAGGTAAAAAGGGATGAATTAGCCTCATTCCAACACTGCCTGGACTCCAGCAAATTAAGGAATCTGAAACTGTAAGCAGCCACATTCTCTCCAGTGATACAAAACAGGATGCCAAAAAGAGAAGGAACCCTAAGATGATTATAAAACTGCAAGTAAACTTCTATTAATATGAAGCTAGATCACTGCAGTTTTTTAGTCTCCTGACTTAGGAAAGATCTATTTTCATGTAACTACAAAACCCAAGCCAGAACTTTGGAGGAGTTTATTTGGTTTATCTATTCCTCTAGGGCTACTATGCTGCACTCTTTACACAGTCCAGTGCATTGGCTTTCAATTAGGACAACAGAAAAACATAAATCTAAGTTTCTTACCACAGTTTTTTCTGTATATCATCCTTCCCCTCCGCTCCATCCAGTAGTCACCAGAGACACGCAAAAATAGTAATTCTGATTTTTTATGTTTGACAACATTCCTCCCTTCTCCCATTTATTATCCCTGACTTTCTGAAACTACTATTCCCTGGGAAGAACTAACTACATGCACATCACAAATGGACCAGTTTCATTTGGTTGGGGGAAAAGAAGAGATTAATTCCAGGCTTAACAAAGAAAGCTAGTCACAGCCTTAGCTACAGAGGGACCACCAGCTCTTCTTTGTTTGGAGAGAGCAAAGCTTGCTTTCCACAGCAGCAGTGTCTGCAGCTCCCAAACAGGTTTCTGAACCATCATAGTGGGGAAAATCAGTTGTGTGAGTGTGATGTTAAAAGTGGGCTTTTGACACTATTGACATTTCTGAAATGCTACTTCTTAAGGACTTGGACACTTGTTCTGTACCAAGGCAGGGTAATAATACTTGGAAGAGCTTTGCTGTCATGATACATAACACTGAAAAGGAATGCGAGGGATGTGTGGAGGTGGAAAAGGAAAACACAGAAAACAAGTGGCTTTGGGAGAGAAGAGCTCTGCATTATATTCATTGGAAGGCAACATGTAAAAGCTTTACAATAAATTACTGCACTGTGACTTGATGAGGTGTCTATGATGGGACAGGATACAAATAAAATCACCATCTCCATTCTGTGACTCCTAAACTGCATTTAAAGATAAGTTTTAAAGAGCGCATTTAAAGCCAAAATGTGATGTGGGAATCTGAGACCACTGCATAAAGTCTTCTTCCTGAAATGCTTCAGGTTTACCAAAAGATACTACCCCTCAATGCTCATGGCATATTTTTGAGTTCTCGCTATTTTATGTAAAGCACGTGGAGAAATAATAGAAAAGTCAAGAGAAAGAATAACAGGAAATATACCCAATCTGTTCAGAAAAGGGCAAACCAATGTTAATGTCCAGAATCACAAGCAGACTTCATCTTGTACCAGGACATGCTCATACAACTCTGTGCCCTGGTGGATGGGATGCTGCTCTCCCTTACTGAATGGAAATAGGACACTTCCTTCCCATTCCCATACACTTAAAGACACAGACACTGTTTCACTGAAAGATTTGACTAAAAAGCTTTCTGGGGCAACAAAGGAAATATAACAGTCTCTCAGCTCCACAGAGGTGGCGAGAAAGGGTAAAAACCCTTCCCCATCCATCATTCTGCAATGGGAACTTCCAGTTCTAGTACTGAGGCTCCAGGAAACTGGGGATGGAGGACACAAGGTACACAGCCTGTGATGGACACCATGAGCTGGGAAATCCCTGAACAAAGCCCTGGAAGTTCTGCAAGAGCAGTTACAGAGGGAGACCAGCAAATGACGCGGTCTCCTTTTTATGTTGACTTACTTGCTACACTGTTTTTGTAATTTTGAATGCAACTTTCACCACAGCCACAATGACACTAATGAATCAAGCACGTCTCAGTTAAGATGAGACAAAGTCAGGCTGTCTTTCACAACCCAATGGGTGCCATTCTAACATGACAGGTAGAAAGAGTAGCAAAGCAACTAGCCGAAGAATGACCCAAACCACACACACACATGCACGCACACAGAGATGCATGCACATACACTCACTATTAGATTGAAAAGACTAAACAAAAGAGTCTCCTCCAATGCCAGAAATATTGTATGCTCATTAAAATACTGGCCAGACTGTTTTATGATTACTATCCCAGGACTTTAAATGATGGCTGCGTTTGAGATGAGGCTTTCAGAACAAAAACTGCCAAGTGAATAGAGGAGGGAAGTTCAGACGAAGAGAGTGAAAAGGATTTAGACATATCGGAGAGAGTTTTCTCCAAGCGCAGCCAGAATTAGTTTGACAAGTAGACACTGTTTCAAAGCCAATGTTCTTTGTGTCTGCTGGGGCATTATCTTAGATGACCAAGAAATTATGGAAATGAATGGAAGAAGCGTAGCAGCATAAGCTATTTAACATTACTCACAACCTCTCATAGCAAATCAAAAGGGAAAATAGAAATGTGGCCTGTGCTACATCCTCTCAATGCAATTGGAAGGATCACTGATCATGCCAGCTCTTATCCCTGACTGTTTTTGTTTTTTTTCCTTTGCTATTGTTAATTTTTAATTTGCTCTCCATTTGCAGTTTAAAGCTGCAGCAGCAAGTGAATCAGCTAGTTTGTATCTTTCAGCTAAATGTAAATCAGATCATTCATAAAAATAAAGAAATATGAAAGTAGAGGAAAGTAGAGAACAGGAGGGCAGAGGAAACCAAGAACAAAAAACCCTCTGCTTCAGGGCAATGTGTGGTCTTCAGTCACAATCCCAGAATCATTCTTCCTGAAGATAAGGTACACTCGTCAAACTCCTCTCAACCTAGCGTACAATGCTGACTCACTCCAGGACACAGATCACCTTTATTTTCCCTTAATGGTGAATCAAGCAGCTATGCCAAAAGTGAAGTCAGCTTCTCCTGTGCTTTCAGTAATCCTGCAACTAGTGAGTTTCTCTTTGAAGTGTGCCCTTCTCCTGTCTTTCCAAATCTCTTTCTGGGAGAATAAGGGTACCGCAGTGTGATATCCAGTGATCTATCTCTTCCTAGCAGAAACCCACTAGATCAAATAAATCTGCTGCTGACATTCCTTTCCTCCCATTAATGCCCCTTCATTGCCACTTTATAGCATGCATAACCTTTGAAGGCAGAAATATTTCATTCACAACAGCAACAGGTACTATGCCACAAGTATAAACTGGGTGCCACAAGAAAAAACTACCACACTACCAGGATGAATGAATCAAAGGAACAGATGTGCCACTGGGGAGCTGTCAGGAGCCTAGTGGGCCAGTAGATCCTGATCAGAGCAGACCTCCAGGACCGCTATCAGAGGTCAGATCCCCCACATGCTGACCACATACCACAACAGATCACACCCAACTCAGACAAAGTTTCAAAGCCAATGGGCAAAAAAGTGAGAACAAAGACACGGGAGTTAATGCTCACACTGGGGAGTCCAGGAAGGAGCTGAGTGCACATAGTTATATTAAATATAGGATACTGCCTACTACTGCTGGACACCAACACATATTGTCTCCCCTAAACATAGGCTGTTACTTTCTTGTTAAGTGATCCAATAATGTAAATGACACATAATGTGGAATATATACACTTTACAGCATAGTCCCTGCAGCCACATTACTCTGTACCTTAAAAGTAACCTGTGTGAGTGTCCACTTGGTGAATGCAAGCTGTCCTTCAGCACAGGCAAATCTGTTCTTCAAACACTTCCCTAGTCTTGCTCTCAGAAGTACAAAAAAAACCTTTTCCACTGAAACTTTCCAAACTCTGCTCTGCAGCATGAAACAGGGAAAATTTCCACTTGAACGGTTAAAGGCTGTCTAAGTTGTAAATGAGTGGCGGCATGGGTTTATAATGGAAAACATTGTGCAACCTTGGCTGCAAGGTATTAGCCATCAGATTCCCAGTAGTACAATTTAAATATTAAATGTTTAAAAGAAATTCATGTATTTGTTTTCCAAGATTTCTAGGCAGTTTTTTTTCTGTTTCTGCACAGCCCTGTATAGCTTTCTTTATGCTTAACTGCGTGTATGAGAGTGGTAATGATGTCATTCACTGCTGCAGAGGAAATAAAAAGCTCTGAGCTTAGATCTTGGCAGGAAAAAACAGTTTTGCACTTAATCTCTAAACAAGTGTTTAAATAAAGTTTGTTTTGCTTGAATGCTAGTCAGGGTCTGACAGGAGGCTTCCCCAGGCATCCAGTCCCTGGACAGATGAAAAACTGAAGCAGAGCAAGGGGAGAGAAAGCAACATGTTGCTGTTGGCTCCATTACTCAGTGAGCAAATGCCTCCCTCATCCTCTACCCTCTCCCCAAATGGCTGGGACCATGTTATTTCACACCTGAGAAGTGCGAAGTGCTTACACACTGTAAGCACTGAGTTTACGTAAAATTGCTTATGTAAAAGATGTCCCTGGAGGCAATCTGTGAACCATGACATGCAGAAATAATTCATGTGCCTTTAGCACAGTTAAAGACAAATACAAAGCAGCAGGAAACCCTGATTTCATGGCTGCTGTTGTTTAATTTTTGTTTCTGGTAAATGATATAGCTAACAATGACCCATAATGCAATTATGTCAAGTTTGGAGAATGACAGAGTTGAACGAAGAGCACAGTTCAGCTTCATCTTATGCTCTCTTACTACCAGGATATGTGATGAAACCCCATCTGTACACCGTAAGGGAGTGCAAAGAGTCAATGGCAGGCAGGGGGGACCCTAATCACATTCTGTCTGTCCTCTCCAGGATATAACAGGAGCCACCAATCCCAAAGCATGGGATAAAACCTGTCAGTCTACCCCAATGGAGAACTTTCAGGAGCAGCTTCCAAAATAATGGGGGTTGCTGCTTGCAGAAAACTCCTTACAGACACAAAGGAAGATCATTCTGGTATTGCACAAATCCAGTGGATGCTGTAACTTCACCTTAGTAAGGCTATCTGGCTAGCAAATAGAATATATTTGTTCTTTTTAGGAGTATAAACCATGGTCAACGTGAGTCAGTATAGAACTAAATACAATAGCCACGCTTCTTTGTATCCTGCCCAACTCAACGCATTCATTCGATTTTCAGTCCCATGAGACCAGAGACATCATAGCTTAGTCCTCTGTTTAGGTGCGTGTAAATGCAATTTACACCTCCTGGAGCAGAGGTGATTAAGGAAAAGGACTGAATGTGTTCATCCTTTCGTCTTCCCTTAGAAAGATTTCATTTCAAAAATAAATAAATAAAACCGACAAGGATAGTTCCTGCTTTAGAAAGGGAGACCTTAAAACAATTTGAAGGAATTAACATATCACATAGAGAAATATTTTTTTAAACAAGATGGTTTGGTGGAAAACTGAACCAAATCACTTTGCAATTCAAATATGTTCAGTTTTCCTGGTCCATTGTAAGACTATCTGTGCAGATGTTTTTAGTAATATTAGGTCCCTTGGTGTAATCAAGATACTATCCTTTCTTTTCTTTTTTTTTCTTTTCTTTTTTTGGGCTGCAAAATGTTCTCTTGGAAGACATCAGGGACACAAAGCACATGTCGTATTTCAGAGTAGGGTGTTACAACTGGAGGATACTAACTGCAACTTGAAGGCAATAAACTTGTAGTGAAATACAGAGTCTTCTTGATAAACAGCCTGTTATTATAATATCTATCTTGTGTCAGGTTACAATAAGGAAAAGAACCAGCATGACAGTCACTTTCAGGAGAACAAAATTCAAGGAAGAAGGGCATCAAAAAGGTCATTCAGCACTGCATCTTTTTACTGTATATCCAAGCTAATACCCCAGATGACTATAACTCATCTCACCTCTGACAATTTCTTCACAATCTGCCCTCTAACCTATCTTTGCTTCCTGGCATTACTCCAAAGTCCTAGAGATGTAGCTGTTTGTGTTGGCGGACAATCACCAAGCTTTGGTGACAAGCTGCCCAGCACAGTGCCAGATCCTGGCCCCTAGGCTCTATGGCTATTGCATGAGGAAGCCTCACTGCTGTTGTGGGCTAGATCCAGAAGAAACAGGATGAGGAGGGACTGAGGGGAGTGGTAAATCCATAAAAAAGAGATCCCATCTGAAATACTGCAGCATAGGGTCTGTTGTCTGCTTTCCTGCTCCTTTCTGTCACGCTCCTTGGAGATCTGCTCAGAACACAGCTGCTCCAACCCGTAAGAATTGCCTTCTACTTTCCAGCCCACTTTCATGTGCTCTCTGTCCCTCTCACTGATGCTTTTCCTGCCTTAGGAAGTCCAAAGTCCATCAGATCAGCTCCAATAGGACTGCTCTCCATTCCACACGGTTGGTGTCTTCCAAACTGACTTTTGTTCTCATTCCAGCTCCTAAATGGGAGCTCATGTTATCTGACACCTCAGAGGTTTTTTCTCCCTTGTGTCCCCAGCTCCCAAGCAGTGCTGACGTAACTTCAACATGCAGTTTTGACCAAGTGCTCACCAGAAAACCAAGTTTTAATTGTCTGTACTGCATTACAGACTTTGCAGGGCATTTCAGACTGGGCTATTAATGCCAAGAGGAGAAACTGTGGTGCCCCATCCCTGGAGGCACTCAAGGCCAGGTTGGATGGATGGGCTTTGGGAATCATGAGCTGGTGGGGGACAGCCCTGCCATGGCTTTTTTTTTTTCTTTCATTGTACTGCAGTTACTGCTTAGGTCTTGTGAAGCAGATCTTGTGCACAGCTCTGAAGATAAAGAAAAGATAGCTGAGCATTTAGAGCCCACTGAAATCTCTTCAGGCCTTTACCACCTCAACAATTTCATCTAATCCCACATGGTTCTCATATTCTTGAAGAACCTCTTTCAACTGGTAGTCTAGAGATTTAACTTCATGGAGGACGTGCTCCCTGCATCTGCAGTGGCTTTGGTTGACATGCATACATACTGAGCACACCATCTCTCAGTGATGTCTCCTCAGCTGATGAACACATGTAGCTGTGCCCCTGCCCCAGCACCACAACTGGGTAGTTACAGGTATGCTGCTTGAACACACTATGTGTGTCCCTGAGCTTGTTGAGCTTGTGAAATTTACAGTTAGTCTCCAAAATATCACAAATCACTTGCTGTCTATTCTAATATATCTGTGCTGCAGATGAACCAAGAACATTTTTGAAGAACCTTAATGTTGCATCCCACACATCTTTGTTCATAAGCCAAATGATTTTGCTGCCATTGCTCAACAATCTGGGTGCGCTGAGAGGTCTGTGAATTGCTACCCTGTCCCATAATCAATGCACCTTGCTCCCCACAATTTGAGTACATTCTTTATTCAAAGGAATGTTTTAAGAGTTGGAATCAGCCTATTTCTGGCAACATAAATAACAATCAATAGCCAGTAGCTTCGCATTTAGATATAAAAGATCTCAGTTCAGTCATGATATCTGCTCTGGTTCATCTGTTGAGATCTTTGCATGCAGTCTGACTCTCCACTACTGCCAAGAGTCACAGCAGTTGGTAGAAACAGGACACCCTGAGAAATCATACTCTGTTTCCAAAGTGCTGGAATAGGAGGAACTACAAGGACAGCGTCCTCAGGCACTGCCCCGTGGGACTTAGGTGCACTAAGAGAGCACATCTCATAGCTCAGAAATTCACCCAGGGAAAGAAAGGCAGGTGAGGATTCTCAAACACCTGAATACCTTTCCCACTAGGACAAAGAATCTGATAAAACAAGATTCAGAAACCAGCAGAATCCTCCAGGGCCAGATCCTGTCCAGGCCAAGCAATGTGATTCTATATCACAGTACTTCTTTCTGGCTGACCAAGGCAGAGGTTATCTGTTGAGTCACATCAGCTCCTTGTTTGATTCCTCATTTTTCTGTCTGCTTCCTGCCAGAGTCCCTCCATGTTTTGTACAGCTTGGAGCTACAGACAGGCACAGTACTTAGGAAAATACCTAATTGTTCTTATTCAGCACATTTCAGCTGTGAAGTAACTCAAGCCATATTACCCCATCCCTGCAGCTCGACCTCTTCTCATTTCCTGATGCTATCCCTAAACACATTCATGCAGAAACAGCTCTCAGTCCCCTTGGGGACCTGACAGAAGGCTCTGTGCATCTGCCTGCTGGGCCCTGAGCAGCAAGGTAGTGCTCATAAAGGAGGTGTCAGGGAAAGCATTATGTGAACAGCAAAAAAAAAGCAGATAATAACAAAATACATCACAATGTGTGTATCTTCCTTCTGGTTTGGTCTGCCTCATACTGATTCAACAGTGACCACTCTCCCTTCCTGATAAGATTTTGCAAAGGGCAGCTGCTCTGGAATCTCCTGGTAAAATGTCTGCTCAGGAGTCAGCTTTGCTTGGCAACTCTACCTGCTCATGTCAAGTACACTCTATTTTTCACTGCTGAGGAAGATGCTCATGGCTGATTCTGCTGACAACAAGGTTTTCTTTTTCCTTAAATCACACTTAAGATGATAGAAGAGGGATAGGACACATATACTTAAAATGTAAACTGCTTAGCATTGCCTGCATGGTGCTAAGCCATGGGATTGATCTCAAGGAAGCACTGACACTGGGCAAGGACATGGGGAAGGAGTGCAGCCAGGGACACTGCAGGGAACAGGCAGTGTTGGCCGTGCAGAGTCACACGAGGCCTGGGAACAGCCTGGCTCTTGGCTTCAATTACTAAGCAGCAGGACTGCACTTCAGAGACCACTTATCACGGCAATAAATCTTGCTCCTCACTGAGCACATGTGGAAGCTGAGACATCTGACAGGGGGCAGGGCTCATACAGGCAGGGATGAGGAAGCACAGCCAAGCAGCAGTTTGTACAGGGCTGTGCATGGTCCCACTGTGACGACTAAAACAATAATTTGGGTTCAAGGATGCTTTCTGTATCAGTGTTCTTGAGGGCTAGAGAGATGGCAGAGAGAAGAAGGGGATTTAGATGAAGAAAACTCTTTTTTTAAAAAAAAAGAGAAAACAAAATTTAAAACAAATGCACAATCAGACAGTTTCTGTACAAAGCCCCACAGACTCCTCGCCAGGCTGCTGGCAGGATGAGGTGAGGGCAAGACGGCAAGGACCGTGCCCTGCCTAGCTCCCATTTTGATTGCGGCATTTGCTGCAGAGCGCGTGAAATGTCAGAACCTTCTCACACCGTCTCTGCACCCGGCTGCTGCACCCAGCCGTGAGTCAGCACCAGATGCTTACAGCCTTGGGATTTTCAGCTTCAGCAATGATAAATCCCTGCAGCTCTAGTGGCCACAAGAGCTCCTCAGAGCAGCACCAGCTGGAAACCTGCCCTTGTATGTCTCTGGGGGCCGTGAAACCCATAGCTGCTCCTTCTTGGCCAGCCCCACACAAGGGCTCCATTTTTCCTGCCTACTGAGACCATTTCCACTCCTCCAAATGCATAAAAGGAATTTGGTGGATGTGAGAGCTGGAGCCCTTTATTTACATTGTGCATGCAGGGCTTGCTTCATCCCTAGTCTAAACAAAAGTCTAAATGAGTGCAAATGATCATCAGGATTTTGAGTGAGTGCTTGCGTGCATGCATGCAGGACTGCAGCTTGCTTCTGTCCTCCCGGGGAGAAAACAGCCGTTTGTAAAACCTGCACACACCTAGCTTGGAGACAGAGTGAATATCCATTATGTATAAACCAGCAGAAGCCTATTTTTAGCTACAAGGCAATGATAGTGTATCTGTCAGTGCAGTGCTCAAACCTCAGCCCATGTCTGTCATTTTCCTTCCCCTCTCTTCCTGTTTTTAACCATCCCTTCTCCAGACTTTCCCATTCTTATGGAAACTGGGAGGCATTTTATGAAGTTAGCAATGAGATTCCATCTCCACACATGGACAATGAATCACCCACGGCTTCTTCCCCACTTCCATCATTAGTTTTTACAAGGAAACCCAATGATAATTCTACAATCACAGAACAGTAACATCATTGTCTCATCTTGGGGGTGCTGCTAGAAATAATACTGGATTTTATTTCTCTCTTTCTTTCTGCATTTTTTTTTAAATTAAATTAGGGAAGAATTTGTCTGCATTACAAGCCTGTATACTGAGAAGAGCAGGACCTGAATCATAATCTGGATAGTATATCCTTCTGTACTATGTACCATGACTTATGTAACAGTATAAAACCCTGAAACATTCAGCTGAGCCATTTGACTCACTCTAACCCCTGGCATTGTTCCTTCAGGCTCATCTTTATCAAGCCTTATTTTATCCCCTTCCCCCTTCACACCTAGTTTGAAGCCCCCTCAACAATCCCTGCCAGCTCTGCTAGGGACCATTTCCCCCTTTGAGACAGGTGAGACCCATCTGCAGCCATCAGGCCAGGCACCAAGTAAACAGTCCCATAGTCAAAAAAGCTAAAATTCCTGCAATGACACCAGCCTCTCAGCCACGTGTTTATCAGATACTGGTCTTCTCAGTAATCCTTTCTGCCACTGAAGGGATGGAGGAAAACACCATCAGTATGGATCCATCAACTAACCACCTCAATGCCCTGAAGTCCCTTCTGATTGCCCTTAGGCTTCTCTCAGCAATTTCATTACTACCAGCCTGAACTATCAGTAAGGGGTAACAATCAGAGGGGTGAACCAGACTAGGGAGTCTCCTAGGAATGTTCCTGACCCAGGCCCCAGGGAGGCAGCACACTTCCCTACAGGTACAGTCTGGCCAACATATGAGGCCCTTCATTCTCCTCAGAAGGGTGTCACCTATGACAATTACTCTTCTTTCTTTGCTGGAGGAAGCAGTCTTGAGATGTGGAGTCAACCATTCACCCCAGACAACCTCCTGGGCAGACCTTCCACTGCATCTCCACTTACCTCTTCCCTCCCCTATTATGTATGGGGGCCTGGGGAATAGAGATAGACAGGGACAGGGCCTCTCTGCAAGGCTTAGCTGAGATCTATTTCCCCTTCTATCAATCTCTCAGGTACCCTGCTGATAGTGGCAGCACAGGGGCTCCATCATTGTTTGAGATGTATCACCCAGGTGCCTTTCTTGCGGGTATGGCAGAGAGTTGATCCACCAGTTTATTTCCTGCTCACATTCCCTGATGCTCCTTAACTCTCCACCTCCTCCTCCAGTTCTTCCACGACGCAGAGCACATCATTCCCCTGATCACACCTCATGCAGGTGATATCCCTGACACTCTTCACCAGCAGGGGCAGGCTCAGGCACTCCCTGAAGCCAGAGACCTGAACAGACACATTTTTGGGCAGGCACTCAATCTGGTTCACCACATTCTTTTTGGCAAGAGCTTTCTGCCTAGTGGAGACCAGAGGCCATGACCAGATTTGTTGTCTGGGGCCTGGTCAATAGGTGGGCCAGTCAGCAGAACATTTGCAGATGACACCAATTTGGAAGGAAGCGTTGATTAGTCCGAGGGTAGGAAGGATCTTGAGAGGGATCTGGAACCATGTATACTAAGGAACATGGTTTAGTGGGCAACGCTGGTAGTAGGTAAATGTTGGACTAGATCATCTTGGAGGCCCTTTCCACCTTAGTGATTCTATGATTTCTGCTCATATCAGGATGCAGTTGGCAGGTTTACTTGTAACCTGACTTCACTGAAACATATATTTGTCACTGTCTCACAGAGAGTTACTCAAAATCAGCACAATATCCTCAGAAGTGTAGCTCAACCATCACGCTAGTGGACTGGCAGTAAAAAACAGCCAGGGGCAGTAACTTCCTCATCTTCTCCAGATTTGTCCTCAGAAGATATATGACTGCACTCTTTCTGGGACATTAGAAAAAGCAGGCAACAAGCAGAAGCTGTGCTTGCTGTAATGATGGAAAAGTGAAAATGTGCAACATTTGGGAGTCTCCCCACTCATTTATCACTGAATTTTCATGACTATACCATAACATAAAGTTTGTAGTTTTCTCAACCTAATTTACAATGTACTTTTGCCTCCAGACTAGCACTCTGTGAACTTGCAGACAGGGTAGCAGTTTTCCAAGGTTAGTTCATGTTACGTATAATTAAAAACACTTCTAATAATCTTGTATTATCCTTGGCTGGCAGGAAATATGCAAAAGTTCCAAGGACGTCTTTCCTGGAGCTGTCTTTCAGGGAGCACTGTCCAGCACCCTTAAATGACCAGTTACCTAAAAGCTGAAGGGGGAGGGCAGAATGAGAGTGTTAAAGCTGTCTTTTTGTAACTTACAGGAAAATAGAGGAAAACCACTCCACGGGGCAAATTCAAATAATTCAAATGGCAGCAACCCACAACCTCCCAAGAAGCCAGCTTCTCTGTGTCTGCTGTATGCCAGTTCTGACGTGCTAACCAAGAGATGGTACTGGACATAAGCAAGCTGGCCACAATGTTGCCTGCTGTGTAGAAATGACAGTTTCTCTCATCTGATTTTGCAGATACAACAATGGGAGTTGTGTGCACCCAGAGGGCACCACCTGCTGCCCCCTGCCCCCCGCCTGCTTCGGGCAGCTGTCATTGGAAATTTCTATGTGACATTCCTCATGACTGGGTAGGTATTTCTGCTGTGGATCAGTTTTCTTAAAAACAAACAAACAAACAAAACAAAAAATGAATCAAATCCAATCAAAACAAACAAACAAAAAAACAAACAAAAAAAACAACCAAAGCTAAGCCCCAAAAGAGTGCTGCAGAAGCAGCAAGGCTGTATAGCAGAACAAGGACATCAGGCAGCTAATGGGGTGTTGCAAGGCTATTTCACTCATGACTAAGCTGTTTTTGACTTACTGGGTCTTTTAAATATTCATGTAACATTTCTCCTTTCACACTGTGCTGTAAATTACTATTTTTCAACGCATGGTGCCACAGACCCTGCCCAAGGGAGAGAAACTCAAGAAAATCTGGGTTTGACTGGGTGGCATTACAGTTTGTTTACTTATTTAATGAGAGCTCTGCTATTTGCCTTCCCCCTGTGATGTTCAGAAAAGAAGGCTCAGCTGCCTGTAGCAAAGAACAGTAACCCACTCCTGAAATGGGTGCTCTGTCGCAGAGGCTCTGGGCATCTGATCCACTGGACAGAAGGAATCAGAAACAGTCACCAGCAGAGCAGCATGAACCATAGAATCACAGAATGGCTTGGGTTGGAAGGGATCTTAGAAACCGTTCCTTTCTACTCCTGTCCTGTGGGCAGGGCTGCCCCCCCACCAGCTCAGCTGCCCAGGGCCCCATCCAATCCGGCCTTGAACACCTCCAGGGATGGGGCACTACAGCTTCTCTGGGCAGCTGTGCCAGGGCCTCACCACTCTCTGAGTAAAGAATTTCCTCCTAACATCTAATCTAAATCTTACCTCTTTCAGTTTTAAACCATTCCCCCTTGCCCTATCACTATCAGACAGTGTAAAAATTCACCCCCTCTCCTGTTTTAGGCTCCCTTCAAGTACTGGAAGGCCACAGTGAGGTGTATCCTTAGTCTTCTCCAGGCTGAGCACATTCAACCCCCTCAACCTGTCTTCATAGGTGAGCTGCTCCAGCCCCTCTGAGCATCTTCATGGATTCCTCTGGACTCTAGCAGCTCTGCATCTTTCTTGTACCTTGGGCACCAGGCCTGGATGTAGTACTCCAGATGGGGCCTTGTGAGAACACAACAGAGGGGACAATTGCCTCACTTACTCTGTGGTGACCCCTCTTTTGAAGCTTCACTGCTTGCCTCTACACCCTTGAGCTGGCAAAGGCAGTAGGTGTCAATGTCACTCCTGCTTCCACCAGCATTTTTACTCTATCTCCTCACTGTTGCATTTCTTCAGGGATGCTGAGCATCTCCTGCACCCCTGTCCAACTGCCCACTAACAGCCCCTGCTGCCTGCACCCTTATCAGGGTGGCACATCTATGTGGAAGGAAAAAGGAAGGGTGGAGAAGGATGTCTCGATACAAATGGCTGCACTAATACTGGTATGTTGCTACCCAACACCAACTTCAAGACAGCAGAGCCCAGCACATAGGTGTGTGATGCTCTTACCAATGGTCATACTGTCAGTGCTCATGCTCAGGGGGCAGCAGTTTGCAAGACCCAGAGAAGAGGAAATGACCAGCTCAGCACTAGACTGAAGCAATCAAACAGGACCTGATTAATTCCAAGCGACTGAAGCCTTGGTTAGCTTGCACACACTGCTGCCCATGGCTTGTAATGGAAAGAGACATACTGGAGAGCAGTCCAGGAGCAGCTCCTGCTAGACTGCATGCCAGAGACAGAGCAGGCTGCTCATTTCTGACATGACCTTCCTTGCTGAATGGGTTTGGTCCAGGATACTTCGCAAGCATTCACACTGCCTCCTGTGACCACACAAACACATCCTTACATGTGGGTCCTGTTTCTGCACACTGCCAAGAAACATTACACAGAGTTGCCTGTAGAAAACCGCAAATTTTGAGATGAGGCACAGAAGAACTAAAATACATATCTCTACCACTTTGCTTGAATGAGATGGCCAGGAGTGAAGCTCAGAAAATGAAGCAAAAATCAGGACAAGCGAGAACAAGGAAATTGGGATGCACCCATGCCAGAGTGGGGCCAGGCAGATGTGCCAGGCCTCTGCCTCTGCACCAGCTACAAAGCTGCTTCCTCCTTCCTGCTGCAATTCTCTTTTTCAGAATAAGAGCTGCTTATAATAACTACTGTGCTTGTTGTGACATCCTCTCAAACCCTGCTACTCCTCCCCATATCACCTGCTTCCTGAGCTTCTGACTGTAAATCTGTGGGCCTCCTTCTTGCGCTTGTACTACCCTCACCCTGGCTTAGGAAGGCAGTCCTCGTGTTCTCCATGCATTTTCTGCTTGGCCTTATCCATCCCTTGTCTGTGTTCAGAGCTTGTTTCACCTGAGCTCCAGCTTTGGCCTGAGAACCCTGGATGGGGAGAGATCTCAACATCAGGGACAACAAAATACCAGCAAGCCACAGGTCTGAGAGAGAGTGGGTCATAGCTGTACACACACAGCTGGCTGTTCATGTCATCTGTTTGGCTGGATAACCAGAGCACAGGCTGAGATGGGTGCTCTTCCTGAGGAAGAGTCCTTCTGTCGGGAATCATAGATGTCCTGCAACTAGAGCATTTCTGTCAAAATGTCTCCAAAACTTCCAGAAGGAATACAAGCTTTGGACAGCAGCCTTTGGAACAAGGGGAGGCTGGTGTGGCACTCAAGGCAGCTCAAAGCACTCAAGGATGCTGCCCTGTTCTTACCACACATAAAATCAGCACAGCTGTAGGGGGATAGTATATATAATAGGGGCATAGATGTAGGAGGACCTTTGGAGATGCAGCCAAGGGCTTGTGAATGGACAGGCTAAGAGTGCAGAACTGCTCTGCAAAAAACTCTGATTGCTCTTGACACCACAGACTAACTTCATAAAAGCCCTAGGCAGATGACTCACGGTAGCAGGCTGTGCTAATGAAAGGAACACAATGGGATGAAGAGAGGAGGACGACATTTTCACAGTAATTAGAGAATTTCTCAGTTGTAAGTAGAATTGCCTTATGTCTCACCTTCAGCTGTACTGCAACATTGGGTAAGTAGAGATGTTCTCAGGAAAAAAAAAAAAAAGCATTAAGTAATTGTTTTCCTTAAAGGGCCTAGGCTCCTCTGAAGATAGGCATCTTCTTTCTAACAAAGAAAAAAGTGTTTCATCAGCCCAAGTGCTCCACCATTTGAAACTGCTGCCCTCATTCGCTCAGTCTCTTTAAGCTGCCATAACATCAGCACACTCAGACAACATCCTTGCCACATGTACATGACTGTGCATCAGGAGAAGACCTGAAATGGCAGCAGCCACTGGGAAGCAAAGCAGACAGAGCAGATTCCAACTACAACTTGTTTTGCCAGTCTCTGGACAAGCATCACTACTGTGAAAGTTGTTAACCACCATAGCTAGTGAGGAGATGTGTGTCCCCAACTGCATGTCCAAAAACACACCTCGGGCAGACAGGCAGCTTTCACCACACCTCAAAAGAACTCAGGCATTGCTAGGCTCATGCTGATGAAAAGACTCAGAAGTAATCCCCTGTAAGGACTGGCTGGGAACTTAGAAATTCCAAGCGTTGGGTATTTGCAATTATTGCTATTGGCTACCGAACTGCAAAGATGTGATGGAGGCCCTGCTGGGAACTCATGCTGGGAAAGCTGCTTCACCAGTCACATGGATATGGAGAACGCAAACAGAGGGACAAGGACTCTCAATGCTTCCATCCCACTACAGTCAGCGCAAGCCCAGCACCGTAGAAACTGCAGGAGCTAGCCCTGAGTCACATCACACACTGTGCAGACAAGAGAGGAAACATGCTGCCTTTTGCACAAAGGCAGCCAACTACAGGAGCTGCAAGTTTTGCATCCAGGAGAAAGCACAGACCTCTGAGGACTGGCATGTCCCTTCCCGCAGTCCCTGAGATTTGGGGCAAAAGGAACTGGGCTGTGTTTCTTGCTGCTGATCCTAGACTGGTGGCTATTTTGCAGAGGAGCAGCTCCATGCAGATTCATGCTGACATTCCACTGGAGCAGAGCCCCTCCTGAACACCCCAGCTTTCATCGGGTGCCCAGGCCTGGCCCCAACCTTGTGGTTTCCTGTTGTTAATGTGTGTCCATTCCTCCTAAGCCTCTCTCCTCTGACATTTCACCATGCTGCTTTAATTCCCCTTGCTGGGTGTAGCCTTCTCAGATTTCCCATCAGCCTTATTCTTTTAAAAACGGCATTCCTTAATGGCATGAGGTTTTTTTTGTTTGTTTGTTTGTTTGTTTTAAGCATAATATATAGCTTATATTAGGAAGATATATAGGTAGATATTAGGTAATAGATAGGTAGAACAGCTCATACCCATTCCACAAAGCATTCAAACTCATCAGCAAATCTTACACAATTCTGTACCTTACACGCCATATAACAAACAAATACGAGGGCAAAAGCAAAAATCAATACATGCAGTGGATTAGGAAAGCTTTTTTTTCCCCTGCAATGGTAGGTTGTCTAATGTTATTGCAAAAGTGAGCACTAACGAGAACATCCACTTATATTTCTTGTCTCCTTGCTGTGAAATAAGTAGTTATGTCTTCAAAACTGTGAGGCTCTGAACAGCTATAAAATATTTGCCCGAATGACAGAATTTCCATATGACAGAACATTGTCCTGAGAACAGTTATTATGCAATATGTTTGCAGATTCCTTTGCCAAGAAACTGAAAAAGCTGTCTAATTTAGTGCTCATCATTAATTACCAATGCTTTTAAAAAAAATCTTGAGCAGCATGTTCATGGCACTTTCCTACATCTTTAAGTACTTCATTAAAATAACTACAATAACTAATGAACACAAACCAGTCTATAGTGGCTCTTGCTGTGCAGATCTGGTGCTAACTGTAGAAGGAAACAGCTTTTTCAGAATTTTATTTTTTATGAGTTTTTTACACTAAGTTGCAGAGATTATGAAGGAGCAGCTGCAGCTCAACACTTGCAATATCTTTGTGCAGATTTGTTTTCTGAAAGGGTAAAATATACCTTTCCTCTTCTTTTTGGAGGGTGAGGAGGCGGAGAGGGCATGGGACTTTCAGCAGTGTCTTTGAGTCTGTGCTGCTCCCGGTGAAGCCTGGGTGAGAACTTCTGAGTCCGTGCTGCTGTATGCAGAACCTCTCCTTGTGTGCATAATCAGATACATAACAACTCCTGCCATCAGATCAGGAGGGGAGGGAGATGTTGAACTTTGCTGAGTCAGTTTTGGTAATCTATTTCTCTGCCATCCAAACCCTGATCCCATTATAATGTTTGATTCTTGAGGTTGGTACAAGTGAGAATTACAAATGCAAATATGCCAAGGGATTTCCAAGCAATCAGCAGACATCTTTGCACTTTTTCAGAAGTTTTTTACACTTCCCTTTCTGGTGACTTTGAGTTATTCCTCACCGCTAGATTATTTTCAAAGTCAATAATACATTTATGGAATGAGGGCACTATGGTAACAGCTTTCTAAAAACAACACACAAAAAACATCGCTTTTCTGCAGCGTCCCATGAAGAGCAACGTTCTCTTTCATTTTAATTGCAAATCTCGAATGTGGCAGATTTTTAGAACGGGTGTGAGATTGCACATTTACATGTGTGCTGGGTTAAAGCTGCCATAAAACTGATACTGGGTTGGTGTTGGCATGTTGAGGGAGCATGCTGCTCCCAGATGCCACTATCCATGTGAGACAGCAAGGCTCTCAGGACAGCAGCGTAGGGATCTCCCTCCCCTCTGGGATCCTTCTGAATCCCCCCATCCCTGTTTCCTGGCATTATTCTGCTTCCCACCAGCTAACTCAGCAACCAGCACCAACAAAGGACTGCATGGGGAGGAAGTGGTTACACAATTACGGTTTTGTGCTCTGCCGGAAGGGGATGAGGGTTTTATCCATGGCTCTGCCACATGCTTTCAGAGAGGCATAAGCAAACTGGTGTGTTCTCAGACATGGCCACTAATCCCGTTTCACTCATTTTTCTGACAGCTGGGGCCTGATCTTTCCAAAATACTCTGCCTTTTGACGGGCCGCCAGCAGGGGCTGAAGGAGAAGAAATCCCAGTGCTTGACCTTTGAGTGCATGGGGGAGAATCTTTTGGAAGAGGCACATCTACCACGGCTGCAGACAGCTCAGGTTCTACAGGGAGGTGCAGCAGCATCTGCACGGCTAAGGTGAGAACATTCTTTGGAGCTAAGTCAGGAGGATGGTTGCCTGCTCTCATAGTCATCATACTTCTACAGGTACCAATGGAGACTGCCTGCTGAGATGCTCTGCCTCCACCACCAGAGAACTGTCCACAGAGCCCAATTTTCAAATTACATATAAACAAGCGGGCAACACAAACTCATTTACATGACTCACACTGACTGAAAAAGCATTCTGTAAACAGGTTTTATGGCTGAAAACAATTACAATTTGTCAGTTACAGCACGATACGCAATGGGGCACAAGTGTTCCACATTTATGTCATTTGTCACACATTGCTATGGCCTGTGTCACACACTGGCAAAAGTGTAGAAGTTGAGAAGATTGGTTATAGTCGTGAGAGTGTGAATGCATGGTAGACAGTATCTATTTGAAAAGAGATTTTGAAAAACCAGCAGAATGGATTAAAGAAATACTAAGGTGCTGTTCAGTGGGGCATAGGAGCAAAGTGAATCAACTGTGCATATGCAGATAGGTAAGGATGACTCTAGAAAAGGATATTGGAGTTGTTATGGATCACAGCTAGTGGGAAACAGCATAGCAGCAGAGCCTCAGAAGAATCACAGAATCATTAAGGCTGGAAAAGACCTCTAAGAACATTGAGTTCAGCCACCAGCCCACCCCCACCATGCTCATTAACGACGTCCCTCAGTGCCAAATCCACACAGTTCCTGAACACCTCCAGGAGTGGTTACTCCACCACCTCCCTGGGCAGCCTGTGCCACTGCAGCACCGTTCTTTAGGAGGAAATTTTTCCTGATATCCAACCTGAACTTACCTGGTGTCAGATGCAGCTCAGCACACAGGAGAGGCTGGCTCCCCAGCAGCACATTACTTCCCATTGTAAAGGAAGGTTGCTCAGTTGGACAAGCTGCTCCATGCTCATTCTGGTAGAAGGACACTAATGAAATGAGTCTTGAGTACTTCTCCCTCTTTAACCCTTAAATCACTGCATCAAAGCACTGGTACTAGACAACAAATCAGGAGTTTAGTTTTTAGGATACATTTACAATGAAACACTGGCTCATTTTTTTAGGAAAACTGTTATTCTGCATGGGGCAGCTGATAAAACCATTTGGTTGGCTCAGATCTATTTTTACAGACTTAGCAGAGGGAAAGTTGTTAGTTTCATAAATATGACCTTCTGTGCAATGCAGGATATGCAGTTCTTGAAATGGTAGAGGAATTAGCAAGTAGACCAAGACATTCCAACACTGTGTTTGGCAAATTTTCTGTGTATGTCACGGTGTGTGTGCACATGTACATGTGCATATAAGCACATTAAATTTTGCAAGGAGGAATGACAGGAAAGAAAAACTCCCAACTCAGCAGCTTAATGTCATTTGGAGGATATCAGACACATATTGCCAGGGATAGAGTACTCATTCCTTGTGGGAAAAAACTATTTGTGGAGAAATTGCAGAAGTTTCAAAAATCACCCTAAGTAATTCTGAAACATTCTAGAGGCTTTTAGACATTTGCAACATCATCCACATCTTTTACCAGTATAACGTATGGGGTCTATTTACATTTTTTATTCAGAGAAACTCTGTGGAACAAGGACAGTTATTTAAAGAAAAAAGTCATCCAGAAGTCTGTTCTGAAGAGCTTGTCATAAAATGGAATGAATTAAAATATGTTTGATCATAACAACAACAAAAAAAAAGTTAAAAAAAAAAAAGTTCTATTAAAAGCCTGATTCCTGAAGATGCCAAGATTTGAAGCCTGCATTCTCAATAAAAGGTTATACAGTCTGTCTTGCCAATCCCAAGCATTGAAAAATCAAGAAATTGGCATGGAAGTGAAAATCTCTTTTAAAACAACACATCAGTTTTTGGACTCTAGATTTCTGAGCTTTAGCTGCCCAAATTTTCAGGCTTATTTTTGCAAACATGATGAGTGGAAATTGATGCAAAAAATAAAACAGAAGAGGAAAGAAGTACAGATTTTCACATACTATCAGGACTCAGAGAGCTGACGCTTTGTCAAGGAGGTTCTGACTACTGAGAGCTTCATGGTAACCACTAAGTGTTGGCCTCTGCAGACCAGTCTGCTTCAGTATTTGGGTAGATTTTACAAGCCACTCCATTGCTTATCTTTTAAGTGATGCATGGTGGGATATCTCACTCATCTACTAACAACTTCTAAGACAATTGGTCTAATCATCCAAGCTTCTGAAGCCATCTTTATTATAAAGCAGACTTTAAGAACAGCTATCTCAATTAGCATTTGCAGACCCTAATCAATAGCCATTAGTAGGTTAGTAGTTTTTGACAACAGCTGACCAAATCATGGCCACCATCCAACTGATTGCTCCCAGCATCTACACCATTTGAATTCACAAAATCAGGAGCTTTTATTGCCAAACTTAATGAATAATGGCTGAACAGATGCTGTGGGGGAAGACGTGAGACCACAGCAAGTGTCGTGGCTCTCGTCACTGCTCTCCCGCAGGCAAGAAGACAAGGTTTTATTTTTGACTTCCTTCCTATTATCACCGAACTAAGACAGGATTAATGGGAAATAGTGGGCCAAGGCTGAATCTGCAGAATTTATTTTCCAGGGGCAGTGCAACCCTTCTCTGAAGAACAGCCAGATTTTTGGAAGGGTTAAATATCAAACTATGCTGGCTGACACCTAAGGAGATTTGCTAAGAAAGTCTAAGTCCTCTCTGGATTACAAAACATCTGTGTTTTGTATTCTTGTATTGCTTTGCTTTTTTAGTGACAAAGAGAGATAACATTGTCATGTACTGGCCACACACTACATGATTTCTTCTACAAAGACACTGCAATTGCATGGACATCTCTGCAACTGTATCTCCTACCTGTGGGTCCCAGCAAGGAGAGCATCCACCAGCACTTATGTGAGCACACCAGTAGGGAAGACATGATCAAACAGCCTTACGTTCATCCTCTTGCTCTGCACTGGGCTTGCAGTATGAGCACTGTCACACTGCTTTCCTCTTCAACCTTTTGTCTCTTTTCACTGTGTTGCTTAGAGGAAAGGCTCTGTCTCTTGGTTTGTTGGTACAGGAGGTTGCAGCCTCAATACACACCTTATAAGGCCAGCAACAACAGAAGTACTGAGTCATGGATCTGAAAATATTATGCTAACTTACAACAGAAGCCCAAAGGAGCCACGTGTATGTGCATCATTTGCAGTTCTGGTCCTTCTGAAGTCTGTCTATTACAAGTCCTAAAGAAGACCGATGGTAAGGCTAGAATTCTCTGCCTTACTCTGGGATTGCAGTGCTAAAGTGGCTCAGGACTGAACTTTACCTTCAACATGATCCTTCACCATCCTGCAAGAGCCTGCAGTGTCACCAGATCATCCACACCCAGTATTTAGGTTCAGTTTAACCCTCTAATTTCCTGCTGATCTCTGCTGGTTGGGAGTTAGAGCAAAGGCTGCTCCAACCAGCAACAGTAGGACTGGAGTGCTGTCACTCTCCCAGGCCAGGCAAAGCAATATGACTTGGCACAGGTCAGAAAAGGTTGGGAAGCATGTGTGATTAGCTGGACATATCTTCAATGCCAAAGAAGCGAAAGCGAAAAGACACTGCCATGCCAGTCCTGAGAAAACCGAGCTTGCTGCTTGTACTGCATGAGGCAGCATGTCCCTCAAAGTAGTACAATTGGTGCTTTTCAAGTGACACGGGGAGCATGTCATTTGTGATGCAGTACCCTGTGTGGTACCCTGTCATTTCAGCAGTGCTCCCTGTTGCTGCGCTCTCCCAAGCCTGAGAGAGCACCAAGTGCTAGCACCAATGAGATCCTGCGCTGCAGGAATGACGAAGCAGGAGTTAGGCAGGCAAACACATTTTATGAAATGCAATTATAAAGCAGAGCAGATCTGCGTGAGAGGAACTCAGCAAAATATAGCTAGGAAAGGCCTACTGTAACTGTTGTTCTGAGGGAAACGGTATGATTTTGGTCCCTGCCAAATTGTTTAATTTTCCCTAAAATTGGCAACACACTGAGAAGGGGAGTGGGAGGCTGTATGAGAATCCTCATTTACTAGGGAGTTCTCTGTATCTGGTGATAAATTAAGCTTCATGGATATCTCTCTGCTTATGTCTTATACTCCTAAAGAGCTCATTTTGGTTAGAATAAATGATGGCCTCCCTGGCCCTGGCAAGAACAGACTGCTGTTCAGTTCTCTAAACGACTGGAGTGAGTTGCACTACAAAAGATGAAACAGCATGGCACTGCTTTTGAAGCAAAGGTAAAACTAGTTACGCTCAGTGTCTATGGTCTTTCACTTAGCGGAAGAAAGAGAAATGAATAATAGATGGTCCCCTGGAAATATTGTTCTACCAGCTCTTAGTTGGAATCAGGCAATGCTAATACATTAAGAGCATTTGAGATTATCCTATTTAATCTCCATAATGATATAGTAATTTTAGCCTGATAAGAAGCAATGACAACTCCCCCTCTCCCCCACAAAGACCTTGAATCCATAAGTGGAAGTAGGTCCTAGCTATGTCCCAAGACAATAGATAAAGAGCCTTTAGCTTCACTGTCATTCTCTGAAAGTGTCAGATAACCAGGACATGATATAAGGTATTGCGATTATGAAACAGTAAACCACTGAAACACAGCAGAATGCAAGGGACCTCTTTAAAAAACAGTGCTTAGGAAATATAAAATAGATTACGGTAATTTAGAGCCAGTCAGTCAGAAACATCAGTGACAGCAAAAGGTTAATAAGCCTTGTCTACTGCAGGTGTTTTTGGTTTTGGGTTGTCACATCTCCAAGGACGGGCAGAAGGATGGGACTATAGCAAACAATCTGTGTTTATCAATTATCTTCCAGCTATTAAGATTTAATACCTGAAAAGTCCAGGCCAGTCCTACAGATAATCCCAGCAAAGTAAATTAAAACACACTTGGCTGTACCAGAGTATTTGGTAAAAGCTTAGCATTCAGGCCTAAAACTATGGCTTCATTAAGCAGGCATTAACTCATGCATGCACCATGCTGTAGAAGTAGCTTCTGAAAAACAGGCATGTTTCCTCTTCCTAGTTTTGTTTCTCATGAAAGATCAGCCCACTGCCATACCCCACCAATTAATCTGAAATGTTAAAAATAGCTTGCAATGTGTCTCCTTCTGTTCGATCTGAATGCAAAACAGTTCTGTTGCATGGCAGAGTATCACTTTGGCTGCCAGCAGTTTGCAAGCCAAATGGTTCTTTATTGTTTCATGTCTAAGAGGTGTACAGCATTCTGCCTCTTGTCTTGCAGACTGCAGCACTCCAAAGAAAATGCATCCTTCCTCAATAACAGAAGGTATTGAAGAGGAGACACAGCTGCTGTTTCCCTGCCCTGCAGTAAATTACTGCTCTTGCATTTCCTTAAGGGTAGGGAAAGACGAAGTTATGATCTGAGAGGGTGCAAAAGACCAGGGAACACGTAAAACTGTACAGAGCTAGTAGATCCTTGACCCACAGAATGAAACTATGTTGGCATGGTCAGACCCTAAAGAAAGATTAAGGACCTCCTTATAACCTGCCTCAGATCCTGAACAGCCATTTGAGAGTATAGTCCTCTACAGAGTACCATCAACATTTTTCACCTAAAAGGACTTTTTAAGCATCTGCAAGTTAACCTGTGGATTCAACATTCACCTGTCAATGTTGGCTCTGGAAGATAAGTGAGCGACAAAGGGATGTCACAAACAAGATACTTTGCAGCATATGAGAGCATAGTGCAAGGCTCTGTGCAGTTATCTGTAGGGACAGGCTGTGGACTGGAGGTACTGCCTTGGGGCACCCCTGCAGACCACATATTTCATTCCAGCTCCATGAAAATCACTGTTCTGCCTGTGAGTAGCCTAGGACAAGCCAGGACATTTATAAATGAGAGGCTACAATGATCATAACACAGAAACTGTGTTTAAGGCTGGGCTCTTGGAGATAAGATGGATGGATAAACCACTTGCCCATTTGTTTGCACATGGTGCAAACTACTTCCCCATAGTCAAGAACCACAGTCTCACCTAGACAGTATGCTGAGTTCATATGATGGTAAAGTCAGTTTTCTTTCTGCCCAATGGACCACTGAAGAAGAGTTTTACAGTGTAAGGGGAAAGCAGAACTTGATTACTTAGTTCCAGAACAGCTTGTTTCATTTTAAAGTGGGGTTTACTTGAAGCAGCAGGACAAGTTGGGACATGGTTAAAAACACATTTGTGTTTTCTGTAAATGCCATTGTGGCAGACCTGAACTCAAACCCTCAGAAGGTACAGCTTTCTAAGGTGTCCCAGCAACTGGCAAATCGCTGACTCTGGCACAGAAGACGTCATCATTTACAAACCTTCATTTGACCTCCTTTCTCAGGTACAAGTTTGACAATGACTCACTCCGATCCATGCACTGGTGCTCTGTACCAAGCCAACTTTCCTTAGCAAACCCTCTGTTAACACTGGCATTTTCCACTCTGAAGCAATGGCATTAACTGTCTCGGGAGCTGATTTCATGCAGGACACTCAGAGTAAAGCACATCTAATGTAATCAATCTTGCATTTCTAGCTGAGGCAGTGCTTAGGTTGCTTTTTCCTAACAGCAGCAGCTATACAGTACTGGTATGTATAGTATCTCTGCTGCAGAGAAAAGCAAACTGGCAGAAGAAGAAAGGACTGTTCCTGGCATAATTTCCCCACCTACACAGCAGAAGGCAGAGTAGTTTCAAGCCAAACAATTATCCTCAATTTATTACGGTAATGACAGTAGTGAAGGGCAAAGTTAAAAAATCTCTCTGAGCAGGGCTGACCAGCTAGGAAGGGGGGTTTATGCAGAAGAGATCATATTGAGACTTGTGAGTCCCCCTCCTATGCCACCAGTTCTCTGAGAGCACCAGTATCCTGTACTGTCCTACTTCAAGGGCATTCAAAATGACTGGCTGATTTTGCATCTTTATGCACAAAAAATAAAAAGATCTGGGAATTTGCAATCTACCTCTACTAAGAAAACAAACAAACAAGTGAAATCACCCAAAAACAAATATAAAAGCAAACAGCTAGACCCTGCAGCTGGTTGAGATTCAGCCAACAGTAAGGATTTGACATACACAGCTTTAACTTTGTGAAATATGATCCCTAAACTTTAGCTAAACGTTCACTTGTCAAATGTCAAAGAAGTGCAACATTGCTATTTTTTTTCTTTTCCTGAAGGAAGCCGTTAGCAAATAGTCTGTTATATTCAATAAAGCAATGACAGAAAAACAGTCTAACTTCAAATCTGATTTCGTTTACATTTATCTCATCCATTTTTAGCAATAAATGCCAGCAAGGTATGCATTTTAACAGTGAAGACCCACGGTCTTCCTATATATTTTAAGCAATAATTTTGATTACTACCTTAAAAAAAAGTCTGGAACTGGAGAATTCTGGAATGACTTTTCCTCTCAGGCTGTGAGATTTCACTTGCAGCATTGCCACAGGTCTCCTCTGTGATACTGGTGAAATCACACTGTCCTCCCTAAGAGGAGCTGCTGGTGCTCAGAGGCTGAGCAAGGCAAAATGTTTGTACGCTTTTACCTACAACATTGTTATTCCACTTGCTCTCCATGCAGTGGGATGATCGGTATATTTCTTCGGTTCTCTCAGAGGCTGGCTGTAGAAATGAGTGCAGCCTGGTGCCAAAATGCATGTTGGGAGATTTAGTGGAAGATGACTGCTTTTCTGCTCTCCGGATCTCATGTTGTGCAAGCTGGCGTCCTTGCTAGTCCTGCAGTGCATTTTGCTGATGCTAGCTGTGATGGTGCAAACCAGCACCAGAACTATATAGGCTACCAGGATAAAAAAAAAATAATCAGCCTTATGTCTGCAACATTCTCTCTTTACAGGTCTGAACATTCCCACTCCTGCTCCCATGGATGCTTTCAAGGGAGAAGGTGAAATGTCCCTGCAGTGTAGTACAGTACAGCTTAAAAACACATTCCCACAAGAACAACCTCCCCAGGATCACAGTACTTGTCAGTATGCAGCCCAAAAGACTTGCACGCACCATAGTGACCTTTCAATCACAGTCACCATTTCGCCTTCAGACTGAAGCCCATTAGCTTCTAAACTAGCCTACTTCCCGGCGCTGAGCTGAAGGAAGCACTTTGTTGGGAGTATAATCAATCTTACCACAAAACTCTGGCTAGTACTCTCAGGTGATTGAACAGTCACATGGGAGAAAAATGACACAATTCAAGGGTTGCTCTTAACCACGCTAGGACATGAAAAATGAAAAGTGTCACTATATTACTTTGACTTCCTTACATCATCATCCCCAAAGAAGAGCCATGAAATGCAGCCCCTCCATGATGGACTTATGCATAATTCAAAACATGAGCTGCATTCAGGAGCAGATCTCTAGTCCAAGTCTGCTGTGAATGCCAAGCAGCATGAGCTTGAGGGCTGCCCAGGCAAAGAAAAGGGCACATCACTAGCACTGCAAGAAAGTGAAGCACAAGAAAAACTGAGGCTGTGATCACATGTGGAAAGTCAAAACCTGACAACCTTGAAAGCCCTGTTAGCAGGTGAGCAACCCTGGAATATCTCATAATTTTGCAGGTATCTGTGGATCTGTAGCTTTTCTGCTACATAGTCATCTTATATGCTGTGGGCATTCATTGTACAGACTCACCATCAGAACAGAACATGACTCTTTAAGTTAGCAATATGTAAAGCAGAACTGCATTAGATTTCAGATGATCATTCAAAGGTTTCTTTTGTTTTTACATCAAGCCACACAGAGGTCAAGCTGCAGCTAGAAAGGAGCTGAGAAGTAACTGAACTCAGTGCAAGATAAAGCAGGAGCCAGCATAGCTGGACTATCTATTACTTCCAGGGAAAGCTAGAGTTAGCATGGACATAAGGAGATATTTCAAATGCTATTTCAAAAAAATGAAGAAATCTGCATTGATCAGCAGTCACCAGGGAGTGTGACTGGAATTTGCTAAAGCTTCTCTCTTGATGAGGTCAAGATATGAACCAATTACCTTGGGGTAGCAAGCAACCATGGTGCTATTGGTGCAGTAATGGCTGGGGCACACTGTCTTATTGTGTGATTGATTCAGGTCAGTTAACCCTCAGATAAAAAAAGCCAGTAGTTAAATTGGCTTTTTCTTCACCAATATGGTTAATTCTAAGCTTGAGTAGTCAATTTTCAGTTCACTTTCACATGATGTGTTGTTTCACTGCCATAACTGAACACTCAAAATCTTCTCTTATGACGTGACTTATGGTTATACAAAATTCATGGTGAAGTCGTTTGTCTGATCTTTCCCTATTGATTGACATTTTAAAATCTTCCTCTGCAAGTGCAGGATTTAAATGACTTGCACAATATTTACAAGTTGTGTTTTTAAAAAACATTCTTAGTGTTTCCATTAAGTCAACATTTTGGATTAATTATTGGGGGTGTTTTGCCATTATGCAATCACCACCCATTTGTAAAATAGAGAAACATGTGAAAATTAATGTATAAATGAAGTGTAAGTTAGCATCCAGCAGCAGCGCTACTATAGCCTCTTGTTAACGTGCATGAGAATTCTGGAAGTATCAGTAAAAGTCCTGAGAAAACATTTTATAATATAAAAAAGCATAAACACAGCACAGACACATACTAGTCTGCAACATGGTGAAACAGCTAAATAACTGCTAGGGGCAATGCAGTTTGGATACCAAATTCTTATTTGAGTGCTGGCATACTGACATGCCATGCTTGGTTCATCTCAGCTCTTCTCAGGAGATGTCAGAATAATCTGCTTTTTTCTCCTTCTTCAGTTCTTCCCCCTCACCATCACTATCCCCCCTCTCCCAATATCAAGTTCCTCTCCCCTGCCAGCTTCTGCTTGGCTAAGTGGCTTAAGGGAATTGATACTTCCTCTGATTCACAGCTGTAAATCTGCTTCCTGGGCTTGTCACCAGTTATCTGTGTACACTCACAGAACACATCTTTTTAATCCTTTCTCCTAATTTGAAGAAGGGAAAATAGCAAATGCTAAACAGTTGATTATCAACAATTAAGAAAATTACAGGGTTGCCCGAAAAGCTACTTATCTGAGGGATCTCAATTAATCTCCACTGTATGGTGAATTCACATGCTTGGAAGTAGCAATCAACAAAAAGGTTGCTAGCCATGTTCTCAAATCTCTGAACATTTAAAAGCCAGCATACGTGTTGGTTTTCATGGCCATACACCATTCTGTAAAGCACAGGGGAATTTTGAGGTAACTTCTTGTTAACAGACTTTGAATAATAGATCGTGTGCTACTGCATTGATTGGCTGTTTGGCCTGAAATGCAGCCTTTCTGTGCACACAAACAGAACACATGCACAGCTGTATGTCATGAAAATTGCACAGCTGAAACAGTTTGTAAAAATTGTTAGTGATAACCTTCACAATCTGTTAACTCTGTTGCTAAATCCTAGTCTCTAAAAAGCAGGATGGGCTGATAAACGCATAAGGTGATAGCTGGAGTGCACCAAGGGCTTTTGCACAAAGTGACAGGAGAAAATTCAATGACTGAAAGCCAGGCTGCTGAGCAGGCAGAGCAGAGTGGCTCCAGCCCTTGGGGAAGCTGAGACAACTGGGCACAAAGGGCATCTCCTTAGATTTCAGCATTGGTGAGTAGCATGTAGCCAGCACGGATGGATGGTGAGGGAATCTGTTTTGCGGAGGTTTGCTGAGAAGCAAAGCATGACCAAAGGAGGGATGTTTGTATTCATAGTCCAGCCCTTCAGCAGGAGGAAAATCTGCCGCCTGACCTCCTGCAGTGTCCAAGGCAGACTGCAGGTATCTGTGGCTTTAGGGAATAGCAATTTCTGCTTTGTTCCATACAAGAAAGGGTCAGATGTCTCTTGCTTGCCTGTACTTGGCAGATTTAAATGCTTTTTGCCAGTTTCCCAGCACTTCCCTGGCTGCTTTATGTTCTTCTGTTGCTTGTATGAGTTCAAGCTTACCCAGCCTCCTGCATCAACCCAGCAGGAAACCTTCAGTTGTCTATCACAAGGACACTAGTTTGCTTCCCCACTAGCTCAGACTGGATGCAGAAGCAAACCTTCTTCCATTCCCCTGCAGCTGTTTCTCTCACCTTGATAAACGTCTCCCTTACTAAGGCACTATTACCTCCACAATGCTAACTGTCCTGCTAAGCACACTCATGGCCTGAGGAGTGCTGTCTTCAAAATACCAGAGTATCTTGAAACAGCTGTGGAATGAGAAAGATGGAAGAACCTCTGAAGTGCACACAGCATTGACAAGGAAGGGTGATGTCAGTTTTTTACTCCCTTGACTGGCCTCTAGAGTTGTTGCACCCAAGCAAGCAGCAGCACATGGCCCTGGGGACAGCCCAGGAAGCAGGGCAGCAAGGGCCTCGCATATGTGACATATGGGTCTTCTGCCCTGACTGGACATCATTACTTATTTACTGCTTAAAACATTAAGCAGGCACTAGCAGTAGCTCATGCATCTTGCGTGCTTCTTAACAGTGACAGAGAAAATGAACAGTTTTTACTGCACCTTATTGGGATTTTGGACTGGCCCGTGTAGAAGTATCGTATCAAAATTATAGCACTGTTTATCTGAAAACCAAGAAAGCGTGAAGGGGGCTGAAATAATTCAGGGACTGAAAACCATTCCCTCCATGGGGAGAATTATGGAGCTCAGCCTGCCTGGTCTGTCAAGAAGACTTGGATTACTACTGCCCAAGAGGAGAAACAGATGTCATGAAGGAGATTTTAAATCTAGGTGAGAAAGGTATAAATGAATGAACATCCAGAATACAAACATATTTCAAAGTCAGTTTGGTCCTGTTTCAAAGATAATGATAGAATATGGGAAAACACTATCTTTCTCTTGGTTTTGACACCACAAATGGGACGTATCTGGAAGAAACTTTAGTCAGGAAGATTCTCTCTGCCGTGCTGTTCATGAACTAGAGCATCTCAGTGCTCTTCTAGGTTTTATAGAGTTACAGACCAATAAATATGCCAGTGAAAATTCAGGTCATTTTGTTCAAGCTGAAAAACACTACATTCATTACAGAGATTAATTTAGAATAGTGGAAAGGATAAGTAACTCTTCCTGAGATACAGTCCCATCATCTTTAGACTGACTTCCAGTTAGCACCTTAGAAGGCTCAAGTCATTATTTGTGAGCTTGCAGTCCTTTTTGTTTTTGTTTTTTCTTAACTGAAATGCTTTTGAACAAGCTTGATACTCCTTTTTTTTTTCTCTCCTTTGATCTGTCTAATCACGTGAATTAATTGACTGTTAAAAATTGTAGAATTCAGATCTCTTTCAGGAATTCCATAGAAATACTGAACAGTGTCACAAATCATGCTTAAGATCACAGCTTCGTATACTCCCCCCGCTCCGTGCCATGTGACTACCAACCCAGTATTGATTTCCTTTCATCTCAAAAACTGAAGCAATATTCATTGCCAAAATAAAAAGCTGTCTGAGTTATGAGAACGCACTGCCAGCAAGTTCCAGAATGAAACATAGATACAAAAAGAAAAAAAGTGGGGGAGGGGGGCAGTGAAAGCGTGTGTGGAATAGCTGAATATGTTCTCTGAGAAGATATGTATTAGAATGAGGCTTTAATCATAAAACTACACAGGAGCAAAAGTAATAGATGGGTGCCACAGTCTCACCATTCTTGTCTACAGCAGACTGTAGTTTAGCTCAGAGCAGCCCAGAGGGGCAACCAGCCATGTCCCCATGGATTTGCTCCTGCCTATCTTTTGCTGGCTAAAACCTTCTGCCTCAGTGACTAAGCCTCTCCTGGGAATTGGGGGGGGACAATAGACAGGATGAGACAGGACAGGTTGTAAATAAGCAGTCACATCAGCCTTACACTGGCCAAAACCACAGCACTGTTATTTCTTCCTTGCTGCTTTCAAATCTCTCTAATTGCCAAATGACAGTCATGAACTGGGTCTTGAGTTTAATGTGTACCTCCTATCAAGTCTGGGCCTCCACAAAACATTTTAATGTGAAGGGGCAAGATGTAATTCACAATGTTTTCTCCCCAGGACACTGGGCTGCTTGTAGTATAAATAGTAAGGGTAGCCAGAACGACTACCATAAAACAATCCACATAAAGACAGTGCCTGCTCAGCTTCACAGCCTGTCTGGGCAGTGAGAGGGCAGATGCTCTAAATTCATCTACCCATCTCCAAGAAGCAACATGCCTCCATCCACTCCTGATTTCACGTGGCCTGAACCTAACCCTAAACACAAGGACGTCCTCTGCTTCCCTTAGAACCTTGTAGCAAAAACAGAATTTGGGTCCAAAATAGTCTGATTTCCTCAAAGGAAACAATTCCCTCCCATCAGCCACACAAAAGCTCTGCTCCTAAGACTGCCCCATCCTGGGCAAGGCCAGCTTTTTCCTCTTAGAAGTCTTTCATCACCTCCTGTGGCACTTTCTAGGGCTGTCTGCCCTTTCCTGATGCAGAGCTGAAGCAGTCTCTTCCCAGGTACTGTCTGCAGTAGATTGGCATCACATGTGCTCTCCCTGAACCAGCTGCCTCATTGCATTGCTATTGATTCCGAGTTGGATTTCTGCAGCAAATCTATTGCATCTCCATTAGCAAGACTGCAAATGATGAAAACGCTCATTTGTATTGTTTCAGCTCTGCATTACAATTAACCTGCTGCCTGTCCTCCAGTGAGCCAAATTCTGCCTTCTCATCTGATGCTGAGACAGTTGCCCAAGGTTTTTCTGTGCCTGGAGGTGAGGCACAGCAAATCTGAGGTGGGGCAGCTGTATGTCTTTATTTGCAGTGCACAAATAGGAAATCAAACATTTCACTCACAAGTACCGCAGATACTAAAAGATGATAATTTTGGTGCCTCATGGTGAAAATCCAAACTGCTGTGTTTTTTTGTTTTTGTTTTTTTTTTTTGTTGTGTTTTGTGTTGTTGTTTTTTTTTTAATCTGTTCTGCTTAGAAACTTTTGATGCAGTACAGTCCCAGCTGTCATTTTTAGTAGAGTGGTCATAGATTCCATGTACCTATGGTGTATTTCTATATTCACAAATGCTTTTAAAAAGGCATACAAGTGGAAGCTACTCTTCAGAAATAGGGACTATTACTATGAGAACGTACTTCAGAACATTTTCTCCATTGTGCTCTGCCCATGATGCTTTGTGTGTGCAAAAAAAACTGCATTCATGTTTTAAAAGCTGTGACTTTCGGGTGCTTTCCCAAGAGAAAGAAAAGCAGAACTGATCAGTTCATCCCTCTGCATGCTTACTGGAAGAAAAAGTATTTCTGTGCAAGCAGTCAATCATAACAATGGGGAAGGCAGGGAACTATAAAAAAGCAAAATAGTAATAAATTATTCTGACCAAACTGTGTGCTTACTGAAGGTGTTTTATAGGCAGTGAGACAGACTGGGCTGGAGAGAGAAAATATGCATAGACTGATTATCTCTTTGGAAAGCTTAATCAGGGACATGAACTCCCTGAAATTTGCAGCATCTTATGCATCTTACCCCATCAGTCCAACTGCACCCTACCCTGGGTATTACTGCTATATATAGATTTGTAAGTCATCACAAGCTTTGGGACAGTGGAGATAGAAGTGTCTGAGGAACAAAAAGACTGGGTGGCTCAGTAAATTATCACTTGCTTTACTGCTGCATGTTAATGGAAGGCGAGTTTTGTCTTCAGAAGTTATTGAGATCAGTGTGTCTACATTACACTCTAAAGTTAGGCTCCGAACTTGTCTGCTATCTGGGCCATGATTAATTATAACTGTCTCATGACAAGACATCGTTAATTCACAGGATTTGACAAAGAAAAGTCACAGTTTTCAAGACTAGCCTTCATGTTGTTGCATTGCCAAAACTTACTGGAGAAAGGGACTGACTCTTCCAAGTCTCACTGTGATAACCACCCTAGGCAAGGTCTCTTCCTTAATGCCGAATGGGAAGCCGAGGCAGCTTAGCTTTCTAACACAGGCATTTAGATGTATGAGGCTAATCAACAACAATACTGTATCACATATGGAGCAACACCTGTTCTAAGATGTTCTACTTCACTGGAGAAAAAGCAGCCTCCTTTGCAGTGCTGTCCTACCTGATAGTGAAAACAAGAAAAACTGCTATACAGCCTGTTGTGCACCACCCCCACCTGCAGCTCTCTGACCTTGGCTGCCAGATGCTGCCAGGCATGGAGTTAACCCTACAGTGTTGCAATGGCGCTTTGAACTGCAGAACATGGGTCAAAACTGGCCTTTTTTGAGAAAAAAGAACAAACACATGACAAGCTGCTATCAGCAAACCCTCACCATCCACAAACTGAAACCTTTCCCTGGACTGCAACACCTATAAACCAGAGGGAAATATGCAACAATACGCAACACCTATAAACCAGAGGGCTCCCTCCAGTTTGCCACAGAGATAAAATACAGACCTTTGCAATCACTGGCTGTAGAGGGAAGAACATCAGATTCAGAACTGGGAATGAACAAGCAAAACTGGCAGATACAGAGAGAAACTCGCAAGGAGATTTTGCAGTGGTATATCAAATTAAGTGACAGGCAGTTTTCTTCTGACTTTTTCCCATCCATAACCCTAAAATGACACAAGAAATTCAGCCATCATGCCTGGACTACTTTGGAGGACAGTCAAGATCATTTCATAGGTAAATGTCCACTGTGGAATTTTTTCCAACATTTTTTTCTCTTCTTCAGGATAAGAAAGCAGCAGCTTTTGCTAATGGTTGTTCAACGAATGCCTAAAGAGGCAGCTGAAATCAGAAAAAGGAGAAGGCAGTGGTCCCAGGCAAAGCTGGTTAATAGCAGCATGCAGTACTTCCTCTTTTTCACCTTGTTTTCCAGGGTGGCCCAGAAAAGCTCAGAGGGCATGGAGGTAGTGGGATGGAGATGTAGCTGACCTGTCAACCCCCTGAGCCCCAAGGAGCCAGGGAGGTTGAATGGAAAGAATGCAGGAACAGCCCAGGTCCTGGGCATCTTCTCTTCAGGCACAGCCAAAGGATAAAAGTGCTCTTTGGCACCCCAGAAAGGCAGTCCTGGAGGAGCTGGAGGGACCAGAGGGCTTTGGGAATGTTACGAGAAGCTGCATGTGGCAGCAGACATAAGTGGAGCTGCTTCTGATGCTGAGAGCACAATGCTATGTACGCGGGTCTCCCTTGCAGACCTAAAGCACTCTGGCCAGTCAGCCCTCTCCTTTCCAGACTGATCTGAAAGGTGGACTTGTTTAGGAAGAAATCACTTAGTGGGAAGAATAGGACACGAGAAGATCTGTACAGAGGAGAATGCCTTGTTTGCAGATGTCCAGATGTAGTTACTGAAACATAGATCTGACAGTACAATGGAAGTGTGTTGGTCACTAACCTACATAAATGGTGGAACTGTATTTAAAGGTGATGACTGAGGCAGAAGTAAAATTTAGCTGCTGAACTATGTTAGCATTTTTACAATGTGCTTGTCGAGCGAGGGAGGTTGTAGCTTAGTGAGTAATACTATATCCTGCATGCGGAGAAACCTTCTCTGGAGTAATTGCACTAGGATAGACACTCTCAACTTTAAAATGTTCACCTTTAAAACATTCACCTTTCCTTTCTATTTCAGTAAAGGAGACATGATATTATAATATAAGATGGAAACTAACCAGAAAGGAAGTGATTTTATTCTGTATTGATAAAGGGCAAAGCATAATAATAGGAGGGAGACCAGTCTTGAATCTAATGTACCAGACACAATTACTAGGATTGTCTCTCTTCTGCTTTCTCTCCCAGGCTCCAGGAGAAAGAAGAATCAATTAGCTCTCAACAGACGATGACCTTGAAGGATACAGCTTTAAGGGGAAATATGCTGAGTAAGACAGAAAAGAGAGTAGAAGAAAAGGATTTGGAAGCTCACAGAAGGGCTTGGTTCAGAAGCAGTACCACAGAATATGAGATGTAGCAGTTCTTTTTTAGTTCTGCACCAAAAAATAAAGTAATATTATAGTATGAAAGGGAATTTCTGGGAACAAGTTACCTCCCTCTGCCTGGAACAGCAAAAAGGACACTAAGGCAAAAGAAGGGACAATTCAATTTACAGATGCTACTTTCCAAGCCATCTCTCAAAATTTTATAGCTGTCAAAAGCACTCATAAAAAAAAAAAAAGTTACCACTGATGCAATCTGTCAACCTCTCCAACAAATCTTGCTCTACGTAAAATGAAACAACGTGTTTGAAATGCAGCTGTTTCAAAAACCCCAAGACAGTGCTTTCAGAGCTGTCCAAATCGTTCTTTTCATGCTTACTTTAATTCTTAGGCAGATCTTCTGCAGTGCACTTTTCCAGCTCTGTTTTATTAGAGCTTCAGCCCCTTGCCACAGCCAGAATTATGCACCACGGTTAGAATCACTGCGGGCTACACAACCTTTTCCCTTACTGCAATCTGAGCTCAAACTGATGCCAGTTCTTCCTTTCCTTTCAGTCTGTTCTTATCTGGCAGTCTGTGATGTCTTAAAAATCTTACGAAAATTAAGACAACAGTAGGAAACCCAACTCAACCTCCTGATTTCTGGACAACCATTTACTTTCCAGATGTAAGCAGATATGAAAGCAGATAATGGCTTTTTGTTCCTGGTAACTGCTCTGAAGAGTTTTTTTTCTCCTCTTCATTTATTTCCTGATGAGATGAGATTACCAGGTGACTGAAAAAGGCTTGCCTCACAAATGTAAATTCAGAAGGGTTGTTTTGACATAACCAGCTTTTGGTTGTTTCTCCGTAACATAAGAAAGAGGCCATTTTGACTAGATGGTGCTCGCTGGTCACTATACGGACCAAAAAGAGCTGTCGTATCCTTAATGCCCCTTACAATATCCTCAGCACAGAAGAGATTTTCTACATCAACGATGTAAAGAGAATATCACTGAGTTTTGTATACCTGAAAAGGTAGTTGAGTGTCCCAGTAATTCAAATGACGTTTTACCTCCCACAGACAAAACCTGCACAGCAGTATTCAATCAGACTGTTTCCATCAGATAAATTACTGTTAGTCCAGTATTCCATTGTCATCCATTATATAAGAAAAGCCAACAGGCATTCTATACAAATACCTAAAATTTCCTTTCTGTGATTCTGGAATCGTTCCTAACAGTCAGTTGATCAGCACCAATTCTCAACTGGAACTATCTTTGCTGAAATCACTGTAATCATGCTCTTTTTCACTTGCAGAGATGCTGGCCCCAAAATGTCCAAAATTGGACTAGCTTGTCCAATTGCCACATATCTATACTGAGTCCAGTCTTGGTGGGGCTAAACTCAGAAGTGAACTTATGGTGCCTTCAGGTTTGCAAGGTGAGGTCGACCTGTTAACACCTACGAGGTGGGTACCTTGGGGCATTACAGGGAAGGCACAAGAGAGAAGAATGTCCTGCAAGACAGTTTGTGAGGAACTAAGCTGCACACTCTGATCACTGCAGCTATCTGATGGAAACCACAGCCCTGTGCTGTTAGCGCAATAGCATGCTACCTTCTTTTTTTACTGGAGTTGCACAATTTTATTCAGCTCAGAAACTGCTGGCTTGCTGTGCTCCAGACTTGATGGGTTAAAATGAGGAATGTCAAAGAAATTACATATCAACAGTGTGGTGTTCTGATGCTTTACGATCACTACTGAGAAAATAATCCAGGTACCCTCGATATTTTTTCACTTTAAGGATGAGCAAAGGCTAATTTGAAAACTGCTTCATACTGCCTTTGCATGGACAAGAATCCCTTTTCTGAAATGCCCCACAGAAACCAATGAGGAATTGTCTCATGTTCAACAAGATTCAGCACCTAGAGAAGGGGACAGATACAGAGAAATGCGTACTATGCTCTTAAAAGAAAGGAAAAGATCATAGACTAATCGCTTCCTTAGTAACTCCTGTTCTCTAACTACAAATACACTGTCACTCTTTCCCACCGTTCTACCTGATTGCTTCAGGAGGACAACAGGGATGCCTGCTGACAGCAGACTTCAGGAAGGAGGTAGCAGAATTGCTCTGCAAGCAAGGCAAAGAAACTGAACACATATGGAAGACCCAGTACGGGACACAAACCAAATTTGTAAGAGAAATAGGCTGACAGACCATATGGAATAGTATGTCAGGTAAACCCTTGATGCAAATCACATGCTTCCCTACAGGTGGATACAGAGAAAAAGATGGCACTAGGTTTTTACAGAGGTTCCAGATGAAGCTGTGCTCACTGCTATGTACATTTCGCAAGAGTTCAGAAATGTGGTACCAATCTCAGCAGTCAGCACATGTCAGTCACATGACCCCCTGGGAGAATAGCTGCAGTTAGGGGCCTTTTTTTTTTTTTTTGGTGGAAGGGAAAACAAAAAGAAACAGATAGCTTCTACTTACAAAGTTTTGGAGCAGTTTGGAGATTGGTTTCTGTTGCTTGTGCCTGAGATGCCTTGGTAGGCTCCGGGGAGGATGGTGACAGTGACGGTGCAGCAGAGGACCACAACCCAACATCTAGGATGCGGTTGTAGAGAGAAGGCTGAAGGAAGGGTCTGGAGGGCACGAGCGAGCTGTCAGTTTGCACTGTCACTTCAGCCTTGCTTTCAAGGCTAGGTATGGGGAAGGGTGAGGCATACACCTCCGAAGGCACCCAGGCAGACAGAGCTGTAGGATCCACAGTGCTCCTTGGGTCTTGTCCTATCCTCCCAGGGTCAAGGTGTGTAGGAGAGTCATACTCAAAAATCTTGTCCACAAAGACCCACTTGAGGCCAGCAATGCAGAGGCAGAGGCTGAGCAGGCAAGCCAGGATAGGGGCAATGCAGATCTTCTCAGAGTTGAGGCAGCCCTTCAGTCGCTCTGCCTCCAGGCACACACAGCAGGTCGCGGCCAGGCCTGCCACCCCTGAGACCCTGTTGTCCTCTCTGTGAGGCCCCGGCATGTTCTCCTCAGCCGGGAGCCCATCAAGGGACGCATCAGGGCTCAGCTGAGCCGAAGGGCTGGGGAAAGTCTCAGTGGCTACTTCAGACATGGTTGAGCTCTGACACAGCTCACCTCCAAAAGGCCTTAACTCTATCACAGTCCATTACTGTGAAACACAGACAAAAAGAGACGGAGTAACAGTCACAGCGCTCAGCAAAAATCACAGGGCAGGAGTCAACGAGAGGTCCGAGCTCAGCAACATCATCTGAACCGGGAGAAGAGGAATGCAAGGGAAAAAGGAGACCCTCCCACCCCCTGCCCAAGCACTCTGCTGCTCACGCTGCCTTGCCGAAGCCAAGGGCAGCTCTGCAGTCACTGCGCTCTTGTTTCCTGACCACTTTTATAATTCCTTATATGCATCTCAAGCAATTCCAGCTCTTCTGAGTGAGGGAAGAAGCGTCCCCCCGAAAGCAAGCAAAACAAAACAAAACAGGGGGAAGGAGGGCGGGGAGAAAGACAACCACGAGCAGCGAACAAATTGACCAGATTAAGTGAACCAATAGCCCAGAGCGAAAGGTAAGACTCTCACCTTGAGCATCTGAGGCTGGTATCTGCTTAGGCGAGGAAAACAATTGTCATGCGGTAGAAGGAGCAAAAGCAAAATCTGTAACAACAGCGGCAGCGGCAGAAGTGACAGTAGCAGCAGCATCCTGTCGCGTTACAGCGGCGGCTGAAAGAGGCTGAATCATTACAGAGCAGCAGGTGCTCGCTGTCTGAGCATCACTGCAAACAATATCATTACACAGAGGTTTGAAAGGAAGAGCGATGCCAAGGCGATGGTAACTCCCTTTCTCTCCCCTCCCTCTTTGTCCTTCTTGAGCGCTCATTCACTTTCCTCCTTCCCCCCCGCCCCGCTCCCCCAGCCCCCTCGCAGCCTGTTTCTCTGATGTACAGGCTCACTCCCCACCCCCCGCCCTCTGCAGGGCTGGTCTGAGGGAAATCAGTGCACCCAGCAACGCAGGACTGTCAGTGACTTCCTATTTTATCCAATTAGGAAGAATAAAGGCCATCAAATCAAAGGGAGGGAGCGGGCAGGAGTTGCGCGCTACCGCCCGCTCTCTCTTTCCAGCCGGAGCGCGGTCGGAGGAGGCAGACACCGGCGGGCGAGGACGGGTGTAGGTGGGAGCGCGCCGGGCTGCGCGAGGCTCGCCGAGGCTGGCAACACCCGATTCCTCCCGGGGGAAAGCCCGCTTTCCCGCAGCAGCTTCTCCCCGCCTAACACCTAGAGCGTTTCTCTCCACGCCTCTGACAGAGTTCGATCCAGTAAGAATAACGCTGGGACGCACATCAGGTCAAGCAGGAAAAAAAAAAAGTAAAAAAAAAAAAAGTAAAAAAAATCCCACTTCTGACAAATTTCCATTTCATTTATAGACATCGTTTTACATTATATATACATATATGTGTATATATAGTCAGTTTTTAATTTCCTTCCAAAAGCATCTGAAATTAAAAAAAAGGCAAAACCTTTGCAATAGAGCCAGCTCCCCAGCATAATTCTCGAAAGGCGGCTGCTGCTAAATTATGTCCTCACTCCCCTTTAGAGTAAAATAAAAAAGTGAAAACCCAAAGAACTGTGTTATTAACAAGGCTTCCACTTTGTTCCTAAATGTGGCTGTCATTCCTCACCTCCACCAGAGTCTAGCACTAACTCCCATCCCCAAGAGCACACAGTAAGGTAGGTAACAAAGCATAGAACTGCCCTTACTCTCTAGCCCTCCTGTCTCCAACAGAAAAATGCACCTGTGAGACAATATGTCTAAAGGGAGAGAGATTTTCAGCTCAATTTCCTCAGCAGAAATGTCTGCACCAAATTAGCAGTACAAATGCCCCTGCTACCTTAGTGGAAATGATTGCAAGATACATAATGAAACAAAGAATCAAATGCTTCAAACTGCCCTGAACTAATTTTTTTGCCAGTACCTTAGTTAGGTATCCAAAATGGAATTTCATTTGTAATGATAAATTTTGGTAGTGACCAAAAAAATGCCTGTCTCTATTTATCTCTTCTCTCTGCCTCATAATCCTCCCATTCACAAAGACTTCCATGGGAACATTAATAACATTCACATTAAAAAAGGTTTATCAAAATCTCAATGATTCCCATACTGTTTTCACAGACTCTCCTGTCAAGGACTAATTGATGGATGCCTGATCACACAGCTTCCTGTGAGACTGCAATAGCCAGCTGAAGTAATCATGATGCTACATTCAAGAATCTACCTTAAAGCACAGCCAGTGATAACAGTCCCTGGAAGAATGTAAAAAGATAAATCATCATACAATCAAGTCTACATTACAGCTGAAGTATCTGGTCCTCGGGTTAATGATGTGATCAGTAGCCTCAGACAGAATGAACAGCTTGCAATGCACAGTTACATACATATCTCCCCTTATTATCAAGCACACGTGCTACTTAGCTGAAAATATTTTGCATGAATCACAGAATCACAGAATCACAGAATGACCCGGGTTGGAAGGGAACTCAAGGATCATGAGGTCCCTTCCAACCCGGGTCATTCTGTGATGAGCGTAGTCTCTTTCAAGTATCTCAAAACGTATTTCAAACATGTAACAACATCACAGCTGTAGAAGAGGGAACATCGGAGCAGCCTTGTTGTGACAACAGTGATGGCCTGTGGGTACAAACAAGCAAGGTGCCTATAGAAAGACTGAATCCTTCCTTGAATTCAGTGATTAATCCGGGAGGGAGACATACTTCCACACACACAGGTTGCTGCTCAGGTGTGAAGATGAAGAGTTGCTCTTCAAAGATGAGAACCAGTAGCTGATTGCTTGATGCAAGTTTTTTAAAGTGTCCTGACATCTTTATTCATGCCTTATTTTCTAACCTTCTTACTTTCAGTGAGAGCTGATGCTGCCTCTTTGAGCTGGTCTTTGTGCTACCTTTACACCACTGTCAGGTACACGTTCCCTGCTCTGGCCTTCTGGGCTAACTTACCCTCCTCTAATACTCTCCTGTAATATTTTGATCACATCTTTCTGCTGCTGAGGTGAACGGAAACACGCGTGGAGATCTGCACTTTCCTTGGAAGTCACAGCCTCCACGGATAACGCTGTGCAGGTGGATGGAGGGACGTCAGCCCACCTCCGCTGCTGACCTCGGTCGGTCCCGCACTGCGCACAGCGCCGGGAGCGCGGTGGGGACATTCCAGAGCTCCCTTCACGCGGGTGCATCGCTCCCTCCTTGCCCCGCCGGGGATACTGGGCTGTGCTAAGCGGTCCGGCCTGACGAGGGCCGCCGGGGCGGCTTCTGCCGCTCCTCCCCGCGCTTCTCCTCGCTCCCGGCCTCGGCGGCCGCAGCATCTCCGCGAGGCTTGGCTCCCAGCCCGGCTGCAGAGCCTTTAGCTGCCGCACGTCCCTTCCCCGCGGCACCTCCGGACCTGCCCCAGCTCCGTGCCGCCAGCTCCGCTCAGACCTCTTCCTCCTCCTCCTCCTCCTCCTCCTTATCCCCGCGGAAGCACATCACGCCCCAGCCGCGGCGTTCCCGCCGGGCCCCGCTGTTCCCTCGCCGCAGGAGGGGCAGGGAGGGATGCTGCTATACAGCATCACCCACCGCCCGGTGCCTCTCTGTCACTGCTCCACAGGTGGCTGAAGGCAGGGCCGGGGCAGCCCGCCTGGGATGTGCTGCTGGCCGGGGTCTCCGCTGCCCCATAGCAACGTGGAAATCCCTCCTCGCAGCTGCAGGTTGGGGCCTTTCACATTTCTGTACTGGCACTGGCATGCTCAGCTTACCCATGGGTGATTCTGTGATGGCCCACGCAGGGGAGATGAATGGTTTGGAAAAGAGCCAGCAGCTGGTTAATAGAAAGGGAAACCTGGGAGAAAGCAAGAGGCAGTGTGGACCTGAAGGTAACAAAATTTTACCACAGCAGCCCTTCGGTGACCAGTGCAGAACAGAATGGAAGGAGATTGCTTGCATGTTTGCAGCTAGGTCAGGTTCTAATGCAGAGATTTATTTCTGATTATTATACAGTTCAAATCGCCTCGGCTTACAGGAAAAAGTGGTATGATTCTAGACTAATGAAGCTAATGTGTGACTGATTTGGACTCTTGCCACGTGTAAGTGGCAGGTTGAAACACACAGGCTTATGAAACTGTAATTTTATTTTGTGGAGAGTTTTGGTAAAGAATCAGGCATCGTTTTGCTAAGTTCTATTCCCACAAGACTGAGAAAGAAACACAAGGCATTAACTTTCAGCCTGAGATGGGGATGAACAAAATATATCTGCTTCTCCGGTTTTACAAGCCCTAAAAGGAGGCTGAATTTGTATTACCTTGCTGTGGATGAACAGCCTCTGTGGCCAGCCATAAAGATGTGAATGAAACAAGCAGATGCATAATCATAACTGACAGTATCCAGCAAATAAGAGCAGCCAGTGCCATTTCACTCAGCTGGCCCCTTGCTCCTATCATAATCAGACCCAAATCTGCTGAAGTTTTTGGAAAAATTAGGTCTGGCATTTTCATGGAAACCACTGTATTCCAAATATCTAACTGCTTTAAATAAAATGTCTGCAATCCACAAAATTCTGTAAGAATCATCTGCTCTTGCAGCTAATGGGACACGAGCAATGTAACCGCCTGCACAGGTGGTCATGTGCAATTTTCAGGTCTGCTGGGTCGCAGCTTAAGAAAGGATGCTCGTAGGACCACAGGGCAAGTGGTCACCCCTCAGGCCATTGTTTTTTTCTTAAGATCACATCAATTCTTCAGAAGACAGAAGCGGCAATGTATGGCATTAATTGCTCCATCATATGTTCGATCACACTCCCTTTTTTCCCCCATACATTGAGAAATTAAAAGAACCGTAACCAAGAAGCTAAAAAGAAAAAAAAAAGTGCATGTTCATTAATAAGAGATTGATGAGGAAGATAAAAGGATCTCTTTTTATTGATTGCAAGCACTTTCTTCAAATTAAATAAGTGCACTATTTAAAGATGGAAGGGTGACCCAAAGTGAGTGGGCAGGCTCAATAAGCAGCATCAGTGCCAGCGGCCATAGTGTGGGAAGAGCTGGCTATCGCACTTGGTGCAAAAAATTAATTTATTTCTCCTTTCAGCGCTCCACCAATCTCCTCTCTTTAATCCATCTCCCTTGGACAGATGCCAGCACTCTCTCCCTTTGAGTCCTTCCAAAAGCCTTCACTAAAACCCCCATCTCTTAGATCAAATGACATAAAGAGAAAACTTCATTTTGCCTCTCTACTGGAACTGCAAATGCAAAAACGGGACAGGCTGTCATTCGCACACACATACATCTCATTTTTCACCTGATGGAAAGTGAACAGAATACAAGTGATATTGCTGTTTGTATGTCTTTCCCCATTCCCACCACTTTCTTACACTTTTTTTTTTTTTTTTTTTTTTTTTAAATCCTCTGGTCATTTGCAGCCATATGTGACTGAGGAGAAGTGATGCCAAACCATTAAGAAAATGCAGGAAAACATGAGTGCTACAAACATAGAACCCCTAACCACATATTCAGGCTTAGACATGAGGGTACATTTATCAATGTCAGCAGAATAATTAGTACTCTTAATAAATTGGGTGTAAGAGGGCTATAGGTGGAAAGACCTCCTGCCAATAGAGGACCTCCTATTGACCTCCTGTCCATAGAGGAGACAGGAACAGGAGGAAATCATATCCAAACCATCTTTTTACCCTTAGGCCAAAACAACTATACTGGAATTACTCCAGTGCCCACATAGGTGTGTCAGAAATGTTTCTTGGAAGTGTCTGGAACATGGAATACAAACTTTGGTGCTGTTGAAAAGTTTATATTTGAGCAAGCTTATATTTCCTTTGTGCCAGAACTTTCTGTATTGGCTTCACCTATGCACATTTACACCAGGAACCTTTTTCTCTAAGTACAATAGCCATAGCTAACAAGAACAGTGATTTGAAAGAACAACAGAACTACAGAACAAAATGGACTTCTCAGAGTATGTTTATACTTTAAATAGCTGCAGCCAGTAATTGAAACTGAAAACTGCCATAAAACGGGCTGTTATTTCAGGGGAACCAAAAGGTTTTTTGAGTCTTTTCATCTTCAAGAGAAATGTGAGACACTGAGTTTCTTTCATCCTAATCAGAAGCAGAGCTTGTGGCACTACATGAGACACAGAAACTCAACATCAAACCATGAATGTCAGGGTATTTCATCAATGGCACTGACTCACTTGCCCGACTTCTACTCAAGTCACAAAATCTAGGATAAACACAGCCATTGGTCAGACTAATGACAACTAACTCTGCTGTGTGATAAAGGAGCATTTAAGACATTGAAAGACTTGTAATGCCATCAGTTGAGCTCTTCTGTCGATGAACATAAACAGCAGAGGGAAGACCTCTGTATTTTATTGTTTCCTTTGGATTCAGCACCACCTTCACCCCACAACTGGTGTCTCTTTGTTTCGCAGTGTAGCAGTGAGCTGGGACAGCACGATGATTACATGGCCGAGGTGCACTCAGTAACTCCCGCCCACCTCTGTGGCCAAATGCACTCATGGGCCTGCATTTGAATAAATATATTCAGAGATGGAGCAAAGCACCATCCTTGAGCATGCTGGCTGGCCTGTGGCAATACTGCTGCTTTGTACAGACATGGTTGTCTAGGGCTTCAGGCTGGCAAGACTAGAGACTATGTTTCTCTGCCATGGCTATGAGTGTTCTCACATCCACAGTCCCTCTGATGCTGAGGGACTCTCTGGACACAGAAAATTTGAAGAAAACTTTCTGAAATTCTTGAATTAAGGAATTATTCTACTCCTACAGATCCCTGGTTAATGAAGGATTCAAATGTGCATGGAGTTAAACAAGTGGTAAAATGCCTTCCTGATTAGAGATGGATTAGATCATATATCTAAGTGCCTTTTTGAACTAGAGCCTAATTCAGGAACCGAAAAGGTATTTTGGACTATAGTGCCGTGTTTCATGATAAACACAGTTTACCAATGACACCATGCTTTTCTCTTTCTTAATGCTACCTCTCACTTGTGCTAATCCAGCAATAATGTTCATTTAGTTGGGCTCTCAGCTGGATTAAAAAAAACACTGATTTTTGACTTAAAAACTTTATTTTAAGGTTTCAAAATGATTATAAATAGGGAAGCTTACCAACCACTTCTGAGTCTGGCCCCATAAATACTGCAGTCTGGAAGACCAGCGAGAGAACCAGGCTCCAGAGCACAGAAGTTTGACTGAGTCTTCTCACCAAAGACTCTGCATAGTGAAGTATCCTTCCAAGTTAAGGCTTACATTAGGCAGAAGTTCTTAGAACATCTTAACAGGATATCTTAATTCTACATAATATGCCTTCCAGTTTTACACGGTGACAGATTTTTTTTTGTACTTGCATATATTCCTAGCTGCTGCTTTTTAAAACTTCAAGGCATCAGATTTGATTTCACTGTAAAGCGTTGTTTTCAAAATTTCAATCAACTACACATGGACTTTTTTATTAAGTACCTTGCAAACTTATCCTTAATGATTTTACTGCTAGAAAAACAAACAAAACAAAAAAAGCCAAAGACATGCAGCCAGCATTGTGCATTGAAGGATTTTTCTATTATTAAATAAAGAGGTGTTAATAATATATCATTCATTTATTACTGGCTTAGGTTTGTAAGGTATGTCCTAGAATATTGTCACACATTCACAATCTGAAATCTTCAGAATTTTGCCTGCAAAAAATGTTATGCTTTCAGCTCAAGCACTGGCTTGGTTAGCAGCCTTCTGCAAATCACTTCAGATAATGAATTTAATCTTCCTTATCCTAATGAAAGATCCTTATTGAGCTACACTGCTTGGTTCAGCTCTGGTTGTGTAGATACGAAGTCTGATTATGTCCAAGATAAGGAGGTAGAATTGAGGTGTTTGCTTTTCAAAATATAAAATCAATATTGCATTTATAACTGCAAAAATTTCAACAATAATAAAAATGAGAGTTCTCATAATGCCTCAGAATCCCAGCATCATCAAGGGCATTTAATATTTAATATTCTTTCATAGTGCATTCAGAAAACCATAGAAGGCATGAATCACTCCTTTGGCATTGGCTGGAAAACACTGTCAATTTCCAGCAAATAATTAAGAAGAATTCAAATAAGTATGACAAAGGAGATTTTACGTCTAGTCATGAGTTCTTGGTAGGTTAATCAAATATATTTCTATTACACAGCTGTTTTGAATGCAAACCCCAGCCTGAATTTTAAGATGCTTCCTTGTCAGGTCTTCCTCACTTCTGCAACCAGACACACTTTTTGCTGTGTATGGTCTGGCATAAAAGCAAGCCTCTCACCTTTAAAAAAGAAAAATATGAAGGGAAGTAAGGTAGTTACTCTCCTCATACATAGGACTTCAACATTTGTGCACACCATGTTGGGTCTTGTTAAGGGCAAGAGAGAAAAAGCTCCCAAATTCTATAATATATACAATAATTTCACTGACCCTACAGAGCAGGATGTGCTGCTTCAGACAACGAGCAGGCCCTCACATCAAGGAAAAATGGATTCATTGTAACTGCCCTGTGTTTAACAAACTGACATGCAAGCTCAGGGCAGCGGGGGCTGCTGCTGCTGAGTGGTGTTAGAGCAGTAGAGCAGCTTTAGAAACACCTCCTGCAAGGCAGAACCACCAAGAAACGGAGCGCGGGAAGCAGCGATGGAGCAAAATGTAGGTCGTTAAAGCTCAAAGCAGTGTGGAGGGCAATTAAACAGAGCCTTTGCTACAGAACTCAGCTATGTCCATTCCCCACTACTGACAACAAACATGTGTGTGGAAGTGTTTATCCACTCATACGTAGATATGCATCAGAATGAGCGGTAATCATCATTTTATTTGAGGGACGCGCTGTTCTCCTGCAGCATCTCCTGCAATCAAGCTGCAGGCCATGCCTAGCAGGGGTGCCTCCTGTTCCCCTGTGTCTCACCACAAAGTTTGTGGAGTGGAAATGAAACTACGCAGAGTGGCAGGCAGACTGCCTTTTTTCTTTTTGTTGAGGATGCCTGAGGAAGAAAGGAGCTTACTCTGAAAGAGTATTTGAAAGAGTGGGCCCTGCTGGCAGGCCCGAGGTCACCCCGTGTCCTAGGTAGGCAGCCAAGTTCACCCAAATCACTGACCAGAAAAATGCTGACTAAACAGAGCTGTGATCATTGACACATGTGCGTCCGTGGTGGGAGAGGTGGCTGTCATGCTGGGGAAGAGAAGTCAATGTCTGGAGGATGCAAGGAGAAGAACTGTTTTGGAGCTTTGCTGTATTAGGATGGTGATTTTCTGAAGACTGGTGCACTCTTCACCTGTTTTCTCACTCCTGCCTGCTGCTGGGACCATTCTGCACAGCTGTGCTGAAGCAAATGCAGCTCTCCACCAGCTGTGTGACAAGGCTCAAGGCCGCTTTTCTTACTGAGGGAACACAGAGCAGCTGCGACAGAAAAACAAGCAATTCTCAGGCCAGTTTGCAGTATGAAAAGTGAGGTGAATGCTTACGTGTAGGCCTGTGGTGCCACCTGGTCTTGAACTTCTGACATCAACAGGAGCCCAAATGCTCAAGTGGAGGTCTGTATGGGGATCATCTGCATCCCTTCCCCAGCTCAGAGGCAGCAAGAGGCACCTGGTGACCTCAGCTTGTGTCACGCAGTGAAGATGAATTCTGCTCCTAAATCCTGCTCTGATCAGGGCTGTAGTTTGAAGCCAGACTCTGTAAAACTCTAGCACTCCTCAGACATTGATTGCTGCAAAGATGGGGCCAAATTTCTTGCCAGCATGGGCAAGATTTCAGCCTGCTCAGCCAAAGCAGCAGTGAAGATCAAGTGCTTGCTTTCACTTGAGGGCTGCAACCTTCCTGTTGCTCAAAAATTCCGTCTACTGCTTAACCACTGCTTAAGTCCAATTAAATTAAAAGGTGCCAAGGGGCAACAAATCCTCTGTGCGTTCCTAACTTCACCTAGTGTCCTTCCTACTGGGTTTTTGACATAGTTTCACAACTTTGTTCATGCTAGAGGAGAAAACAAGAATATGACCAAAATAGATCAGATGCTGAAGACACAAACTCCACAGGGCAAAGCCCACCTCCAGGCCACGGCTGCCCAGGGTGAACTGGGGCTGAAACACATGCTCATGGACATCATGTTGTTTCTATTTATTCCAGGAGTGTGCAGGCCACTAAGGGAGAAAAACACAGGGTGTATTGAATTTTGAACTCCTTTCACTCCAAAGAGTGAAAATGGTGCTTCTGCTTCACTGATCAGTTTGAAAGGATTCTCTTGAGGATTTGTTAATAACACTTGAAAAAAAAAAGTGTAATTTTCTGTTTTATGTTCTTTTTCTTACTTAGGCATCAGTTCATGGGTTTATCAGGAAAGCAGTGAAAAACAAAAGACGGTCAAGTTCTGGCCCTCTTCTGAGTACGTGCTACTAACACTACACAGGCTGGATGCAAGCAGACAATATGTTTCTCTTCCTATGCTAGCCAGCTTAGAAAGTGCCGTTATCATCCCAACAGTGACTACTACGGTTAGATACAGGATAATTAAAAACCTATGCAGCTGAGGTCCAGCCAGCATTAATAATTAGTTGTAGCTGTTTTCAACACCTTCCATCCTCCACCTCCTTCTCCTTCCTCTTGCAAATAAAAAATAATGCCTGTGCATGTATGTAGTTACAGGAAATATCATGCATTATTAATGTGGCTGCAGCTGCTAGAAAGTTGAGTTTTACTGTCTACCTTTGTAGAGGTTAGTTGCAACTACTGGCAATAGTCAGCACACTGGTGCATCAGGTAATGAGAGAGTATCCAGGAGAGCCAAGCAAAGTAGCTGAATAACACCAGGTTTGTGGAAAATAACAGTCAGTGAGAGATGATGGGTCTAAAGCTATCACTGGGGCAGGCAATTATGGTTAACCTGTAGGAATTATACCAGGAACAATTAATTTGTGACTGTAATGTTGTGTATTTTCTTTGAACTATGATTATGCTCAAATGCAGCTACACAAAGCAGAGAGGAAACAGGTACAGACAGTAGTGCAAGACAAAGTCCTCCAAATGAAGGTCTTTACCAAAACCTTTCCTCGCAGAAACAACACAGTGTTTGTAGTGAGCTGCAAAAATCTCCACACATGTCCTGTGATTTCAGGGAATATCATCCTTACATTCATCCTGTGATTTCAAGGAATGCCATACAAGTCAGGCCAAAAGTGCTCATTTCCTGGCACACTGAACAATGATCTATCATTGCAGGCATCTATCTATCAGGCTGAAATCTGCACATATACATGCATGAAGAAATGCCTTTCAGGTTTCATTTTCCAGTTATCCTGGACAACATACTATACAAATATAGACACATAGCCAGAGCCCCCAGTGTGAAGGCTAGGAAACAGCAGAAAAATATGGTGTGACTTGAACAAGTAATTGAAGTCATGGATTAGATACATGGATTGAATTTACAGAAATTCATTTAAACCTTTCTCCCCAGCAGGATGCTTTTGTGTATTCTCAGAACAAATAATTTTTAGGATTTCTTTTCCTACTTAAATGTTTATGTCCTGTACAAATGTAATTCCTTGACATAGTGAATGAAATTTGGAAACTGTAAAGGCAGCAAGGAGCTGTCCAAAAACTGGAGAATCAGAAGCTTTTCCCATTTATTACTGAAACGCGTGTGCATAGATTTCAGTGATAAACCAAAAAAATGCAAGTATATTTCCTTCTAAATAGACGAGAAAGAAGACCATGCACTGGAGTGAGAACCAGGGGGGTTGCACAAAATCTGGAACATGCAATACTAAAGCTGATCGCCTGTAGTAACTGAACAGGTCAAGGACAAGAAGCACTGCAGGAGAACCATGTTGCCACAGTGTCTGCCATTCAGGCTGTGGCCCATGGCTTCACCCTGCTGACTGTCAGCCCTCAGCTGTAGTTTCTTGCTGACAAGAATCTGTGGTTTCTTCTTCCTACCAGTTGGTCATGATGGGGATTAGGGTAAAAAACAGTGCAGCCTTGCCTTTGAGGATGACCTTCTCTCTTTTAAGTGGCAGCATGGAGCTACAACCCCATCAGCTACTCAGTGCCATTGACTATTTACTGCAGACAGGATTTTTAACACTGCTACAGGAAACTGTATTCAGCTGACATAGAGAAATCCTCTGGTAATTATTTGGGCTAATCCTATTAAGAAAGAAGGGATTTCAATTGCAATAGAAAAAAAAAAAAAAAAGAAAGAAAAAAACGCAGAAGGAATGCACCAACTATTCCCTTCCAGCCCCAGATAGACAAATTCTTACTGTACATAAGGAAAACTGTGTTAAATCAAAGATTGTTTAATATGAAAATAAGAAAAGCTTACTTGAAATGCCTACAAATTCAAAAGCCTCAGCCTTCCTCTATGTGTTTTATTTATACTTTACTAGTCCAAGTTCAACTTGTGTATTTTCCAAGTAAAAGAGACAGATATTTACAGAATGTGCATAATTTAACAAGTACTTTCCATATGCTCCAAATTCATGCTGCAAGAGGGGTTCACATTTATGATCCCCAAATCTGCTGTTATTTTAATGCTACAGTAACATCACAGTGGTAGACTTAACTCTTTCCGATTCTCATTAGAAATTCAGTTGGAGTGTTTAAAGTGACAGTGACTTGATTTATCGAGCGGTAAGAAGCTCTGTGGCCATGAGCCAAACAACTTATCTTTTAATAAGGCCTGTGAAGTCACTGCATTTCCTTTATGAGAAGACAAAAAAAAAAAGCAAGTTCCAAAAAAAAATGTGCTTAGGCAACTAAAATGAGCTTAACTTGGCACAAAGACACAGCTTTTCATGTGGCATGTGCACCTCAGTTCACATCTGCACCTGCCCACCCCCCAGTGCTCCATTTCCTACCCCCAGGGTGCAGGATGAACCAAGGCAGCTCTTCAGACCATTTCACCATGGTGGAATCATTCAACATCTAAATAGTAGCTTTTGGGTCTACTTGAAACTCACTTGATAGAGCTACCTCTGTTCTCTTCTCCTGAGATCCTATTTTCAGTGCCAGCACTGCAGGCTGTGTTAGGCACAACTTATTTCCAAGTTACTCTCAAAGACCAAAGACAATGTCTATCTCTGCAGAAAGAAGCAAAACATTTTCTGAAGAGACAGACTGCTGAAGCTTATTTCTGAACCCCAGCCTGCAACTCTCATTCATTCTAATCCTCAGGGTTGCTCAGCAATTCTTTACTTCAGTCACTGCCATGATCATGTCCCCTTGCTGGACTGTCTCTTTCCCAAACATTCAAGAATGTGTGCTTGTGAATGCTGTCCCAGCGATACGCTTTTGCATCCGCAGATATATAATTTCCCCGTGTAAGTTCCCTCAAATAAATGATTTAGAAAAACATAAGCAGAGCTGTGTATCTGTTAGACACTTTGGGAAACAAGACAGGAATGCCTGATGCCTGGTCAGCAGCACTAAGCTGTATTCACTCTCAGTGGAAATGTGGAAACTCAGGAGAAAAAAATGCAGATTTTTGAGACCTCTCTCCTTTATTTAGCAAACACACATAACTAAGCCTTCTTTATAGCCTCCCACCTAGCAAAAACACAGGGAAGTATTTTCACCGGTGGTGAGAAAATGTGAGAATATCTACTAAAAACTACAGTCATATCTCTAACACATTTCTACTGTCAGTGATCAGTGCACAAATTATAAAACTCCAGTAACTAACTCTGAGCCTCTGCCCTCTCTCATATAGCTGTCTCTCTAGCTGAGATCAAACACCTCATTTTATGAATCGATCCTTTTTCCCTTCCCCACATTCCTATTTAAACATCTACATTTTCTCACAGTAACATGCATTGCAACTGAAATTGACACAACCATGGAAATTCCCAGAGGAACTCAGAACACAGCTCATGTTGCTCCTGCTGCACAGGAAATGCAAACGTTCTTACTCATCCTTCCTCTATAATGAAGAGTCAGATTCATTGTCTTGCTCTGCCGAGGAGGAAATTGCAGCATAATCTCCTTCCATAGCTAGACAATCCTCTCTTTCCAAAGCAGGCTAAGCATGCACATTCTCTGGACGTATTTGATGAATTTCTAATCGCAGTGGGCAAAATGGCATGGCATAGGTAAGCATCAGTGACAGAAGCCTTGTGCTGGCTCCCTGCTGAGAATGTCTTTTCCTTGTATTTCCACCCACATGTTAATTGTGCTTGCTCTGAGACAGATAAATTGTAATCAGGTCAAACTACAGCCCACCTTAAGGTCTATGAGAAGACTTCGAAAAAACTGCACACATTTCTGCTCAGCACATCACATAGGCCAAAGAGAATCACAGAATCATAGAATCACAAGGTTGGAAAGGACCTAGAAGATCATCTAGTTCAGCCGTCCTCCTAAAGACCCCAAAATCTTTCCATTTACAATGTTAAGTTGCCACTGTTAGTGAAGGGAGTGCCTCCTAGCAGTCAGAATGTCCCCTCCGTCTCTTGAGCTACAAGAGAGACCTTTGTGGACTACCAGGAGCAGGCCAAATAGCCAAATTATGCTAGGAGATTAAATAGATTTTTTTTTTCCCCATCTAGAAAGAGAAAAGAAAAAAACAACTCTTATCTACCACTGTGAAACAGCTATTTACCTAGTCTGCCTTCAGGCCAAAAGAAAAGACGCATCAGCTGCATGGAAAATAGGAGCACACATTCCCCTGCTGCAGTAACAAAAACAAATACTTCTTAAGTGAGGTCTAGTAAGCCTCTGCTTTAGCACATAAGCCAACTGTTAATCACAAGAGGACAAGGATGACATTTGCTGGATAATAAAGCAATTCCACATCTTTCCTTGAAGACTGTGCCATTTCCACTCCCTTTTTCAGCCTTATCCACAGTTAGAGACAGCAATCACTAATGCACTGTCATAGTCTGGTGCTCTGTGTTCCCACATCAGTCATATACAGCACTACTCAAGGTGTCTGAAATGGCATGTAATTCCAGTCTCAATATTTGCTTATGGTACTTGCTACTGTAATGGTTTCTTGTTGATTCAGACAAGGAATGAGAAGAGGAGGCAAACCAAAAGAAGACTGTGCTTCAGTTGGCAGCTTAGGGTTTAATCATCCATTGCAATGGGAGTGAAAAGGAGCTGGAGCCAGTAGCCAAACAATATTACAAGAGAGACAAGACTCCCCTTAGGTCTAACAAGAGGAAAATTAGGAGTCAGAAAGGCTAAGTTTCCCCTCATGGTCACCATTAGAAGGAAACTCACTTCTCAACTTTCTGTTGAGTCTTTCCAGCAGCAGTCTCTGAGGCACCAACTGCTGCATGCTGCCTGAGACTGCTGGGCCAGGTAGACAGGACACAACCACACATGATCAGCTTGACCAGATCAGCTATACTGCAATTCAAGAACCACAGCTATTTCAGTTTTTACAGGAAAGAATAGGTGTTCTCTAATTTCTCCCTTTTTCCTCCCTCATATCTCTCTATGGATGGAAAAGGTTTAGTCTTCATTTATCAGTCTGACAGAACACAATAAGCTGTTCTGTGTATGTGTCTTATGAAAAGCCCAGACTGAGGCTGGCATTTTCTTAGTTGCAACTCTTTGTCATGTGTAGAGTAGAATGATTGGCGTATGAACGGCAGCAATGTCTGCAGAGATCATACTGAAAATCAGTGGCAGTAGCTGCTTTCTGTAGGGCTACCGGAGCCAAGACAGGAGCCATCCTGCTGAGGAAGAAATCTCAGAGATCAGAAAAATAAGTAGAGTCAAAGACTTAGTGAACCTCTACTGGTGAGTGTTTCTCACAAATGCAGTAATAGATATTGTCACCTGGGTGATTTCCTGCAGCTACAAAAGGGGACACACCAAGGATATACACCACTTTGTAAATGGATGTCAAGAGGTGGTTGAGACAAAGATCAGCAGAAATGCTAGATCATGCTTACAAGCTCTCTTTTGCTTAGGCTACTTTTCCTGTACCCAGCTACTGCTGTAGCATGAAGATTCAGCAGAACTACTTGAGAGCAGCAAGTCTAAGCAAAAATGGCCACGCGTTCCCTGCTTGCTTCTCATTCTAGAAAGTTAACCGATGTCTATTTTTCACTAAACAGCTTTTCTAAGAGTCCTTTTCTTGTTAGCGGTCTCAATTTTTCAACAATAGCCAAGTGTTTCTACTACAGCTACTTGCTCAGATCCTTGGCAAATTTGGTAGCAATCAGTATATTTGGCTCACTCATTTTTGACTATTTTTTCTCCATTCAGAGAAGATTCTCCATCCATTACTTCATCCATGTTGCTTTTGGGCTGTAATTGTCAATGACAGCCCCATATTTCACAAGACATTTACAGACAAAAAAAAGGTATTGCTCAAGAAGAAGCAGATACTGAGTGACAACCCTGCCCATGGAAGGAGTTTGGACCTTGATGATCTTTAAAGTCCCTTCCAACCTAAATCTTTCTATGATTCTGTTCCTAAGGACCAGATTCTTATCAAATTCAAAGGTAAGAATTCCTTCCCTGTCCACAGATTTCCTGAGTGGAGATCTGCAAATAGTGCCCACGTGTATAAAATTCATTTGCACATTTAAATTGAAAAATGCCATTTGCTCAGCCTGCTTATAGCTGTGCTCTCTTGCTGCAGTGAGAATGAGGTCTCTGATGCACGCATATTATGCAGTGAACATATAATTGCAAATACCATCCACATGCAATTATCTGGAGTTTTACTGCATATTTTCTACACATAACTCAAACAATAATTACAACATCACATTAGCTTGCCAGGTGTCCATTTGGCTGTAAGAATTAGTAAGGTGCTGATGCTTAGCTGCTGTCCTCTAAAGTACTCGTAGCACTGCTGCCAGCAAAAGAGATACTTACACACTTGAGGCAGGATACAGAAATCATGGGAAAGACAGCAAGGATCTTCTGTGTCTAACAGTAACATGCAACCGGTTAAGGTACACAGTCCCTAAGCCATGTCTGACTTTCTCTCTTCTGCTTCCAGGAAGGCATTTCAACTTGCACATAGTCCAAATGTGCTGGCTGAACAGATGTAGAGAGGGTTTCATAATTGTGTAACCTCCCATGAAGCCTGAGACTGATCCACTGCTTTTAGGGATTGCAGCGACGTTTGCTTGACCACTAGTCCACATAAAAATGGCAGAATCCATATTCACAGCATTCCTCCTCTGGACATACCTTAATCTCTTTTTCCCTCCAAAGCAACAAAAATCTTAAAGGAGTCACAAGCATCTACTCAAGCTACAGATGTAGCTTGCCTATGACCAGAGACAGCAAATGACTCAAAGCTCTTTACAAAGAAACCGAAACACTAGTTTAGCCTCAAAATAGTCAGACACACATCTAACTGGGCTGTGCTGCTGCTCCAGGCTATTCTTCTAACTTCCTGCAAAATTACTGTTTACGATTTCTCTAGCTATTGCAGACCCTGAGACAACTGTTATCCTACTGTTTCTCAAGCAGTGGTTGCCACTGTGGCAACTAATGGGTTTTGTGTACATCATTAAAACACTCAGGAACTCTGCAGAGCCTGCATCTTGTTTTAAGCCAAAGATTTCCCAATGGGAAATTGAAGGAAAGAGTTGTTCTAGGGAATAAATAAAAGTCATACTTGTAGTATAAAAAATATACTGCAAGGTTAAACCCCAGTCTTGTTTCCCTATTTGTCCAGTGGAGTCAGTGGAATTACTCTGTATGCGTATCACTGTAAATAAAATAGAATTAAACATTAAGGATTAAAAAATTATTTAAATGCCAGTTTTGTTTTGTTTTGTAATTTTTATTTTTTATGGTAAAAGCAGGGAGGATAGCATTTAATCAGGCTAAAGTACCAGACATTTAAATGTACCCTTTTCTCAGAACAATAGCTAAAATGTTGAACTGATGCTCCAGAGCAATGGATGCCAGCACTCACAAGATTACAACAGAATTCCAGCTACAGCTAAAGAACATCCCCTGTTACTATACACAAAAACAAACATTTCAAATGAACAAAAGCCTCACATGTGATTATGTCACTTCCAACTTGAGAAGACCAGAAAAATCTTCCTGCTGCTGACAGTTTGTGCCACAATTGCCAGCAGCAGATCCAGTGGGTAGGTTTCTACACTGTTGGAAGCTGTGGCCTTTGCCAGAGACAGAATAACCACCTAGATATCTGCCTCCAAAACAGACAGTGAAAAAATGCCCTCACACCTCTTTCTTGGAGTAAGGATTCTCTCTTCCTTCACAAAATTAACCACTGCAGTAATACTCATTGGCAAATATGCTGACATTTTGGAAAGTTCTAGGGAGAATCTCTAAATACCTGTCAGAAAATTGACTGTGTTACTAAGAATCGTGTTTTCTGATTGTGAATATTACCAGAAAAATATCAGTAATAAAGTTCAGTTTTCCACTTTCTGAACCTCAGAAAAATAACTGCCTCATTACCTTTTGAAAGGTTATTACCACCCCATGTATAAATACCAAACTTTAAGATAAGCTCAACAGCACGTGATCTTTGTAAAAGCTTCAGGCAGCAAAGGTCTGTATGGTCAGATCCTCCCTGACTCAACATCAGTGCTGAACATTATAGCTCTGAAGCTAGAAGCTTTTCTGTGCTGAATAAACAAAACAGAAACAAATGAACAAACAGAACAGTCAGATGCTTGGGGCTGGAAAAAACAGCTGTGTCCACTGTCGACTTGGGACTGGAGTGACGAGTGGTCACATCTTTCTGTACAAGATCACCAAAAAGTATTCAGCGCATGGACCAGATCGCTCAACTCAGGGGGGCTGTGGAATAATGTCAGCTGCTCTGTGCCTCATGTGGACTTCTTGGAGGGGAATGAGACAGGGCAGACCCAGCATGGGTATCTCTGTGCTGCTCAGTAACAGAGTTCAGTCCAAGGGCAAGTGCTGTGCCTGGCCTACATCTGCATCTCACACTACTTTGCTGCAGCTCTGCCCTTTATTACAAACATTTTATACCTGTTTTTTTTCATGTCGCAGTGTCTAAACTGTGGGAAGGCTGCACCTTAGCACATCTGGGTGGCAGTTTTATGACGTGAACTGGGCTGTATGCTGCATTCTGAATGTATGCTGAATGGTATGAAGGCACCTGGGAGTTTCTGGGAATTACAACATCTGCTGGAATAATGTGATAGAACTCACTTACTAGAGTGAATGGAGATGAGCCAGTGAGATGGTACCCATACTGCCTCCTGGGAAAGGCTTCAATGCATACAATCCTTTATAATGTCACCCAAGTGCCCTGGAAAGCAGCAGCTGATGAGGGGCAGAGTAACACAAGGAAGCACATCAGTGATGGAGTGGGCAAACATCGCTCCAGTGCTCCAGAGCACTCCTCAGCCTCCCTTCACCTAGCACCATAAGCTTTGCCTCTATGAAAATCCACCATAAATTAGAAATGCCCAATGCTCTTTTAGCTTACAGTAGGATTGATGTGGCTTGGAAATGGGAGTCAGTGGAATTTTCTTCTTTTCAACAAGCAGATCCCTACAGAAGGGAAAATGTGAACTTCTTTTGCCAATAAATCTCAGACAGTTGGATGCTGAGATTAACTGAAATTATTATTAACACCTATGAGCTCTGTATATTTGTAATAAAGTTGCAATTACTAGCACTAAGAGTGGGCAGTCAGGATAAGAAAATCTAAAGAAATAAGAGTCCTTCTTGCATTGTATATGCATGTATATATAAAAGCATCTACATATTCAAATACATAGAGAAATACAAATATATTATATTCACCAAAACAACATATTGTCATGCATTACACATAAATCATAAAGGATAATTACCCCAAGGCATAATTTCCTTTTCAAAAAATCAAAATGCATATTCTTTACTCCTTAACATGCACTGCCACACTGCTGCAGGTACAACTCCAATTCTCTGACTAGCTAACTATCACTAAATACTTAGGAAGATATACACCTAGAGAGAAGATGGCTGTAAAAAGCTACTCTCTAATTGCTGCAGTGAGTACAGTGATTTGTTCTCATCCCTGTACAGGAAAATGTCAAGAAGAGCAGAAACCATTAGGAACCTGTGGGAACATTTTGATAATGAAAGTCAGTGGAGATACAACTTTCCCACTTTGTATCCAATTAGGAGAGGTTACCAAGAGACAATTTGGAAGAGATGCGAACATGAAAGATGGGATGATAATTTCTTCCTGAGGGTTTATCTTGGCTTCCACTGCACTGTTAGAATATGTTAGAATAGCAGCATGAAGGGAAATCATTGCTTTTCATTTACCTGCTACAGTCCAAGTGGAGTCTCTACTGCAACATAACACTGTGTGGAGAAGTTAATGAGGGATAAAGTGATGGCTTTTCAAAGCCACACAGTAAAGGGAAGATCACATTTATGTATACAGCACTTTGCCTATGGCTTTTGAAATGTAACATGTCATGCAGTTTGCATCTTTTAAGAAGTATCTTATTGACAAGTTATTTTTAAGCAACTAGAACTTACTCAAAGACATAAACTTCACAAGTTATTATTAAGATAATAGCATATTTTTTTTTTTTCTTTCTTTCTCCTATATCTACTGCTGTGTAATCCTCTGCACTTATCTTCTAGAAACAAATCCAATTGAATGATGAGGCACTCTCAGTTATTAAACTAGAAGGTGCTGTCTGGATTCCTGCTTAGGAATCAGCAGAGCCTAGGAGATCAATCAAAAGACTCTGAGCAGTATCCTTCCCCTCCTTTATTTCTTTCTAAGAAACTTTGTTTCTTCTTCCTAGACAACAGCATCCTAGACAACACTCACTAGAACTGAGTGAATTGGAGGCTCAGCATGAAAATAAAGCATCAGAGTCAGTCTCTTGTCTTCTTTGTATTACATCCATTTCTGCCTTATGACAGATGCTTCCACTGCCAGACCACTAATTTGAAACAACCTTTCATGGTGCAGCGCCCTGCTATGCCAGACTGGCCCTGCTGATGCAGCCTAAGACCTCCCCTGGGAGAATGCAGAATGGAAAGCCCAGAACACACTATCCAAGAAAGCCAGGTATGCATTCTTTTCTGACAAAGTAAGCTCAGTAAAACCAGCAGGCATGCTGGGAAATTCAGACTTGGAAATCCAAATGCCTTTCAGGTCTTTCCTCTTTCTTGGATCTTTCTGATCAAAGCTGAAACATGGACACAGAGGACTTGGCATTGCTGGCCTTACTTGGGGTGCCTCAGAGGAAGGTATTTATTGTTAGAAAATACATGGAAGAAAAAGAGATGAACAGAATTTGTGGACTCAGGGATAAGTCACTAAGTGCCTGCTGTATTAGCATTATCCTGTACCCATGTAGCACTATTTATCTTTTTTTTTGTTTGTTTGTTGTGAATATCCTTTTTTTCACACTTGCTCTGAGCTTTTTGGCTCCCTTATGCTTTCCTACAAATGACTGACATTCTTGATTCCAGCCCAGTTAAGGGCATATCTTGATTCACCAGAGTGCCTAACTTCTGTTAAGGTCACATATTCCATGTTGTTCCCACATTCCAGTTACTATTACTGCCTGTTGTTAGCTTCCTTCAGTACAAACTACCTTAGTGCCTTGAAAATTTTAGGAAATTTTTTTAGGAATTTTAGAAGGAAAGTTTAGAGAAGACTGATTCAATGCCACAGACTATGTTCATTGCTACTACTCATGAAGGGTTCAGTCGAGAATGGGGAGTGCGAAGCCTTGAGCACCTGTTTTCATCGTAGTGTCAACAACAGGGACTTCTTCCCACAGAAGAAACAACAACCAAAAGACCAAGATCAGACCACTGACATATCCCTATGATATAAGCTTGCATCCTCCAAGTTCAGCACAGGCTAAGCTGGCAATCCAGAAAGATGTTGATTTTGGTCTCTATTGGGCACACAGAACAGGTAACTTCAGCACTGTGGGGAAATGAAGAGAATCAGGCTTTTTTTTAATTTTTCCCCTCCCACAGAGATACATTTTCGAGGAGGTTTACTGTTGGGTTTGCAATCTTAGAAATGAAGCTTTGAGAAACATTGTACTTCTCACTCCTCCTGCTAAATGATAGAAAGAGTTTCTGTGAGAACCTTGGAGGAAGGAGAAGATCCACAACATGTCAGTGGCAACAGGAGGTGTGTCTGCCAAATCTGTGCAGGAATAACACAAGCTTAAGGCTCTTTTACAACATGGACGGCAGCAGAATGGCCTGCCTCATGCTTGGTGGTGCTTTTTTGATGTAATCCATTGCAATAAGAAATCATAGTCTGAAATAAACCATTGCCTTCACCATTATACATACATACTTCTTAAATCTACATATGTGTGCATCCTTAAAAAGAAAACACTATTGCTTCATCATATACACATGCTGAGGTAAGCACTGGCCTTATAGATTTATACCCATATGCACAAATACAAGGATAGATAAAGCCAATGTCCTTAAAATCCTTTCACTCTGTAGCTCTATTAAAGCTCCAACTATCCCACTTACTTTTTAAGACTGTAATGTCAGCTTCTTCCAATTTTAATATTGCTCATACTCATTATTGCCTTTCACCTCCAGGACCTCTTTGAAGGAAAATAAAACAAAACAAAACACCAAAGTACAAAAAACATCAAAACAGCACAGAAGAGAACCGACTTTCTATTAACCCGACTTTCTATTAGCAATGATGACTTGGAAGTTTGATATGTCCAGCCTTTCCAGTGGAGCTGCCTAACCTCAGGTCCTCACTGCCAATCCAAGAACAAAGAAATGAGAATGCAGCTGCAGAGAACTCCGCAAGATTAAGTATTCTGGAAACAGACATTTGATGTCACATGAACCTTAGACCATAGTCACACGAAGGCTGAAAGCTGTATCTCTGGAAAATGCTATCTATTCACATTTCTTTGCCCTTTATGCAAAATTTAAATGCAGGAAACAGGATTTGTCATGCCAGATCAAATCATAATGGTACTGAGATTACCACTGTGCTCTCCATTGTGATTAGTGCCCACTGTGGAGAAAGAAATTAGAAAATACTGCACACTACACTGGGTTTTAGCAGGGGATCCATTCCCTTTAAGCAATATTCCACTAAGTGGGAGACTTAATTTTACATTAAACAAGAACTCAATAACTATTTATCTGACATTTCTCTCACTCATCTACTGTGTCATCACAATAAAGTGAAGCATTTTCTCCAGAGATGATTATCCACAGTAAATAAATAAATAAATATAAAGAATAAATCAGTATACGTGAGGTAGAACAGTGCTTCTCTGGTACCCACTGCCCCACCAAAATATCAGATATATGGTTTTCCTGAAGAAGGAGACTCTGAGCCCATGAAATAGATCAGTTAAATGCTGATCGTGAGGATGTCAGACTGAATTCTTGCACAAGCAGGAGTGGGGAGTCCTGCTGTGCTAGCGTAACTACAACCTCACTAATTGCCTCCACAATTTTCATTCCTTCAGCTTTTTCAATTGGTTACAGTATTCTCCTCTTCCCACTCAACCCCAAGCGACCTGCCCTTGCTACTGCATGTTCCTAAAATGTTCTGCTGTTTCCCTTGAAGATAGCTCCATTTCAGAAGTGACTTAGATGTTACCATTATATTTGAGTTTCACAGCAGAACAGGGAAGCTCTTCTGACTTGAAAGAAGTTAAACACATGTTCAGTAGCTAGGCACCTTGTCCTGTTTTTTTCCTGATCCTTATACTTTGATGCAGCAAGGAATATTAGATTATCAGAAATAGAATTCTGTCAAACTCAGAACAAAATGAAGCCAAAAGAAAGAGAAGAAACTGAGTCAAGGCAGAAGCTCAACATACATTACATTCTGGTATCCAGCAATATCACTGAGTCACACTGTGTCTTAAAAGAACTGCAGTTCACATGGGCTTCAGAAAGCAGGAAAATCCTGAGAGCGGTTACACTCTACACTCTGCACTCTGCACTTCCTTGATCTGAAGTTCGGATGGGATCCTGAAGATATGAGAAACAGCCTATCCCATGAGCAGAAGAATTCTCTCTTCTATACACAATGACTTAGTTTCGTATGGTTCTTAAGCAAAAAGTATGTTTTTTGAAAGAGGCAGTAGATAAAACAATATGGGGGAGGAAGACTGCATTCAGATTAGCAGATGAAGGAAAGAAACAACTAACAGAAACTGAACTTACCGGCCAGGTTGCTAACCACGTAGATGCAAAATATTCCTATTAAAAACACTCAAACCAATGACTCTAAACACCTTGTCAAAGCAAGTTTTCCTGGTCAGCATAGAACATCTTTACAAATCAGCTCAATATTTCATGTGAGAAAATGCTGACAAGCAAAAAGTGTTTCTATGGCTGTGTTCTGTATCTGCTCTCCACTTAAAAAGTAGGGTGGCATTAGTTACTGTGCAGTGAGAAAATGAAATATTAAGAAGGTGCCTCCTTGTGACAGGCCTGGCGCCTACAAATAATAAAATCTAGAGAGAAGAGATGAGCAGTCCTAACAAAGACATTCCTCCTCCAATTATTCTTTTTTTTTTGTTTTAATTTAAAAAGTAAATAAATAAATTAATATATATATATATACATATATATATACACACATATATATATATGCACAGGTTTTAAAGGCCTGCACAAAAATTTGAGGGAAAATAAGGTTAAACTAGCCTATATGACAAAGCCAACATTGGGTTTTTTCTCCAGCCAAAAGGTAAAGCAACTTTCTCTGTACTCTTCCAAAAAAGAAGCCATAGACAAGGCAGGGCCAGCCTTCCACCAGTTCTCCTGTCAATGCTCATGTCCCCCAGGAAGGCATCATATCAGTGTACTACAAAATCAAGAGAATATTCCAGGCAGATCCACCTTCCTGGTTGTTGGCTCACCACTCTGAGCAAGTGGACAATCTGAACTGAGTATTGGTTTTGGAGCAGTCAGGCTACACAGGCACCTAGGCTTGTTGCTGGAGGAAGCATTTCCTCAGACATATTAAGGAGCAGCTCTTTAATGAGCAGCATAAACAAAGGCATGAAGGTAATGTTGCAAGATGCAATTAAGTAAATGCTTCCCTCCCTGATGACCAGTCTGAAACATACTTCCACAAGTTCCAGCTCCCTCTAACTTCATTTTCTACCACTAAAAACACTCAGCTCTTGACTCAATTTAACCCTCTGAGAATGAGTTTCAGAACTGCTGTTGTTCTTAGAAACAGTAAGCTAAGGCACGGTGTCATGGATGGTCTATACACCTGTACTGTCATGCAGACAATTCCTACGCCAACTGGAGATGTGACCACCACAGATGGACACCCTGAAGCCCACCACTTCCTTTCCCTCACACAGTATTCCTGTATCAGGAGGATGCACACAGTGCTGATCATTTTAAAACAGGGAGCCTCACTGCTTTTACATTTTTTTTCCAGGTATGTTCAAATTTACAGACAAGAATGTAACTTTTTGGACCACTTCTCTAAAGAGAAGGAGGACTTGAAAACAGTTGACTGAAGCCATAAAGTCAAAGCACTAGACTGAGGCCTCAGATTTACTTTTTTCAGTGCAACATCAGAGGAATAGGAAATCGCTGGATCATAAGAGATGTGTTTTGGAGATAGATTTGCAGCCCTGGAAGTAAGGGGACAAAAAATGCCTTCCATTCTCATACTCTTCTGATGTGCTTAAGACTGATCTCTCTACTCCATGGTATTGGGAGCACAAAAATGAGACAACTTAGTTGTTAAAGAAAATGAAAAGTTTCAACCTGGGTTTCAGTATTACACAATGAAAAATAAACATATATGGGACAGTTCTAGAGGTGGGATGGAAAGGAAGGTGGGAATCACTTCTATCTGACAGGGAGATTGCTAGTAATCACATCTCAGAAAGTCTGATTTTATGAAACAGAACACAAAACCTTCCACCCCCTCCCTTGAACTACTGCTTCACCCTCTCATCAGCTTGTTGTGTAGAACTGGAAATTTATCATGGTCTTTTTCTTCTCATTAACATGAAGGCTAACACTCTCAAAACAAGCTGGAGTTGAAGTATGTATGCACATAAAAGGGCAAAGGGACCTTCAGTTTTAGGATGTTTGTTGTGGAGCGTTTGGCAGAGACAGGATTTTTTGAAAATTTTTGCTCTGAATACATCTGTCACTGGAACTCTAAGAAAGCAAAGCCTGACATGTCTGTTCATTTGTAAAAGCTTGGGGCAGAGCGCCTACTTAATCACTGCTATTCTTAGGTCTTTCTCAGCATCTGGTCAACAGCAACTGCGCCAGCACTTTCTCTGAAACATCTTCCATGGTCTGAGAAGTGGAAGGAAACAGTTAGTTTTATCTCCTGTAGCTGTTCAAGATCGACAGTGACATGCGTGGCATGGACATGTCCCACTGAAATTCAGAAAAGAAAAGCGCTGAGCAACTTTAGAACAGGAACATTGACTCAATTCCCTCACTGCTCTATGGTCTGAGTAGACATTCACATCTGTTAAGAATAAACGTCAGCTCCCTCCTGCTTTGTAGTACTTTTGCTACACAGGGCAGACAGCAATATCCAGTGCTGCACTCTCTTACTTATTTTAGTGAGTTGGATACAATTACTTCTGATAAACACCAATTCAACTGAGAACAAAGCAGAAAGAAATGGCTGTTTTAAAATGCTCCAGCAATTACTCTTGTATTCCCTGTTGCTATGCTTTGGAGGAAGAAGAAGACCAAGAGTATTTACTCTTCTTACCTTGCTAGTAGAAATCTTTTTTGATCATTTTAAATAACCTATTTCTAAAGTTTCCTCAAGACACACTTAAAACACCAATCAACCTAATAGTGGAGAAGAAAATCTATAGAAATAAATCTTCTGCATCTCATAGGTAATACCAAAAATGTTCAGAATTCAGCATCTGGAAACCTGGCTTTGATCATTCCCCTTTTGCTGCTACAGTAGCTATGAGATTTAAGTTAAGGGCATGTATGCACAGTTTGTGATAGAGCATGCACTATATTTTATAGCAACGCTGGAACAGTTGCAGTGGATGAGACTACTGGTCTATCCCACCTGCCATGTCATTTCTGAGAGCTACCAATACTTCAGGCTTCAGAAGAAGGTCAACACCCTACCTCCTGCTACACCAATGACCTCATTTGAAGTGTCCTTTTAGATGGCACAAAATCAAGCTGAGCAGGTGGTGGGTCTGGGTCTATTTGAAAGCTCTGCTTGACTGCTCTATAGAATGGAATTGCTTAGCATTACCACAGGGGAGCATGTTTCCCTGAGAAACTAGAGATGAAGTCAAGAATCAACTTCCTCATCTGCCTCTGCAGATCCCAGTGCGCTCTCAAGATGAACAAAGAGACAATCTCCTGCTTCCACCTCAGGAGGGACAGGACTGCTCTGGCTGCTGCCATGATGGTTCTCTGTCCCAGCTGAGAGAAGATGCTCAAGAAAAGGCCATCAATTTCCTCATCCTCTTCCCAGTAGGCACAGGGAAAAGGTCCTGAGGAGCTCTAACACACACCAGCTGGCACAGAGATGAAGGGAAAGGCACTCCAGCTAGGAATGGCTGGACTGGAGGATGTTCCATCTACTCCAGAAGCAGGGAAGGGAATTTCAGATGGGAAACACTGAAGCAGTTTCCCCTTCCCTTGCCCTACCCAAATATGCATTTGACCTTTCTAAATGAGGGTGTTTAGCCGTCAGTTTGCAAAGGACATTGCTCTGAAAATCCTATTGTCATATATACAAGAAATAACAGCCCTTCAATTATGTATTTGTAGGTTCAGGAATACTATCCAGTCACTTCCAAGCCCTTACTGTAGCTTTAGATAGAAGCACAGCTGAGCTAGAGGGTAGAAAATCATAGAATCATATGGAATCATAGAATAGCTTGGGTTGGAAGGGACTTCAAGAATGAAGTTCACACCTGTGTGTCACAGGCAAGGTTGCCAGCTGCCAAATCAAGTACTAGATCAGATTTGCTCAGGGATCCATCCAACCTGAATCCAAGATGCTTGCTAGCAATAATTCAAACAGCTTGTATGTACTTACAGGAGGAAGTATTTGTTCCTTCTGTTGAAGCTTGTATCCTAAGCATGGGTTCTGCAACACATAGAAGGTAACAACAAATTTGTAAGAATAAAGCCACAACTACACTGTTATAATTGGAGGAACACAAACATTTTCCCCAAGGAGGGCTTTCTTTATTTAGTTTTTTTAATTTCTCTTTTTGCAGTAATCAGAAACCCGCTGAAGCAGATGAAAAAAAAAATTAAAAAAAATGAGATAGGTCCAGAAAGCAAAGAACTTCAAAGTTGGTACAATGTGTCCTAGGCACACTGTGAATAATCAGTTACAGCAAAAATGCTCCACAGTCCTGGGAGAGAAGACCAGGAGAAAACTGGCAAAGAGAGAGAAAAATGTTCAGCTGTTTGTGACAGCATCAGAGAAAAGTGGAAAGCAGTAGGTCTTGAAGATCCCCATGCCAACCCAAGAGACACTAGCTGCTTATCTTCCAGTTTCCTAACTCCAGTCAGGACTCCACAACTATTCTAAGAAACTCTGCAGCTTAAAAGACAGCAGGTCCTTGAGTGCAGCAACCTCTGGAGAAAGCTGTAGCTGGAAGGGGGAGCAAGACATGTTCCAGACTAAAACTGGACACAGCATCAGACCCGAAGTGGTTGCAAAGGGAAGGAAAGAAAAACATTCTCAAGATGGCAAATTATCTTGTAGGACAGCTGAAGGAAACAGACCTCAGCAGAAATCACACAAAGGAAGCACTCAGAAAAGTTACTGAAAGAAGCATGCCAGCCTTGTACAGGGGCTGAACCTCCTGCACTGTAAGAAACTGAACCGTGCAGCAGGACGGGACTAGGCATTTGGGTGGTGCACAGGCTTTTCACTGTCTTAGAGTCCAGCAGAATGTAGTGTCATGCATGAAGAAAGAATTCAGGAGCAGGCTTCAGGAGTGCTGTCAGGTGGAAGGAAGTGTCTGCAGGGAGAGCAGTCAGCTTGAGGCAGCAATGTGACATGCCACTGTGAGAGAGGCAACCAGCCTGCGATCCCTACGAGAAGTTGAGGCATACGGCTTGCTCTTCAGTGAAATATTTAGCAACATGTCCCGTCAGGCAGAAAAGATGAGCTTGCTGCTTAACAGAGTCAGCTTTTAGCCAGAGTAAAACCTCACTTGAAAGCTAAAACTGCTCTGTAAGCCCTCCTATCAACACCTGGTGATTCACACATCATCATTCACAACAGCCAATCTCCAACTGGAGAAGCAGCACGCTGATAATTTATTTGCATTTGTAAGGTCTGGAAAAAATAAGTGATGCTCAGATCTCAGATGTTATCAGTCAGCAGAAGAATTCTGCAGTGGCAGGGAAAGCTGAGGTGATCTGGACCCAGGCATTAAGCAGATATCTGATCTAGCCACATAGCAAAGACCTATTCAGAATGCCATAGAGATGCACATTAGAAGATCTCAACATGCAGCCATCGAACTTTTTGCTTTCTGCTATCCTTCAAGCCAACAGCATGATGTGCTGCTTGGCACTGCATTTGCAAGTGCAGTGGATTTATCAGGAATGCAGCCAGCCTTTTGAACATGCCTGCCTCCTTCCCTCCAGTTAACAAAAGCAGCAAAGAAGAGAGCAGTAATGTAACAGCAAGCACTGGAAGGGACACAGGCAAGGAAAGAGACTACTCATAACAAGAAACATATTTCATGGGAAAGACAGGAGCAAAGTGCAGGGCCTGCATTCTTGCTGCAGAAGGGGGAGCACAGTGGAGTCACTGACCAGCACGTCACCTTCTTTGAACAAGAATGGTTCCAATGGTTACAGGACACTTGCTATTAGCTATGTGGTCTTAAAGATACCCGGTGAAGCACTGGTGACAGGCCCCGCTGAGAACATGAAAGAATATGGGCACATCCAATGGCTTTTCTGTCAGGCAGTTGTGCCAAGATTTCAGAAGTAGGTCGCCACACACGCAGATGCATCAAAGGGAAGGCTGCAGGCATGCTAAATGCAAAATCTGGCAATCACACTGTTTTCCTTGATCTAGCCTACAAACACTGTCATCTCACACTAAAACCTGTCTCTGCCAGACATAGCTTTCTGAAAAAGCTAGCAGGACCCCAGCCTCTCTGCCAAGCAGGATATGTGCATCTTGGAAATCCTTGGGATGCTCAGCTTACATGCGCCTATCCACAGCTCTCTCAGCCAAACTCACTAGTAGAGATAACCGCTAGAATAGTGATCGTATTTGAAGTAACTCCAATGTTAAAATAATTAAAGTGACTTCTCATTGGGGTCATTCCAGGAGTGACTCTAGAGGTATGAAATACATGACTGCAAGTGGGATCTTGAAAGCAGAATTCCACCAGCCTGAAGGGAAACCACCTGGCGAAGGCTCCTATTGTGCCAAAGGCAGTTTTGAAAGCAGTTAAACTATGGTAGTGTCTACCTTCATAGATCCTGAAGAGCTGCCAGGCAATCCACCTAGAGCCCAGAAGAACAGAGCAGTCTAGGCAGCATTCTTTCTGTTGGAAACACCAGTATATCCATATGCTCAAGTTCATGTGCAGCTGCTAGGATGTACAGGAACTTGAGCGAAAAGTGCTTTTTAAAACACAGGTCCTAACAGCTCAAATATGCTTTCAGTTGGGCTGCTTGCAGGTTGACAATTGCAGGCCACGTTATAATCCTCAGTACAGCTCCAGGATACTAACAGGTATGCTTAACCCTTCTTCATTCATCTCTTAGTCCCTGAAGCAGATCCAGCATTCAAGATTGTAAGCAGGCTCTGAGACTCTGGATGCAGGTGAACTGATGCAGGTGATAGGAAGAAGCAGTCTCACAGCTGCAGAAGCAGTTCAGGAAGAAACAAAGAGAAATAGAGAGGAAGACTCTATTAATGGAACTTACGTGAAGAAGTTTTTGTCCCTTCTGTTGATACTGGTATCTTGCTGGTGCTCTCTGGAAAACACAAGAGGCAACAAGAAGTTATAATGTGGAGCCAGGTGTTCCTCTAACAGCAATCAGCTCCAAAAAAAGGTAAAAGATGCTCAAAGAAGCAAGCTTAAATTCTGTTTCAGCTGCAGAAGCTGCAACCAGACATCAGCTTGCAAAAGTTTCCTTTTGGGAAAAAAAAGAAAAACAATGGTGTCTGCTGGTGGGACTGAAGAAATAGTCTGTTACTTCTCAAAGAAACCAGTTGATCAATCTTTCATTCTCCTCTGGGAATAACTGATCAGTAGCAACAGGAGAAATCACACAGATGGTTCTGCTTCTGGAAGGCGTCAGAGTGAGTATTCACTCCTTACGCTTCTAGAGAGTTAAATTTTGCAGAGATGTGTTCCTGCTCATATCACTTCGATTGCTGCTAAGTACATCCAATAATGTCACTTGCCACTTCAGTGAAATCTTCGAAGTCACACATGCAAATCCAGCCTCCCATGGAATGACTGCTGTGATGGAAATCAGTTGTTTTGCTGAAGAGAGGAGAAAAGTTGCTCTTCCATCCTGGTCGTATGGAGACGCACTATTGCCGGTGAAACAATGCCATGGACTTCTTGCACTGGAGTGTCCTTTTTCTAATGACACCATCCACTGGTCTGTGCACTGCTGACACTACAAGCCACAGCCATGAGGACTTCCTTAGGTATGAACAAATTACTCCTCAGTTCTATGTATCTCAGTTTTCTTCAGATTTGCACAACCCACTTTCCCACCTCAGATCTATGCAGTTCAGTACTGCTGCACATGTTTGAGTTCCACAGCTGGAGAAAGGACACATGACAGGGAAGAGGTCTTGCCTTGAATCCTCAAGGCACACCAAGAATTCTCTGGTAGGCCAAACAAAAAATGGTTTAGAAAAAGCCTCAAAAGAGGCATAGGAAAAGACAGTTTAAGAAAGTTCTTGTGTTCTTTGGTTATGCATCAGGTAGCCCCCTGCTCATGTTCTTCAGTCTGCATAGAGTCTTGAACAGAGACGGAACCTGGCCCAATTGTTTTCCCCTCACGACCCTTATCATTAAGCTTGTGTTGAGCCAGTGTGTTAATTTCTATCTTGTTAGTACTTTCTTCCCTTTTGGTCCAGTTTCCATTGGCAAATATCTTGTTTGTCTGGGCAACAGAACCTGGTTTCATCTCATTAATGAGAGAGAACATGCTATGCAGCGTTTCCCTGATAGCCAGTGGTGCATGGCATGGAAATGAGTATCATCAGTAACATTTTTAAGGTCAAAACCTTTGCACTAGGTTTTGGAACACAGTGGCCCATAGCCAGACAGCTTTCAAGACCATTTGTCAGCTGTGGAGGCAGTTTGCTGTTGTGCACCGAGAGCGTCTGAGCAATTAACCTTTCTTAGTCATAACAGAGATAGAACAGGTCTGACAGCTGAGCAGCTCAGCATCTGGCATGACTGGAGCAACCTTTTCTTTCCCAGTTAAAGAAACCATGCTCCATTTAGTGCTTGTGCTGAGCTTTTTGGAGTACTTCTTATTGCTGCCTCCCTAGGCTTGGCTATGTCTTTAAAACACGGGAAATTATCCCTTTTGGTGGAAGACACAGCCGGAACACCCCACATCAGAAATGCGTCATGAGATATGTTTGGAAAACACAGCTAAGTCACACATTACCAAGCCTTGTTAGTGATTTTCATGCTAGCAACATTAACAGTGGATGGTAACATCTTAAAAATTGTGTGCAGTTCTTATTTATCACTGCAATAGTAAAAAAGAGAGATTTTGCTTCGACAAGAAGGACAATACAGTTCCACACAACGAACCATCTGAAAACAAGATGAGGCTGCTTGTGGAGGTGGAAAAGCCCAAGCATGTTTCAGTCATGGTACTTGAAATTGCTGAAGATAGGGAGAACACAGCTTGTTTCCCTACGAGGAACAGCAACCTCAAATGCTCCATCCCTGTCCCCTGGAGTTTCTAGGAAGTGATCACATTTTGTGAGGTGCCATTTCCTGAAACTGAATATGTTTGTGCTGGAGCTTTCTTAAGGAAAAATGTTAGGAGAATGAGCAAAAAATCTTTTTTGGGGAATGCTTTAGGGGACAGGACCCCGCGGTCTTTCAGTCCCATCTCAACTCTGGCCAGCTGCAACTCCTTCTGTCCCTTATGATGAGATGGAGAAGAACCTCTGAACACAAAAGGGAGTTGCAGCACTCTTACTGAACTTGGCATCTTCATCCACCCTGCCAGGCAGGGAGCATTGCCTGGGCTGCTAAGAGGCGACAGTTCAAAGCCAAGGCAACAAGCACTGCTCAGGGAGCTAAGAGGTCTTCCTGCTCAGGAGAGACCTTTTTTTTCCAGAGATAACCAAGTATCTAACAGCCATACAGATACTTCTGTGAAGAGCCCTCTGAATGCCCCTACAGCCCATTTTTCCTCTGCTAGTTTGCCTGAGACCTAGAACAAAAAGCCTGCTTCAGTAAACTGAGGGTTTGAACTCATGGGTTCTGGTTTCAGCTTCCAAGATGTCCCTGAGGACCCTAACAGGGACAACAACTTAAGCTCTGAGGGGATTCAAGTGAGAGCTGCAAAAATGTTTCATGTCATCCTGAGGTTTATTTTCTACTAGCGACTTAAGACCTTTGCACTGATTTTGTCAGACACATAGCTGCCACATATCTAGAGAAAAGGGAAGTACCTGGAACATCTGATACTTGTTCTCCAGCAGGCAGAGAAATGGCAACACTTGTCTTTGGGGCCAAAACCATTGATGTTGGTCCCAAACACGCTCATTTGAATCCAGTGATAATACAACAATTAGATCAGCCTACCATGTTAAAAAAAAAACTGTGGTCCTAGATAACCTGTAACTATGCTAATGAAAAACGCTCCTGCTTCTATCAAATCTCAGATTAATGCATATGTAGGAAGGGACTTTTTTTTGCATTTGAAATGTTTCACAGTTGGCCACATGCTCAGTGGGTACTAGATGCTGTAACAAATGATGAATGCCAGATTTCTGCTGGCTACTGCACAGTTCTGAGCTGTTAGCAGTGCTGCAAGTAATAAGGATGCAAAACCAGGAGTTTATCAAGCCATTGCCTATGTAGTTCATGAATTTACCAAGGATTACCTCTGCTCACAGCTGAGTTATGTGTAACTATCATCTGCACACTTCCTGTTCCCTTCAACTCAGGTGAGGCTATCCCAGCCACCCCTACTGATGATTCAAATGATGTCAGCTCTCTTTGCACAGACGTGCAGGGTGAGCACTCACACAATACCCTGCAACAACCCAGCAGCTGTGAACACTGAACACTGCTGACTTCTCGAACATCTCTGCAGAAATCTACCCCTCTGCATGCTGAGCCATGCTGGGCACTACAAATCTCCTTAGTGTGACAAAGGATTTAGGTCAGTGGGTTTTAAAGTGTAAGGCTGACACTGAATTCAGCCTTCACACTGCACTTGAGAAAATGAGGTCACTTACCTAGTTAACTAGGTAAGATTTTTTGTGACAAAGTTTTCAAACATGTAGTTAAAAGCTTTGGTTGCGGTAGAAAGTATTCTCTCAGAGTCATTTAATGAGCTAAGGTCTTATACTCATGAGGAAGGCCACAGAAAAGTTCACTGTAAGAATCCTTTGCCTGGCTAAAGAGACAAATTAGGTTGCAAAAAGTAGCTATTATCACACAACCAAACCTGTGTACGATTTATACAACTCCAGGAGTACATCACGGCTTTCAACTGACCTCAATTACAATCTTTCTTAGGGGAGCATACATGAATAAGAGTGAATGAAATTAAGAATGCAGCTCATATCCTGTGGGCAACTTACACTCATTAGAAATTTAAAAGGGAACAGAAAAGCTCCCACTACTTGTTCATATGAATGCTAAACAGATTTTGCCTACCTATTTTTACATTTGCTGAATTATTTATCCATAGATGTGATTCTACAAAGAAGGCTTAATGTGTCTTTAAAAGGAGAAATGTGAGAAATGTTACAGGAGAATACAGTGCACATCCTGCATGTGTGTTTGTACAGTGAAAACTTGCATAATTACAAGCAGGGCAGTTTTAATTAACAACAATAATAATAATAACATTAGCAGCAAGGAATATTTGAGCTATTGCACTGACTATTACTATTTAAGTAAGAATGTGTTGTAATTACTGAGAATTAGAATTAGATCAAGGAAAAATAAAGTGCTTTTTTTCATTGAAAAAAAAAAAGATAAACTTTTATGATGGTTTATTGAGAAATACCCATTTTTCTATGCTTTGGTGCAGTGAATGGAAATTGGTCATTTTCAGATGCACAGCCTTAGAACAAAAGGTTGTTTTTTTCCTGTTCTTTTTGAGGAAAAAAAGTCAGATATTGGGCCTTATTCTTCATGTAACTTTTCTTAATATTTATTTCTGGTTGATTTTAGAGGTGAGGCACAATGCTAGATAGACCTTTGATCTATCTCCAGAATTCTCTTTTGTAGGAAAACAGCAGAGAAAATGTCAACCAAAGTAGATTAACTTTATAAAAAAAAAAAAAAAAAAAAAAAAGGAGAAAATTAACTCCACGATTTTTACATTGAAAAGTAAGAATATCTTAGTGGAAAGAAAAATAACCTGATTTGCAGAAATATCATCCCTTACTTACCCTCAGTCTTAAAGCACACAGGGAAAAGGAGGATCTAATAGTTTATGGACAGCAGGGCAATTTCACAAGCATGGCCAGGTGAGCATGCAGGTGCCAACAGTGTATACAATGTGCTTAATTAAAGGTAAGGTTCACACAGATGACCAACAACCATTCTGTCTACCCTGAAGAGGTTCACCCTTCACAGGGGTCCACATTGTAGTTTTCTACAGCTGGCTCCTGTGTTGTCCAGGACCTCAAAGTCTTCTCTAAAAGCCCACTGGCAGGAAATAAATAAGGACCTCTTTTTTTTAGGTTGATTCCCTTCTTTCCTTCTCCCTCCATAAACAGAGTAGGACCACACATATACAGGACCTGAATAATGACTATCCTTCAGGGCTCATTACCAAGTTTGGATCCCAAATCAGTCATTAAGCCAGCAAGGGGAAGAGGTCATGGAATGTAGTGGAAGAAGGGGTGAGGAGGTCAACAGTGCAGGGGGTCTGTCCCTGTTTGGAAAGCAGATGTTGCCCTCTGAGGCCTCAGGGATCCATTGCTCTTAAGTCACTAGATGTTGCCCATGCTGTTCCTCAAGTCCAGGTGGAAAATACCAAGCTTAGGAGAAAAAATAGGAACTATTTTACTGGTAATTTATAAGAAACAGTAAGCAAAAGGGTCTCAAATGTATGTGTGGCAACCAAATATGCATGATTGATTTAATCATCCAGTGAAGGCTGCCATGCCTGATTCTAGGTTATCAAATGTCACTGAGATGTTTCAGTTCAGATATCACTGAGTTTCCAGTTCAGATCTTCACTGAAAAGAGCCAGCTGCTATGTTTAGGTTGGATCCAATTTTTCCCTGTTTGCATGCATGATGGTGTTTTAAACAACTTATGTTTCACAACAAGATTAGACAAATTCTAACATATCAGTTACAAATTTACATTGAAAAGTTTGCCTGCAAATGTTCTTGTTCAAATCCAGGCTCCTGATTCTCTGCAGTAGAAGTGTTTTGCTGACATTTAGGACAGCCCAAAGGGAAGTTCAAAAATTCATGTCACAAAGTAGGAATTAAATCCTTCCTATGTGTTCCCCACATAGGTCACCATTCTTTCTCTGAGGAAGTAGTGGAAGATGCCCACACATTTTTTGCATTTATTTGTATCATTGCCCAGGCACAGTGCCTCAGCCGAGTTTTGGAAACTCCAGTTCCCTGGAAACAGTATAGGAGCTTTCCATGCAAGCAGCTAGTGAGCAATCAAAAATTGTATTCATGGAAACCAAGAGCATTTACTAAGCTGCACAGAAACACCTACACATTTTTGCTCCTAATAACATTCCAGTAAATAACACTTGATCTTTTATATGAGTCTCCTGACATCTGATCATGACTATAATACCAGACAGTTCATGTGAAATCTTAGCACTTGGGATTCTTCAGTTAATGAATTAGAATAGCAAATACACAATGTGAATACAGTCAAGCAATCACCATGTGACCACAAAACAGCAGATATCCAAATACAAATCCCACTGGCAAAGGTTTACATTTGTTTTCCTATTTATTGAAATGCCTATATCCTGCTTCGGGGCACAATGTGGAACAGAAAAAGCACCACTGCTTAATTCCTGTTGCAACATCATCTTCAAACTCATCTTACGTAAACACATAATATATGCTTCCTTTGCTAATGACAGTATGTTTGTTTGATACTTCACCATTAGCTAGATACAGGAGTTTGAATTATCAGAACTACATTAGACAGTGCCACAGTTAAGAAAGAACATTTCAGCTGAACCACCGCCTTCAAAGCACGTGCAAGGAGAAACAGTACTGTTAAAACATTTATGTACAAGAAAACACTTCTTAAATCCTGCAAGGAGCATTCAAAACTTACTATCAGTGAAATGAAGGAGCTCTGCAAAAACAATTAATGAATCTAGAATGTAAAATTGTTCAGGTAACTAAAAATCTGTTCCTTCTGAGAAAAGTTTAAAATGCAGCACATGAAGGTGCCTTAAGGTACATCCCTGCCTTTGAATAATATGGCTTTGTCTTTACTATGGTGGAAATCATGAGAAAAAAAAACTAAATCTAACAAAATCAGTGAAAGGAAAACTGGTGGCAACCAGAATCATGCAAACGGAAGAGAAGAAGGGGAGCTCTGGTTTAGAAGTGAGATTAAGACTTGTTTATAGTAAATGAAAGCTCTGTTACAGGACTCTCATGACTCTGCTATTCATATATACCACAATAATTAAAATATTTCCTTTCCTTCATTATCTTCTCATCTTATCTATGTAGACTGCAATTTCAACTTCACGTTGGAAAGTCTAGCATAGAAAGAGCCACAGGAGATCCACAGGAGACATCCTATTTGACCGAGTAAGGAAAACCAAGCATCTCAATGACAGAGAAGCCAAGTCAGCCCTGCTTCATTTTCTCAGCACAACTAATAGATTTCAGCATTTCTGCTTCCATTTCACTTGCACATCTTCCTCCTCCTTGGGACTCTTTTGCCCTAACAACAGAAAAGTCAAGGTCTTTCTGAATACAATAGCAAAATAAAGAGCCAAGCCTTACCATTGGTGTCTGTGATGATAACACTGGCTTTAGTACTGTCGTTCCCTAGTTTGCTGCTCACTCTGCATGCGTATTCCCCAGCGTCAGCCAACGTGGCTCTATAAATATGAAGCTCAGAGTATTTCCTGTGAAATGACAAAAAGCATGTAAGTGTCCTCTATTGGAGTAACAGTCACTGCATCAACTAATGCACTTTTACCCTCAACGGATTCTTGTTTTCCATTCTTATACTCCGACATATTAATACTAACCAGGTTTGAAAGAAGGGAAGGCGGTAAAAAAAAATCCCTCTTCTACAAGTTGCTGGAAAACAGGCATATTAACAAACTCAATTAAAGATGCTTATTTATGCTTTTCTGGTTGAGAGGAGGCTTTGTTCTTAAAGGAAATCTCTGTAAAATAGCCTTCCTTCCTCAACTAAATTGTTGGCTATTCTGATGCCATGGAGATGGGTGTAATTTTAAAATAAATAACCCTTTTCTACAGGTTCACACTGCCAGTAGCAGAGTCCTGGGTAAGTACTGTAGCTTCCAACATTTGACTAAATAATCATGAGATTAGGACACACCATTCTCTTCAACAACCTCTGAAACCCCAATAGTAAATCATTCTCTAGCACTAACAAAAAATTATGGGCAGGAGCACAATTTGCATGAAGCTACATTTTGTTCCTGGCTCAGAGATGTAATTTAATCAGTCTCCAAGGTTTTGAGATTAGATTTCAAAATGCAGAACTCCTGCCTGCTCATTAATTTGGTAAGAACATGTTCTGGTGTCATTCAAGGGGTCCCCAACTCATGTGATGTCAATAATCCCATTACTAAGACTGCAGAGAATGACTAGCTTGGGGAAAATATACAAATTACCACTGTTTCTAGTTTCTGTTTAAAATAAGTGCTTTGTGGAAGTTATTGCCTATAGAAAGGCCCCTTCATTTATCCACAGAATAGGTGCTTAGTGAAGCGCATGAACACAGGCTTACCTATGTTTGCCTATCCTAGCACTAAGGACTACCCACCAAGGGGCAGAGGTTCTTCAGTCTAAAATCTCTTAGTCACACCAACAAGTGCTGAACTAAGCAGTGTCTGGGGAGCTGCTTTGCTTCAGCACAGCCACATTTTCTGACTCTTCATTCAGACTTTACAGCTGGTTGCCCCTTCTGAGAACCACTGAGCAGGGCTGGGTTCACACCAAACATTAGTCTTTGTAGCAGCCGTGCTTCTGGAGCAGCCAAAATACTCAGCACTGCTTCCAATGTGCCCTTCTGAGCCATCTCTCCCTTCATTACAGTCAACCGTCCCATTTTCCCTGTTGCTTATAGGCAGCTCAGCCTTTTCTGCTTCTATGCAAATGTCCTAATACTGAGGAGTCAGCACCATAGCCCTCATGGGATGTGACCAGTGTGCCAGTAGGAATTCCCAACTCTACTTGAAACCTACATCACAAGCATTTCCTGTCATGCCATGAAAAAAAAAAGGCTACTTTCCTGAGGCTACTGGCATTCCAAGAAGAGGCAGCAGCCAACCTAGGATTATCAGTTTGTTAAGGTTTGCTTCAAAGGTAAACAACTGAATAGTTGACAGTTTGAACACCTTTCCCAGGTTCCCAACACTGAATTAATTTACTGGGCTGTATACCTCACTGCATTTCAGATAGCATGTATGAGAAGACTCCAGCTGGTAGCAACAATGAGTGAATGAGTACAAGTGGAAAAGACACTGACAGAAGCTAGCGTCTCTTTGGATGGAATTTTGCATCTAACAGCTACACTTAGCATCACAGTAAAAACATGCTGCTATTTAACTTCCTGCCACCTATTCACACACACCCCCTCACAACAGACTGTTGAAGACCTGTCCTGGAAGTAGTCTATACCATCTAGTAGCTTGCACGGACATGTAATATTCCTATATCCCACAGGTTAACTTTCAGCTCCTCTAGCAGACATTTGTCTATAAGGAGAGCAGGCTGTAGCTGCAGGGTATTTCAAAAGAAAACATAAGCAGACTCTGCTCTTTAGGGAGCTCACTTTGATAAGCAAGCACAGCTGCAGCAATATCACTTTTATTTGGGCTCTCATTGCGTGTCTGCTGCAGTCTCCTTTCCTCTCTGTGACATTAAGTAATATTGATGCAAACATCCTTCATGCCACTCTTGGCTTTTAGAAGCAGTAACTCTGTACACCCTACACATTTTTTTTATTCTCTTCATTTTACATGACACCTACGAAGAAAGTTAAGGAAGTAAGGCTTCCTTTTATAACTTTAGGATGATATTAAAATAGGTAAAACAACCATATGGCTTACAAATCTACTTTTAACAATCCAAATTTTGCCTTATTCATAGAAAAATTCTTCAAGAACAAGAAATCAAACGAATATTTATAGCTGTAAGGATATTATCAAGACATATTATGACAGAACTCAAAACAGTCAGAGTAGATGACTCATGAATGGCTGTAAATGAAACAGCCCTTTATAGCAATATGGTGCTCCAGCAGTACTCGCTTAAAGTAACTGATAAGGGATTTTATACCTAAATGTTTGTTCTGTTTTCAGTCTATACCATGCTACACCAAAAAGTGCCTCTCCCTCCACTGTCTGCTCTGCTACATCTTTAGTCCATCAGTACCACGACACTGCTGATCTTATATTCATACATGAAAGAGAAAAAATGCATTGCAGAATACAGTCTCAGCCCAACTTATCTGACTGCTTGAATTCATTTTGCTTCCAGGCTCCATCTGTCATCAAGAATTGCCTGTCTGCGAACAAATATCCAGGCTAAGCTTGGATGAAACCCAAGATACAGGGCACTTGTACACAAAGTTTTCTCACGCACTGCTCTATCCAAACCCATCAGCTCCTGCCCCCAAATCCTGTAATTTATGTAATGAAGAGACCCTGGCTCTGTACAGGATACAACCCAACACAAAACTGTAAGGTCTTCACCTGAGTTTGAAATGCAGAGAAAGAAAATGAAACATTATCAGTAAAAGCAGACGAGCAGGAATGCTTAAACAGAAAGTGAAAAGGCCTTGCTGGTGCTTAGATTGTACTGTGTCTACACTGACATAAAGAAATAGGTTCAATAGAACATGGCTTCAATAGCTTCAACAGAACATCAGTAGAACATGGCATACTGAATCATGAACAGTCCTAAGAGCAGCAGAAACTCACTGGCTGTACACTGTTACTCCGTGACAAATTTAGGGTAAAAAAGTGAGTATTTAAGTACCTTCTGCCAGATTTTAAATTCTTAGTTTCTCTGGACTTTCCACTGGGACAAGAAGGGGCACACACTTTTAGTGTGATTCACCTGCTGCACTGTAATGTCACTGCATGTTTGATCCTGCATCTTCTGAATCAACTCCCTAGAATCCTAGTGAGCTCAGTGGAGCGATCCCTGGAGCTCATTTTATGTGAAGGGCCAGTCTTCAGAAAGATAAGCCTTGAGGAAATCTGCACTGTCAGAGAGTCTTCTAAACTCTCAGAAATGCAGGAAAATGCAGTCAGCATCTGCTCCACTTCTGCAGATTTTGTGAAGCAGCAGCACTTACCTTGAGCAAATGTACCCAAAAATACCAAGCTGCAGTACCATATTTTCCATGCCTGCTCCAGGCCTGAAGCTAAGGTCTCAATTTTCTGTTTCTAAGCTAGAAACTTCACAGTTCTGCCAGAAATTTTTACAATTTGTTAAAAAATCTCAGGCTAAATATCCAGTGCTCAAACACATTCATTTTCTCCCCACAGTGAACAAGTTTTGTTTTACTATCACACAATGATGCCACAAAGCTGATCTTTTTGTAAACTATAAAAATATAAAAAAAATATAAAAAATATAAAAAATCACTTCTGTCTCAGACACTACATAAAAATCAGCAAATTTTTCATAAATCCATATAAAATATTATTCTCAAATGTTTGGATTGAAGGAATCAAGACAGTTTGACCATGTGTGCTAACAATGGTGCTGCAGAAGCATATCCTATTTTTATGTAGACATTTGACTTCTAAAGTGAACATCAACCCCAGGTAGCTCCACTACTGCTCCAGCCTTCATTGATGATTTCCCCACACTTCACAGTAGAAAAGAATTCACATTAAAATACCTGTAGTAACAGTGTGGTACATGCATAGTAGTACAGCACAGGTGCATGACAAACGTTTATCAATGTGTTGTCAGGAAAAATAAATATATAGAAAAAATGGAAAAAAACTCCACTTTCATCAATGATATTCCTGTTTTTTGTTTGTTTGTTTGTGTTTTTCATTTGAAACAGGATTTATTTAATGTGTATTTGTTTACTGTAATATGTACATCCTCTTATACATTCATTTTTTACCACCTATTCTTCCCTTTTCCTCTAAATTTAGAGCATGTACCTGTCCCACTTTTTGTCTACACATCTCTCTCCTTTAAAGCTGTTCACACCCACTCTATGCTGGAAGAACACACAAACAGCAAAAGAGAAAAAAAAAAAAAGGCAAAGTACTGATATGTCCCCAAGCTAAAACCTAAAAGCAGAAATATAAGGAAAATCCTTCAGATATCAGCAAAAGCAAAATTTTCAAAGGCAACCCTTGTCTTCTCCCTTTTTGCATTCTACATCTAGTGATTTTCACATCTGTGAGCAGAAAGGCTTCTGTGTTGCATGCTGAAATTTCTGTTTTAAAACACAAAATGGAGACAGAAATTCTAAGGATGCATGATATCCTTGGCTGGGGTAGCACACGTGAAATCTAAGTCCACATTCTGCCTACTTACAGTGAAGGACAAGCAAATCAGATCTCCACTTTCCAGAAGGAGGCAACTTTTTTTTTCTTCTTCTTCTTTTTTTTTTTTTTTTTTTTTTTTTCCTATGTGCTGCATATCTTTTAGGGAATTTTAAATGTGTTTTCAAACATAACCCTGAAAAATAGACTTCAGTGTTTCATGTGCATGCTCTAATAAGTGGCTGTTAGCTAGCGTCCCTTCTGCCAACTCATTTATCTCTCCCTCCCTCCCTCCCTCCCTCCCTCCCTCTTTCTCTCTTTTCCACAAAACTTTGAGAGATGCTGGGATCATTCTAGAAGACCTATAGGTTTTAAAAACCATTTCATGTTGTCTCCCAGTATCTGGTAGAAGCCAAGATAGCTACTGATCCAATGGTGCCTACCTGATAAAGCCCCAGATACAGTGAGTTTTATCCATAAACATTAGCCAAAATGTAACAGAAGGAAAAACACTTTGCCCCTCACAGATAGCACTCTCCTGAGGACCAGGCTCTGACCTAAACATTTTCTGTACAGACTGGAATGACAACACAACTCTGACAGAGACATATGGCAAATGGGTTCAGACAGTTTGCCAGGCTACCTGCCACATGGAAAGGCTCCATTTGACAAATGCTGGAAAGAGACATCACCAGCTCCTTTTTGCTGTCTGTGCTACTATAGCACATGGGCTGGGGCTGCAGTGATGCTGCTCTGTGCCCCTCTGTATTTCATCAACCCTTTGTTGGAGTATAAGAAACCACGGGGGAAGTCAGGGCATCTGGTTTTCAACCTGAATAAGTCTGGAAGGTCAGGTGGCTCTTTGACTTTGGATGCTGTTTTGCCTAGCAATATGAGATTTGGTGAAGTATGGGGGCACTTAACATCCAGGAGGAAAAGATCTATTGTAGAGCCTAGCCCAAATCCTCATATGAAGAGAAAGCAAAGCCTACTCCAGCAAACTGCACTCCTTCATATTGAGAGCAGAAGTGAGAGTTGGTGGGCTGGATTCAGACAGATTTTCATGACTCCTTTTGATGAAGGAGCAGCCATAGTCAAAACTTCTAAACATAACCAATAAAGTAGTGACCACACAGCAAAAGTCTTTTCCATCATCAATGCAAAAAATGAATTGTGTATTTTCTTCTGCCTTCCCTGCAAAGAAAAGGCACTAGTCAATCCTTTGGCACTGATCAACAGTTATGTACTGGGGACACTTTCCACCAGGCAAGAAGACATTTGCAAACTGTCTTCATTGCAAACTATTCACATGGCATCTGCTAGACCGGTGCCTTTTCTGCATACTGCTGGAATACCTCTAATAAAGGACTGCTGCAGGCTTGAATATCACACCTGGTGCCATTGCAGTAAATAATCAGTTCTTCTTCAGAACTACACTGCTTGCAAATCAAATCTCAAAAATATTTTCAAATCTACACTGCTTTGATGACTTTAAATGTTCTTGGACTTTAGACAGCAAACATAAGGTATCTCTGTTCTCACTGGTAGTTTAAAAATGGCCTGTCTCCAAGGCTTGCTGGTTAAAAAGATAGCCTTTGGCTATCAGAATAGAAACATGCATTGGAAAGGAAAAATAATTTATGAAATATTTATACCGTACTACCACTTTACCCATACATTCAAAAAACATGATGTCAGCGTCTGCTTCCTTAAAGTTCCTTCTGTAACTCATAGACTTTACCTTAGTGATATTGCAGTTAATACTTCCAGTGCTTGCTTTCTTTTGGACAGCCTTTTCCCCATCCCTCCCAGACCCAATGGCAAGATATGTCTCTGTACTTACTTTTGTTTTTTAGGAATCTTGACATTTTCAGGTCTGTTTTTTTTTGTTATTTCCTTCCCGTTCTTTAACCATTTGAATCTGAGCGCAGGATACTCTGAAGTGGTTTCGCACCTTAGCACTAGCTTCTGACCCACAGCAACTTCTTGGTTTTTCATTTCCTTCAATTTGGGAGGCACCGCTAAAGAAATAAAAGAATGAGATGGTGATTAGACGGTTCTCAAAAAGGAGAACAGTGTTAAGTCAACCACAGCAGATATAGGCAAGCCACAGACAGCAAAACCCCAGCCAGATAAGAAATGCTTCTGCACCAAAATATGATAAATAAGGGTAATTTGTCCATTATATACATTGAAATAAAAAGAGAAGGATGCATCTAATGACACTCTAGTTTATTCTTACGTAAGTCCTACATGACAATCCTGCAGGCCATATGTATTCTGACAGAGAGCTGAAGTGTTGCTTCTGGATATGATATGAAGCACTTACAACACTTAATTGATTGTGCGCACCTAGCATAGACACACACTGCACCATGCAAACTTGGTAGGTAACACAGAGGGAGGGCCTCTTGACATGTTATTAATTTTGACTGCTATGAGTCAGTGGCTATCCAAAGGCTCCAGGTGCAACTTAAGTGACAGAGAGCTAAAAGCGTAAATACAAGCTCAACAGCTTCCCTGAGAGGGAAAGAAAGGCTCCTGCTTCAGCCAAACATTATAACCCACATTATACACCTAGCTCAAACCTCATCTTGGCTATATCCTTTCCCTGAGGCAAGAGTCGATGATCTTGGAAGCCCATCAAGAGAATCAATATCAATTAAGGATATTTTGGACCCAGAAGGGGACACTGCATTGAAAACACTCAGCCAACAGCTCCCAAACGCTGATGGGCTCCAGCTGATGCATCTCAGTTATAAACTATGTTGTTGCAAGTGTTTCTCATGTAGGTACATCTCAAACCATTTCAGACTTCTTAAATTACAGACCTCAAATACTCTGCAACCTGTACTGGTTTTTGAGTACAAGCTTCACATGAAGATGTAGTGCCTCTGGGAATCACAACTCTTCATTTGGCCTTACAGATTAGCTGCAAAACAGCCTTCACCAAGCTCCTGTAGCAAAGTAAACCACTTATTTCCCCTGAGGCTCAAGACAACACCTTTACCATGCAACTGCTCTTATGGGAAGCTACAGCTGGTCACCTAATGGGTGATAGAGTGTAAGTCTACTTCAGCTCAGCTGTGTGCAGTTCTTAGTCTGTACCTACAGGGAACTGGTAATACAATGCAGCACCTCTATCAAAGAGTAGCACTGTTCTTTGATTTTTAAACAACTGCAATATCATCTGAGAATATGAACAGCCGCTATGGCCACATGATTCTCCACAACATGCAGATGAGGAGCTCTCAGCATGATGCCAACAGGTCTCCTGTATGGTCCTGTATAAGAAAATGTTTAATACCCCGGAACATGCTTGATTATGTTTTGATGTTTATGGCTCTGTGTAATCATGGAGACTTGCTGACGTCAATTGCCCTTAATTATTACTCCAATTAGTCAAGTATCAAGCAGCACCATCACCGTCTCAGCCTTAATTCTGAGAGATGCGTATGAAATGATTCAGTGTGCATGCTCACCGTGTTTTTGTCTGCCACAGACAGCAGTACTGCCTGTCCTGCATGTAAGGCAAGCTTTCTGATCTCAGCACAGGACAGCCCAGGGCAGCCAGGGGAAATCTGATTTCCTTGGACACTGGGTCCAGAGCAGAGTGGTCTGAAGAGCGGCGGATGCAGAAATGGGGCCTACAGCAACAGAGCCACTGAAGTGTAGGTGTCAAGACACCAGAACAGAAGATACAAGGGGCAGACACATGGCCCAGGGCAGGGACAGAGCATCTCAGGCACTGCAACTGGCCAAGTGAGTGATGGAGTGATGGATTTTGTATGTTGATTTCCATTCCCTCATGTTTGGACAATTTTGGAAATTCCAAAACATTCCCAAAATTCTACCTAAACAATTTTTGCTTCCTGAAGAAACAGTGCCCACATGCCATTTGGATAGCAGTATGCTTAAATATGTATACTTTTGTGCGTGAGTGTATCCGTGCATGTATGTGTTCATCCACAAACATCTTCACATGCACATGTGTAAATATTCAGATATTTACCCAAAAGAGAGGAAGAATTTTGAAAAATATCTACTTTCAAATTTTCAAGCAAAAATAACTAACATTAATTAACACCTTTACAACTGAGATTTGCACTGATAGCTTCACTCACTTAACAGTTAAGGTTACATTCCTTTGTCGCTACAGGAGAAAATGAGGTATGAAATAAAGAGTAATATTCCTTATCTGAATATATTTCACTTGTTATACCTCTATTACATATCTTATATAAATAAAGAGTATAACCAAGATTGCAAGGCTCAATTTTTTTTTGTGCTAAAGGTTTTGGCTGGTTATTGATTTTCCTGTCAAACTACCAAGGTAAAACTTGGAATAAAAGAGAGATTTTGTTCCTGATTTTTATTTTAATTCAATATTATCTGCACAAAATGACTTGCAGATTTTTTTTTCTCCTTAAAAACTGTCAATGAAAAAAAAAAAAAGTGTTAAATTAATATGCTCAACTCTTGCCATAATTCAGGAGTTACCAGGAAACATAAAAGAGAATTTAATCAATGGCAGTGACCCTCACTAATTCACAGTAACTTGCTGTCCAAGCATGCAGCTCTCCAGGGAAAGCAGTAAAAGCTGTTCACCGACATGACAGAAAAGTCTGGTGTTTTCTTCTCCCCCCCCTTCTTTTCACTTAGACTATGTTTCCTTTCAGCTTCAGTTTTACAAAAGCTAATCAGACCTGCCAGGCATACAAGACAGCTCGTGCTGATAAAACTACAGCATTGTGTGTTGGGATTGAGATCAGCCACGGTTCGCACTGTTGCAAGAGGTAGTTGATTTTTGTCACAGCCTGTGCCAGCTTCCCTGGATTTGGTAAGACAGGACCTTCTGAGGGACAAAAACGACTGCAATGGAGGCAAGAATATTTACGGTGACAACCAGATACTGCTCCTCAACAGACAACTCCCTCTTCATCTCCCTGTCCCTTCCCCCTCTGTCCCTGAGCCTGTTTCCTGCCAGCTGGGCTCCTCTCCACCCCATCTCGCCGCCTGTCATGGAGCACAGCTCCATCCACCAGCAGGCCTTGTGTTCTGGGTGAGGCTGGGGAGGAGACAGGCAGAAGGGGCAAGGAAAGTGCCTTCTGAGTCTCCTGCATGTGCAAAGAAGATAAGACGCCATCTGGGACAGGGTGGCTTCGTCAAAATATATTCTCCATATCAGAAAGGGACTTGCAGCATTTACTGCAGAATGAGTTTTGGACAGTGCCATTGAAAGTCGCTGCGTTACTGTGGCTGCAGAAGTCTCCCACGTGCCATCGATCAGGAAATGACAAGGAGCAGAGAGTAAAGAAAATAAACAGATCCTGAAGAGGGACACTGGAAACTATCACCCTGAAATTGTCACTGCTTGAATGGCAGGTGTGGCAGGGTCCACTGTAGGTACTGCTTGTGCTGGAAATGTGAAACAGGCTGAGGCATGCCAGCTCTAGATCTCTGCTTGTTTTGGTGGCTTGAATGCCTGTGAGTTTTAGCTTTTTTTTTTTTTTTTTTTTTTCCTACTCAGAAATGTCTATCTACTGGCCTGCATTATATCATTGCAGATAAGGAACACAGTTTTCCATATTCACCCTGCAAAAGACACAGTGGCTAGAGATAAATTCTTCTCTCTGGACTTTGGTGAGTTTGGCAAAGCACAGCAATCTCCTCACCCTCAGTGTTTGATTGTGTAGTTAATCTGCGTGGAAGCTCAACACATTGAACAAATTAAACAGGAAACCTGCAAAATATTATCACACAACTACATGCTTTCAGCTGAAATTCCATGAGGTACTTTTTTTTTTTAAACTTAGGAAGGCACAAAGCCTTTCAGGAGTTTGAAGACCAGAATGTATTAGGCATGCTTGCCAGTATGCATATGTGCACAATTTGCCATGCAAAATTGTGACCAGCAGTTTGGTGAGTGGTAATAGAAGCCACAAGAATAACACCCATTCCCTTGGATTCAGATTTGCTTTTTTACCAGTGCAGTGCTCACAACAGGTCAGTAATGCAAGACAAATTATATTATTTCCAAAAAGCCTTCTCTCCTTGCATATGAGATTGTAATCAAGCTCAGGCTTATCATAAGCAGGCCAGATTTTCTAAATCCTCTTGTAAAAACCATGTAAGCTACACTTTAAAATGTACACTGCTCCTGCCTGGACAAGTAAAAGAAAATAAAATGTTTTGTTGTTTTCTTTTGTTTTTAATCTCCCTATTGTTCTTTCAGGCAACATTTGGATTCTGAACACTTTTCAAAATCTGGCTATTTCATTCCAGCATACTGAGTCTCTGTGCAGATTATATGTATGATAAAACACTGTGGGGAATGATAGATAATCCCCCACCAGGGTGGCTATTCAGTTGCTAGAGTAACTGGATATGAGCTAAGAGAAAGGAAAATCAAACAAATCATTTAGCTGCTTCAATAGAATTTTTTAGTTCTGAACTCTATTTCAAAAATACATCCAGATACATTTCAGCTTCTGGGTCTTGGCATGATTTGAATACTTATGTCTGCACAGAAGAGCTAAAGGAAAAATGCAAAAATAATGTTTTTTCTTGAGCGCTGTATGTAATACATAAATGCACAGAAACTCATTATTCCTGGTGATGCTATAATGGATTTTTTTTTTTTTTTCTTCAGAAATGTTAGCTATTATAAAGCCGGAACACCATATGAATGGCTAGTACCAAGTTAAGAAACAGATCAAAGCATAAGCATAAAGCACTACAACTATGTTCCTAGAACACTGGACCAGGAAATGAACGCGTAAATGACACCGTAAATCACAGCAACTACTCTCAAAAGATAATCACAAGACCAACCACAACTCTGACTACTCTGACTGAGATTTGCTCATCTTCAGCTGTGGATCATTTGAATCTAAAGTATTAGGAGAGGAGGTTCAGGGGAGACCTTACTGCTCTCTACTACTGCCTGAAAGGAGGTTGTAGCAAGGTGGAAGTCAGCATCTTCTCCCAAATAACAGTGATAGGAACAGAGAGAATGGCCTCAGGTTGTACCGGATGGTGTTCAGGTTGGATTTTAGGAAACATTTATTCTCAGAAAGAGTGGCGATGCAATGGCACAGGCTGCCCAGGGGTGTGGTGGAGTCACTGTTTCTGGACATTTTCAAGAAATGTGGATTTGGCACTGAAGGATGTGGTTGGTGAGCATGGTGGTCATGAGTTGGATATAGTGACCCTAGAAGTCTTCTTCAATGCTAGTGATTCTGTGATTCTATTGAGCCTGATAGATTTAAGCATGACAATTCTGAAGTCTCATTCTGTCCTTTCAAAGGAATGGTGCACCCAACAAATTCAAAGTTGTCCAACTAAAGTACTGGTTTATTCTGGATGAGATGCTTTCAAGTATATTTCACACTAGAATTAATTCATATTTACCCCAAGCACTGAAGCTATTCTCAGAGCTTTTGTTGATCTTTTCTTTTTTGTTCTTCTTACAGAAGCCCAGTGAACTGTTCCTAGGAGAATGTCATGGCCATCTGATAACACGACACTGGGAAGGTAACGCTTTAACAGGTTACTCAATATGGGCGTATAGAAAAAGCACTGTGCAAAAGGAGAAGATCTCCCTACTTCCCTTCACTGCACAAGTGAAAAAACATGCTCACTGCAGCCAGAAGAAGGACGGTAGTGAAAAATGGGCATGCCCAGAGAAGGATCATGCCCTTGCGGGAAAGGCTGAGAGTATACATTTATTCAGAGTAACAAGATAATGTCAGGCTATCCAGCCCCATGCAGTCACTCAAGATATCAGTTTCTGAGCTTAGACCTCCTTAGAGACAGGGTACTGAATTCATAGACAGCAGAATACAAGTTACACATGAGAAGCTGGGTGTGAGCAAGCATCTAACCTAAAGATTACAATTTAAAAGTCAACGCTTAATTTATTTACTGATGATCATGTCTGCAGGAACACACAGCCTGATTACATTAAATACTCACTCCTATGCTTCACCGTGCTGCAGCTGACTCCAACTGGCTGCATCCCTAATAAACTTTGATGATCTTGTTAGGCACTGTCAATACAAAAATCTGATCATACAGACTGAAAATGTGAGGACAGCGTAAAATAAATATATTTGATATCCAATAAGCAATTTAGGGACAACTGCTCATAAAGTCAATATAAAAATCTGTAGGTCCATATTTTACATACCTAAGTGCATGAAGGTAGACTCCAGAATCTTTATCTGAGCACTAAAAAGAAAGCAATTCAATGCACAGAAATGCTACCCAGGCATAAAACCCCACAGATTTCAAGTGGATTTGCAAGTGCTTTTTATTTTTATTTTTTAAACGAGGCTGCTTTTAGTTTAGGAACTGAATTACAGGACTGCATTTTATAAAAGTTTGTCTCAGGTTGCGTGCCTTCAAGTCCAACGAGGGGAGGAAGGGTGGCCTGCTGCATCATACATATTTCTCTTTCTCTTCTTTTTTCACAAGCGCAAGTATTTTAATCGCTAATCTCTGTTGTTGCTTGAAAAAAGACATTCAATATGTCACCAAAGAGAGACTAGTACAGCTGAGACAACCACTGGAAAGTAAAGGCTATGACTGCATTGTTAATAGTACTGGTCGTAAGTACAGCTCACAACCAAACTTGGATATCTCACCAGATCAGTGAGCTCAAAATCAGATCAGCGATTGCAAAATTTGAACTTTGGGTTCAACTGTGATACATGTTTAGACACCCTAATGTGCCTCAATATCACATTAGGAAGAGTGAGCACAAATGAGGGAAAAAAAAAAAGAAATCAGGAAGGAAAGAGGTGCAACATAACAACATTCCAAGTTAATTGCACTTTGGTATCACTTCATACTTTATTCCTCTCCGTAACAGTGGATTGCTAATGAAAATCTATTTCTTGGTAATTCCCTTGCCCCTTTATTCATTTATTTATTTAGGTAGGTACAACATACACTTTTTTGATGAGTTTCTTAGAATTTTAGCCCATCTACCCAAGGGCTCCGAAGTCTGCAGCCATCTCCTCCTCTCCTTCTGACATTTCCTGTTCTCTGACGCACTCCTGTACTTGCCACCTTCAGAAAACTCATGTGGGCTTAATACTCATCTGGAGTATTGAGTCCAGGCCTGGAGCACCCAGCACAGGAAGGACTGGTCCTTGGAGCGGGTCCAGAGGAGGGCCACTAAGATGATCAGAGGGCTGGAGCACCTCTCCTGTGAGGAAAGGCTGAGGGAACTGGGATTGTTTACCTTGGAGAAGAGAAAGCTCCAGGAGACCTCGTTGTGGCCTTCCAGTATTTGAAGGGAGCTTATAGAAAAGAAGGGAAATGACTATTTACATGGGTTGATAGTGATAAGACAATGGGGAATGGTTTCAAACTAAGACAGGAGATTTAGGTTAGCTATTAGGAGGAAGTTTTTCATGCAGAGGCTGGTGACAACACTGGAGGTTGTGGATGCCCCGTCCCTGCAGGCACTCAGGGCCAGGCTGGATGTGGCTCTGGGCGGCCTGGTCTGGTGGTTGGTGACCCTGCACATAGCAGGGAGTTGAAACTAGATGATCTTTGTGGTACTTTTCAACCCAGGTGATTCTTCAATTCTATGAAAATACAGTCTTGTATGCTGAATTCTGTAAGCTTTTCATATCTTATGCACTATCTTGTGTTTAGTAGCTCTTGATTCTACCTCCCTTAGTCTTGGCTGCCTCCCAGTACCTTCAGCATCTCTCCAACTGTGTTTTCCTTACACATTGTTCCAACAAACCTGGGGTACACACAAACCTAAATTCTGATTGCTCTTTGGCATGAACAAAATCAAAACTAAAAGGTAGAAATTAATTTGAAGGAAACAAGAATAACTGGAAAAGAGTAAAGACCTTAGACACTTCCAAGCTTTCCCTCCTCTCCTTCAAATCCTTAGTGGTCAAGTCTCCTAGCAATAATCCATTTATGGGATTTATGTGGGTACCCAGCACAGACTATGAAAGGACAGAGGCCCACAGAAGCATGCGGAGTATGTCTCCACTCACACGTAGTCAGAATTGTCTCAGTAAAGGTTTTAGTAGTTGTTTTCATCAGGTGCTTGTCACACATGGAGCAGAGCGTGTGCCAGACCATTAACTACCACAGAGCGTGTGCCAGACCATTCTAGATGAAGGAGGAACTCACCCAGCCCTTTCAGATCACTGAAGTGGCCACCTGTTGGGAACATCTGTTAGCAAAACCTTCGCTTTTTAACAAAGTACAGTTTACAGCCCTAAAGTATAGCCTCACAACCCTTTGAGTTATTTTAGTAACTGAGAATCTGGATATACTTGAGCATTTTACATAGACCATCAGTTAAAAAAGAATCTGAACGTGGAGCTCAGTAGGACGCACTCACACAATAGGCAAAGAGCTCATTGTGTACTCTAAGATACAATTTATGTCCAACAGAACTCCACAGTTCTGTTCCGTAGCCCTGGCAAAATAGAGAAGGAAATTACAGTGAAATGTAAACATTTGCACTATGCCTGTTTAAAAATGGGTGGGTGATCCTCAGAGAAATGAAAAGTAAAAAAAAAATAAAATTATAAGAATAAATGTTGCTGGGTACCTTGAATCGGAAAGAGACCTTAAAAAGACCTACTTAGAAGCATCTCTCCTGGTTAAATTATTATACAAGATTAGACATCTTTTTAAAGGTCAACCTCCAAAAAATCCATAGCCACATGATCAGCAAAGCATGCAGAAGCACACCACGGTCCAGCCGTCACAGGAGGAGGGGCAGAAAGATTTTATACCACGCTGGAATGGTTTCTGGACTGTAGGAGAAAGTTCAAAAATTGTGTAGGAAAAATTACAGGGCCTTTAAAATATACATTCCAGATGAACTATAAAGCAGTTATACTGCATACCAGGGAACCTGTGTGAATGCTAAGTAGCAGGTCACACAGGACAGGGATCATCACGCAATCACACCAAATCATGAAATAGATCTCAAAGGGGCCATCAAATCCAGCCTGGAGTTCTCAGCCTGAAACTGTCAGCCCCATTCTGGCTGGTGTTTGCATAATCTTTTGTCAGAATCCTTCAATGGCCTTAAATTCTATGATTATGCAAAAAAGACATGCATTAAATAGTCTGCAGTTTTTAACAGCCTAAGTATCTAGCCCTATAATAATGCGACCAGTACATATTGTCAGGTAGGAATTGTGGCTTTTTTTTCCTTTTCTTCTTTTTCTTTTTCTTTTTCTTTTTCTTTTTCTTTTTCTTTTCTTTTTCTTTTTCTTTTTCTTTTTCTTTTTCTTTTTCTTTTTCTTTTTCTTTTTTCTTTTTCTTTTTCTTTTTCTTTTTCTTTTTCTTTTTCTTTTTCTTTTTCTTTTTCTTTTTCTTCGAAAGTGATATCTTAACGTAGCAATCACAGGCATACTTTCTTAATTCACTCAAAAATATCAGTCATAAGAAATGTGCATTATTTACCAAATCTTTTGCCCTATTCCAAGTTCTCCACTAACAGAGTAGAGACAATATTGCAAGGTATAGATAAAAAAGAGTTGGACAATAAGTCCACATAAATTCTGGACAGGTTGATGGTAAAAAAGAATAAAGACACGGTAAATCAAGCAACCTCAAGCAATCTTTCCCTCCCCCATTCTTTAAAACTTACAAATGGTTTTCATGTGTCACAGTTTTGGATAAAATCACAGCCTGAAAATTGATTATATCAAGTGTGCAAGTATCCAGGGCTTTATTTGCTATATGATAACAACTGAAGGCCCAGCACAGTACTAGGCAAAATTCAGGCCCTGTGAAAATAAAATGCTTTGTCATTGATTCGATACAGCTAGACTTACACCCCAGAAGACTGGGAAATGTGTTACAGTCATTATAAGAGGGCAAAAATAAAGCACAAACTTTGTCTACATCCAAATTTGCAGGATTCTAAATAAAGCATAAATAAATTTTATTGAAACCATTGGAAAGCATCAGTGTGAACACTTTTAAACTGATTTAAAACTGATTTATGATTAAACACGTGTTAAAATCGTTCCTTTGACAAATTAAGTTGAATCAATAAACTTAAGGATTGAATTAATCATAACAGCTCTTTCTAGAGGCAATGCTCTCTCTCCTTCAACTGAATTGGTTTAAGAAATCTGACTTCAGTGATAGTGAGTTCATGTGCTAACACTCATACGTGTAAGCATGCATACACTGTTCAGGCTAGAAGGACACTGATGTGATTTTAAGCCTCCACAGAAGAAGACAAATCAGACCGGTCAGCCTAATCTGGTGGGTGGCAAACCTGCCCAGCAAAGGCTAGTTGGAAATGAATGATCTTTAAGATACCTTCCAGCCCAAGCAATTCTGTGATCCCTGTGAGCAACAACTTCCTGCGGCAAATATTTTCACATATAATCTGCTGTGATCTGTCTGTTCCACAGAATTTCTAGTTAAATTTTCACTTTATTATTTTTTCAACGTGAAATTCTTCCCCTCAATTTAAATCCCAGCCAGGACACTGATTTCAATCATGAATCACCTCCACTGGATATACATAGTATCTAGCATAAAATTACTGCAGAACATGAGTAGCATGACTGCAAGCCTCCTGCAGGAGGCCATTGCCACCATGGAATCCCACCAAGAACTCAGCCTAGATTTGGATAGCAGACTTGCAAGGCCAGAATCTACAGAATCAACATCTCAAGCTGGAGACAAATCCTCAGGGAAACAAAACAAAACAAAGACAAACAAACAACAACAACAACAAAAAAACCCCACAGGCTTTTTTCAGCCTTCAACGCAGCCATTACAGAAGGAATGCTGCTATACTTGGAGCACATCAGCAGACTGCTTATCTAGTTCTTGCAGATTGAGCACTAAAAGAAAGGCTCTGGCCTCATCCCATGCATGTGCCTCTCTGAATTCACCTGAAGTGGAGAACTGCAGAATGTGCTACAGCAGGCTGCAGCTGCTCGACACAGAATGGTTGTTTCTCCAAGACAAGGTCAGATCATCAAACAAGAACTGATCATGAAATCATTAAACCAACAAGGTTGGAAAAGACTTCCAGCAGTCCACCTACCAACAGTATTCCCCCACCAAACCATGTTCCTTAGTACAACATCTAAACAATCTAAAATAAATCTTCTTTTAGAGAGCATTCTCATAGTGTTTTGAACAATTCCCTTATGTTGTCATGATTTTTCTTCTTTTTAGTACTTTTCATGAAAAAGATGTCCTTCATGAACCAGACAAAACCCCACTATACCCCCAAAATGCTGTCATGTCAAGCTCTTGATTTTCACTGGGAATGGCACATAACAGGAAGAATGCATGACTTTCTCTCCAGCTATGCTGAACCCTAGGGTATTGCCAATCATTCCTTTTGTCCACATTTTCCAGAAGACACGAGAAAAAGACACTCGAAAAAAAGACACTCATATTACAAGAAAGTAAATATTGAAGTTTTATACAAAAAGAGTTTGAAAAAACAGAGTATTGCAGTGTAAGCTGTTGTGCAGTCCCAGCAGCAGAACTAGCAGGTGTATCCCTTTAGCACACTGCCCATGCCTGCAGGGTGGCATGGGCACTGGCCCTATTCATCACACAAGAAGTGCAGCGGCAGGCAGGATTAATTTCTACATGATGAGCAAAAAGATGAGTCTGCTGTGAATGTAAAATGATATATGCAAATCATCTGGCTCTTGTACCACATGTTTTTTTTTACCTCTGTCTTTTCTCTCTTCAGGAGAATGAAAATCCAGCTGATTTCACTAATGCTGGCATCATGGAGTAATGTGTGTATTTCTGTTCAGGAACGCCCATTTTTTCTGTTCATCGTGAACTGTATAATGGTCTGAAAGTCCATCCAGCAGACCAAGGACTCTTCTTAATCTCACAACACTCCTACATGTTACGGTGTCACAATTACCAAAATATTCCCTGTTAGTTGCACTTTGGGATTCTACCTACACACTGAGGACAAGATGAAACTGTGGGAGACCTGGCAAGACAGGCATAGAAAAGGCATCTGATAAACAAAGAAAAGGTACGTCTAAGCCTCATCCTAGTGGACTGCAACCTGGTTCCAGTCATGTGTTCTAGCACTGCAGTACTTCCTTTTTCAAAATACGTCCTACGTGGGTAAATGTGTAGTAATAAAAGCTATGCAAATGAAAGCCATGAAAGATTGATGGAGGAAGTCAAGAAAGAGCCATAACAGTATCAGAAAGTGATGTTCATTAGAAAGAACGAGGTATGTTTCCACTGCATTCACTGAAATTTAATATCCTGAGTCCCCCTTCTGGCTACGAAGGGAATGTTAGTAGGAAGCAACCACACGGAACACCATGATGGCTAAGCAAAATGGAGAAAATCAAGCCAGAAAAGGGCTCTGTAAAAGAGATGCCTAGTGTTTTCACAGTATTACCTGACTCTGAATCTCTGCCTCTCTACTAAGAGATGTTATAAAACCTAGCATGTATGAAAGAAGTAATAACAGTAATAAAAATCCTGGTATTAGTACACTGAATGTCTACTGTATTTTTTATCTTTAAATCATTTTTATTGCTTCTGGAAAGAATTTAAAACAGACTTTGAAAGCCATTATTTCCAGGTATGATATTTTTGCATAGTATTTTATCTCACCAGCCTCATCCAGTAGTAAATGAATACACCTAGGATTAAGTAAAAACAGCATAAAAATTATTTCTTTTTCCTGGAACTTTCAGAAGAATTAATCCATTCACGATGGAGTGAGAGGACGTGAACACAAACTGTGACCATGGACATGTGAAAGGGCCAAAAGCCATTTTCATTAATAGCTCTGAAATGTGTTGGAAGTGTATAGAGGACTGAAATCCACCAAAACAACAACAGAGTGGCAGTCTCCTCTGGTAGTGCCTGTCACCTCCTTCTGCACGCTTCACAGACCTTTCCAGGTTTCACTAAGCACACACCAAATACAACATCAAACTGTGGAAGCCCATATTTCCATAGCAAGAAAGGCAAAATACCTCCAGTTGTCATCTCCCGTCTCTTCATCACAATCTTTTTGAGAAAAAGGGAAGTTTTTCATTTTTTCATTTTCCAATGCTCATGAGGTAGAATTGTTTTGATAGTAGTGAGAGGTTTGACAGATGTTAATCCCCAGGGCTTCCTTCCCCAGTCTTAAACATAATTTAAATAATCAGAGGAAGCACCGATCTAAACAACAGCTTTTAATAATCTTTTTCCTCTCTGTACTCCATCCTTTTTGTAAAAAGAAAAACAAATGAGAAAAAAAATCACTTTGGTTACTACTACAGCCCTCTTACTTGCTATTAAGCATAGATGTTACTCTCAATTTAGTAACTGTTTTCCAGTCTATGAGGATGTCTCTGTCATCCATTTAGTCAGTTGTGTAACTGAACATTCAGATAACCACACTATGAATTTTTTTCAATCTTGGAAAATATTGTATTACCTGGTATATTTGTTATCCAACTAATTATTCTGCAGAAGGACGGAGATTAAGAGACAGAAAGAGAATTTTGAGATGACATTAGCCAAATCTGCTAGATGAAAATGAAAGAAGTAGAAATTTTATTAAAACATATTTTGCATTCACAATCACACATTAAATAAAGAAGGACTGAAAGTGATTTTCAGAGTCACATTTAAGTATGGCCATCATGTCCTTAGCAAAGGAGAGGCATCTCATTTTCTGATATAGACTGAGAAAGAAAAATATGGGTATTTTGCTGTTTTAACTCTTATTCAGCAACTTCACTTTAAAGAAATTAGTCATCACATTGAAATAGCTTAAAAAAAAAAAAAAATCCCAAGCAGTGAAGCATTCTAAGACCTCAAACAAATGAATCTTCTTCACTTTGGCTTCCATGTGGGCAAGACAGTTCATGGGATGGGATGGAAATTCACATAGCTGTGGTAATTTTGCATTCAGTCACAGCTGGCATTGCATTCATATAATATTGCCTGCAGAGTAGATTGTCATAATGCACTTTAAACTGGAGCGGGCAGCAACAAATCTGACAAAATGACTGGTCCCTGACGCACAATAATGACTGCAAGTGATCCAGGGAGAGGTACAGAGAGCATCGGCATCACGTGGGCAGTCTGTCAGAATGCACTGTATCCCTTTTCACGAGGTGTGATGTGAAATACTGTAAGACTGGATGGCTAGGCAGGGAGCTGTCCATCATAGCTGGAATACAAGAAAATCTCTCTAAGGAAGGCACTCAGGGTGTGGGAGGACATTAAAGCTTAGGAAAAAAAGACATCGCCCCTAATAGAAGTCACAGCAGGCTCATGATGGAAAAGCTGCACAGGGAGTGTTTGAGGCAAGCACAGTGAACAAGGAAGAAAAACTTGGCAGAAACTGTCAAAATCAGCATAGTTAGCTCCCCAGCCCTGAAGGTTCTCTTCTGCTCAGACCCAAAAGCCTCATCATGAAATGACAAGAGCTGTGTGATGTGGGTGACTGCTCAACTCTCCCACACGCCCTGGGATCTGTTGCCAAAAGGGTTCTCCACAGAAATAAACCAAACCAGCGCATCCAGGTTTGGACTCCACTGCCAGTCATTCTCCTTGTGGACTGCCTGAGTTTCAGCAGGGCTTTCCCACCACCTTGCACAAAGCACACCTCTTCTGCGCCTGACACACACGCCAGCCCCTCAGCACCCCACTGGTGTGGGTAAGGCACACACACGATTTGGCATGGCATGGCTTGACCCAGGGGATCAGGGCCTGTGTAAGAGGTTAATCAGGATTCTCTGAAGGTGTATGTTTTCCCTGCATTAATTAAGCCCAAAGCACACATTTCCATTTGGACCTTGGGTGGCTTTAGTTTGCTTTAGCTTGATTCGCTCCAGAGCAGATTCTGCTACAATCAGCCCAGAGCCCGACCAGGAATCACCAACTCCAGGTTTTCCCACAGATGAACTAATTCACTCTAAACCTGGACGTTTTGAGCCCTGGCCAGGACCAGCTGTTGGGCCGAGCACCTGGAGGGTTTGTTCACAGCAACCACCGGGCTGTAAATTCACAGTTTAGTCAAGCAGTTTGCTCTTGTAGACAAGCCATGGCTTTGACTTAAAAGCTCCATCAGCTAAATCCCCCTCTTCAATTCTTATTCGAAGTTGCTGAGGCTGTGCTGTGGCCCGTGACGCACTGCGCGGGTTCTGGCTCTGAGCTTTAAAACAATTAGTCTGGGGAAATTAAATGGTGCTTTCGGCGCACCTGTGGCTGGCTGCTCTCCCAGCCTGACAGCCGGGCCTCTCCCACACAGGCATTTGGAGGAGCAGCCTGCAGTGCCCAGGCCGGGCTCTCCCAAAAAGCTTTCGAGGGGGGTGGCAATGTTACTCATGCAGTCAAACAGAACCACTGAAAACCACTTTTTATTTGGGGGAAACCAAAAAAAAAAAA
>JAPSGF010000066.1:2159423-2218667 GCA_035772895.1 Perdix hodgsoniae | reverse complement strand
CCACTTTTTATTTGGGGGAAACCAAAAAAAAAAAACCACAACTACAAAAAAAAAAAAAACAACAAAAAAAAAAAAAAAGAGAGAGGAAAAAAAAAGGGGGGGGGAAAAGGGCTGCTCCTGAGAGTCTTTGCTTAGAAGGCTTATATTTTAAACAGGCAACAGCTAATATCAAGGGGGAACAGATACATTACCAACAAGTCATTTCCAAGCATCTAATAACTGTTTCCCTACCCACCAGATCCTAGGATGCATTTTCAGGTTTGAACATAACGTATACATTGTAAATAGCGGAAACATCTGGGGTTTATTATAACACCACTTTGCTAGCCTTGGGCATTGTACAACTCCCGCAGGCCACGGTTCACCCTTGACCTGCCAAACACGATTACTGTACTCAGGCAACTTCCCCTGCTCCACAGCTGCTCTCCCCTCCCTCCTCTCCATCAATACTCATTACCGCTGTCATTACAGCTACCATCCTAGAGCAGCCAGTCAAAAACTTGGGTTGCCATGGTCACCGCATGGAAACAGCATGGCTATGAAGGCAGGGAATAGATGATGAGGATGACCAGTGAAGTCATTTTGCCTGCTGACCCCAGAGGATGAAGGGCTACGCTATGTCATCTGCATGAGCAGCCTTCTGCTTCCACCCCCAAGGCCAGCTTCCATCCCTGTCTCACTCATCCGGCTCCCATCACAGCTTTGACATGCCTCAGTTTCCCTCCTTTCCTTTTCCCCAGTCTCCCACCGAGCCAAAAGTGACCCTTTCCCTCCCCTCACTCTTCCTGCACCATCATTTCCCAGCTGTATCTTGCTTCCCAAGCCCTCTCTTCTCTCACTCCCTCCTTTCCTTGTTCTTTACTTGCTCTTTTCCTATTGCTTGACATCCAACTCAACAAATCTTTGGCTGTCAGTTCCCCACATTTCTCTATCACCTCTCCTCTCTTCTTGAACACATTCTCAAGCTGCCTTCTCCCTGCAATTCCACAGTGTAATGCACAGCAAAGCTGTGGTTTGGGACTCTCTTTCCCTCGGGGACTAAGCTGGGGCTGGAAACTCATCTCAGGCTTAACACCAAGTGGTAGCAATCTTAGGGCTGTTGGCAAAATGCTGGATAGGAAAACTTTATCTGAACTAACTCAAAGTGTGAATCTGTGTTCTTCAATTAAACTACAGTGCGTGGATGGTAGAAATAAAATGATGCTAATTTTAGTCAGTTTAGAGCTAGATAAAAAAATAATTAAAAAATCCAAGTGGTGATTGAATACAGCTTAGTGAATGCACTTTAAAAGCTCATTTGGATGAGCTTTCCAGGTGTCCCTGCAGAATCAGGCTGCTCACCGCAGGCACTTGCCTTCCAGACGTGCATGACCAGTGCCATTACTGCCTCCAGCCAACTCTCCCTGCTGGATGCCTGAGCAAGGGGGCAAGAGAGCAGGGCTCAGTGCACAAAGAAAACACAGCCTCTGCTTCCAGCAGCTCCATTCACCTGAGAATCAGGAACAAACCCAGCCATCTCACAGCTATACCCCAAATTACAAGGCACAGAAGTGTAACATTTTTCCTATAAACCTACTGTTACAAGAAGCCTCCTTGAGAGGTAACATCCATTCTGGCAGCAGTACGTACACTTGCAGAGTGCTATCTATCAAAGCTCCACCACTCCTCCACCCCTCCCCTCTATGACTGAAGCTTCTTGATTGGTGCTATGTCCACCCTGATACTGTTCCACTGAGTTCCAGTTCTGGTAGTGTATGAGGACAACATCTCGACTCCCTCCCTGTTCTCGTAGGTAAAGGAGAGGAGCAAAATTCTGAAAAAAGGCATCTGAAATGTACTGCCTTGTTAAAGTTTCATGACCTGCTACACTGCTAAAACCTTCAGTGTTAGGAATAATGACATGAAGCTTTGTCCTTTTTTTTTTTTTTTTTTTTTTTTCCTATAAACTTGTTAAGTTCAATCTACTGATCAATTTAAACATCATCCTGAAATTATGCTACGGTAGAACAAATCTGCATTTAGAGAATAAATGGAATTGATTCACTTCTGGAACACAAGGCCTTCTTAAATGAGGTATTTAAATATAAACCCCAATCCCTCTCTGAAGAAGCACCTGGTAATTCACTTTTTGGATCAAATTGCATCTCCACAAAAACTTTATGACCTCATATGGTCTTTCCACCCCCACATCCCTCCCTAGAAACGTTATGTACAGCATGCTCCAGGCAAGGGGGTTTGTTAGAAATGTAGATGGTGGTGCTGGGGAAAGCAATGCAGCAAGCATCAGAGCACTGAGAACATGAGAAATGGGCAGCTGCTGGAGGATGGACTCCATGAGCTGCTGATGTATTAATTCCTGGTCAAGTTAATATCCTACAGTCCTGCTTGACATCCATGCCTGATTTTTTCCCTTCTCAAGCACGTACTCATCCCTCACTCCATCCTCAAGCATGTTCCAGTACCTAATTATCCTGACCAAATGATGGGCTAGCCTGGCATCCCATCTGCCGTGGTGGCTGACAGTGGGTGTCAGGGAAAAGAGATAAGAAAAAAATCACAGAATCACAGAACGGCCAGGGTTGGATCATGAATCTCCAACCTCCCCTGCTACATGCGGGGCCACCAATCTCACCGTTTAATACTAGACCAGGCTGCCCATGGTCCCATCCAGTCTGGCCTTGAACACTTCCAGGGACGGGGCATCCACAACCTCTCTGGGCAGCCTGTTCCAGCACCTCACCATTCCCTCTGCAAAGAATTTCCCCCTGACATCCACCTAAATCTTCTCTCCCTCAACTTAAATCCATTTCCCCTTATCCTGCAGTTATCTACCCTTTCAAAGAGTTGATTCCCCTCCTGTTTGTAGGCTCCCTTTAGGTACTGAAAGGCTGCAGTGAGGTCACTCCACCAGCCTTCTTTTCTTCTGGGTTCTTCAAACCCAGCTCCCTCAGCCTGTCTTTGCAGGGAGATGCTCCAGCCCTCTGATCATCTTCGTGGCCCTCCTCTGGACCCTCTCCAACAGCTCCTTGTCCTTCCTGTACTGGGGGCTCCAGACCTGGATGCAGTACTTCAGATGGGGCCTCACAAGAGCAGAGTAGAGGGGGACAATCACCTCCCTGTCTCTGCTGGCCACCCCTCTTCTGATGGAGTCCAGGATACCATTTGCTTTCTGAGGTGCAAGAGCACACTGCTGGCTCATGTTCAGTTTTTCATCCAGGACTACCAGGTCCTTCTCTGCAGGGCTGCTCTCAAGGACCGCTCCTTCCAGTCTGTATGGATGCCTGGGATTCCTATGGCCCAGGTGCAAAACCTTGCACTTTGCTGTGTTGAACCTTAAGTCACAGAACAAATCAGGCAGTGACACACTTGACTGCGGCAAGGTCTTCCAGGACAAAGAGTTGCAGAGAGGAGGTATTGCTGGACATACTTAGGAGTATGTGGTGAGAGGCAGATGTGCAAGCTGCCTCTCTTCCCTCCTGGTTGGACCCCGGGGGAACCTGGCACAAATAAGTGGGTATTTCACCAGAACAGAAATTGCAACCCTCAGGCAGTGTTAGTGCAGCTAGCACTGCCCTGCTGACAGCCAGGAGACGGGTGTGCAAACACTGTCAGGGTAATTCTGTTTTACCTTTTTTATCTTATCAGCTCACTGGTTAGAGCTACAGTTCACCACAGTGTTATGAATGGAAACATCTTTGCTAACGAACTAGTTCTTAATCCCTCAAGTTGTTGCTTATCCTTCAGCTGCAAAGCAATTTACAGCTCTTATTTATGCTTGGGTTCTTTGGGATTGATTGGAAATGGAGTGGCTTTTCCCATGCAACTGAGAGCAAGAAACATTGTGGAACACATCATGACTTCAGATGATCCTGCATCTGTCCGGTATTTCACACAGAATCACAGAATTATCAAGTTTGGAAAAGACCTAAAAGATCATCCAGTCCAACCATCACCAGTACTCCCCAGCTAAATCATATCCCTCAACACAACATCCAAACGTCTCTTGAACACATCCATGTTCGGTGATTTCTTTCATGTATAAAGGGCATTGCTAACCAAGTACAGCTTTAAACTTAATATATCAAGGGAAACCCATTACTCTCAACATTTCAGCACTTCCGTGCTGTAAACATGGTAGGGAGATTTTTGCTTTTCCATGAAGACCTTGATTCCTAACACTATTGAAAAAATACTCATTTGTTCCTCTCAGAAACAGTAGTACAGAAGTAAGAGTTATTTGGGAAAATGCACTGTTTTCTCACAGCAGCTATGAGTTCTGTTCTTTAAAGGCAGCAGTGCTTTCCAACTCTGTGCCATCCAGCTGTTGACACATTTCACAGGACCACTCCCTGAGGGGGCCGGTCCAGGAGCTCCAGAGTTTTTATGAAACGACAAGTTAAAAATGGCTTAGAAAAGAAGACTTTCCTTTCAATGACACTTCACCACTGGAGGAATTCACTGATGTAATACAACCCTAGGAGTCCTCAAACTTTCTAAAAATTAACTCCTCTCTTGCCGAAGTCATGAGGGGTAGTGTGTATGTGTGTGTCTGCACAAGTCTGCATATATGTTTGCACTAATCTTACTCTAGAATAACTCAAGAAAGAAAAAAATGCTTTTATTTTCTTTTGCCAAAGCTATGTCGATGAGAGTAGAACGGTTAAAACATAGCAATTCCCTGTGGTAAAGAGGATAAAATGAAGAAGATTAAGAAACACCCAGAAATGTACTACTCATGGGCTGGTTGTGTTAAGCATTAGCCCTAGAAGAAAACTTTCAATATTTAATTCAATTGTCTTTCTCTCCGAACATCTCTATGCCAGCAGATGTGATGCTGTACATCATTTCAATTTCTTCCAAATACTGTTTCCGCAGGACAGAAGTCTATCTGTTATTCTCAGTTTACATATTTCGTAGTACATTGATTGCATTTCCACTGGACTCCTTCAGGATTTGCTAAAAGACACTCGGGAGGTTCAAAATCCACAGGTACCACACATGCTGAGAGAAGAGGAAATCTAACTGCAAGCACGCTATCTTCCACTCCCACACAGTCCTAGCTACCTCCACTTACGTGAATGCATAAGCAAGCCCTCAGATTGTGTTCTGCAAACAGTCTCCCTGGTTTTCAAGGAGTTTCATGCATTCCTGACAGGTCTACCAGCTTGCAAGTAAGCTGGACAAACGGGTTCCTCGCAGGACTTTACTGTGCACAGGACAAGCAGATGCATGGACACAGTTACCCCACATCTACCTATAATAAGCAGTGGGGTTTTGAACCACTGTTCTATGGGCTGTGTTCCCCTTTCAATTGCACAGGTGATTTTGCATCTAGTCTTTGTCCTGCCCGTGGCCTTTCTCTGCCAATTTATGGAAGTTCTTTTTCTTCTAGAAGTCTGACTGAAAATCAGCAGCAATTTTTATTCCAACACATCCCATGCATGTAGGTTCCTGCGATGCATTTAAGGAGAGCTGCCTTCACTGAAGCAAGCTGGCATCACAGTCCATTCTTTGCCACTTACACACACAGTAAAAGGGCACTCCAATGCACATATGTTCTTTGTAGCTCAGAAATAGATGGAAACTCTGACAATGGGCTGCCTTATGATCCTATGTCTGATGCCCCTGGAGGGTGCAAAGTGACTAAATGTCCTGGGACCACGGGAAGGAGAGCAACAGTTCAACTTAAATGATGCTATAATTCAGAGCAACCTCTGGGCTACTTCATCTCATGGTGGAAATGGCAGAGCATGAGCAGCCACCACGCCAAAGCACTGAGCAGCTTTCAGTGCTGGAGAGGGTCTACCAAAAGTGCATGGCTTCACATCTCCAAGTCTGAAAAATACCTTGCACAGGAACTCAGAGGCCAAACATTATGTGACACAAGAAGACAGGGCCCCCAAGTGCTTTTTCTTTATGCAAGCAGAAGAGTAGGTTGCAAAAAGAAGTAATTTCATACATCTTCCTGCCATTCCATCTAACTGACAGGCTGACATAGTTTGCCCTTTTCCTAGCATGATGGAATTACCTCCAGGCAAGCTCACTATGGCAGTCAGTACTCCACACAACACATTACAGAAGCACCAACAAAATTTTTGGGAAATGAAGGAAAAACAAACGCTGAAGAATCAATCTGTAGATGCTGAAGAGGAGAAGAACTATCCAGACTTGGTAGATTACTTCAGCTTTGATGATGCAGGCAAAGTTGAGTTGAAGGAAAGACACTGATGTCTAGTCTGAACCATGAGAAGCGTTTATGGGACTCGGCCATCCGCTACTGTCCTCAGTGTCCTGGGAATCTCTCTTGAGCAGTTTTTCTCAAGATCCGCCAGTGTCACTGGCAGCTGTGCAATTATTTCTATACCATTAAAAAAAATAAAATGCTCAGATTAAGCTACTACCCTCTCAACATCTTTTAGAAATAATACTCCTTCCCCTGATCTTTCTTGTGGTCAGTGGGGAAGATGACACCTCCTTAGCACCAAGCTCTGCCTTCATTCTGTTGTTACGTACAGCTTCAACTGTAGCCAAGGAACTAGACATACTGTGCCTGGGGACTAGAAATAATCTGGTTATTGTCACTGGCTTCTGCCATTTGTGTGTGATCTGGAGAAGGGATGGGGCAAAGAGCAGGCAGAGGACAAGAGGAAGAACACCAGTAGTTCAGAGCACTGAGTTCCAGCTTTGTGGAACAGACATCAGCTGCAAGAAAGACCCTGCTGGAGAAATGTTGACCATTTTGTGGAAGGACAGGCCCTGACTCTACACAGGCTCCTCACCCAAATGGTCTTCACTGTAAGAGTGAGGATGGAGTGCAGTGAGAGGCATTCTTACCTACAGATGGGAGAAATAATAAAGGAAAAGAAAGGAGGAGTGGGCAAGAATTAAAAAGGGTATTTATCTGTCTTAAGTAGCTCCATATGAATTTATTTAAAAAAAAAAAAAAAAAAACAACTGTTTTTCTTCCCCAGCTAATTTATTGGAATAGTTTTCCAGTTTCTAATTTTGACAACACTTCACAGAGCCAAGTTGTGCTAAGCCTCAGCTTCACTTCTGCTGACAACTGGTTTCTTTTCTCCATAGTTTCTGTAGCCATCTAGTATTTGAACATAGCCTTTTGCAAATTTGCAGCACTCTCTCAAGTGCTATGCACAATGCTGAAGAGAAAAAAAAACTCTTCAAACAAAATGCATCAACAACAAAAGGATGAGGCCAGGATCGCTGAAATCTACAAAGTTAAGCCTGACAATAATTTGTGCAGAAAGTCAAACCAGAGACCTGTCAATGTCAAATGCAGGAAGCCTCACCCATCCAGTCTGCATTCATCCCAGAGCTTTTGGTTGAGGTACAGTAGGTAATAGATATCAATCCCAGCCTCAGATTCTATGAGTGACAGAATATTTCCCACATGCCCAGGCAAGTACTTCCAATGTAGAAATGCCTTCTATTTGTTTGTTTGTTTTTCCAGCACATTTTACCTGGCCTCATCGGTGTGCTGGCAGCTCCATTCATTCTCCCACAGTTTTTAGAGTTTGCTTTACTCCTCTGCATCTCCAGTCCACTCTTTCCAAGAACAGGTCCGACCAGAAACTTCCATGTTTTCATGCTAGCTACCTTCTACAAAAGTAACTTCTCTGCTGGTATGGTTCACTGGGTGAGGCAAAGGGTGCTGCAAATGATATGGTTCACTGCAGAAGTGCAGCAGAGGGTGGAAAAAAAAACAAAAACCAAAAACAATACCAAAAGCAAACAAACAAAAAAACACAAGAAAAGAGCCAAAGGCAACCCTAGGCAACCCTAGGACACAGCTCATATTTTTCCCACTGAAATATTGTTCCACTGCAGCCAGTGCCACTGCAACAAACAGTGCCTCCAGAAACTGGGAAAAGAATCTTTCCATGTGCCAAAAAACAGAATGTGAGATGAGTTCGTGTTTTCTGTACATTACCTTCTTATCTCTAGATAGGTCACACTTCAGGAAACTTGTTGGTTTTTGGAAAGAAGTTAGAGACAGAACTGGGAGACTTGGTTTCTGCTCTGGGACCAGACTGATGTGGTGTGGCTTTGGGCATACAGGTACTTGGGCAAGGGGAGCTTACTCTCAACTGAGCTGGTTTCAGTGAGGGGAGTTTGAAGGATGCAGACTTCAGTTAATCCTCAAAGCACTACAGTGACACAAACAGTATCAGTTTAACTTGGCACAATTCAAGGATGGATATAATGCAGCAGCGCTGCGTCCAGGTCTGGAGCCCCTAGTACAAGAAAAACAGAGAGCTGCTGGAGAGGGTCTAGAGGAGAGTCATGAAGATGATCAGGGGACTGGAGCACCATCCCTACGAAGACAGGCTGAGGGAGCTGGGCATGTTCAGCCTGAAGAAAAGAAGGCTGCAGGGTGACCTCATTGCAGCCTTTCAGTACCTAAAGGGAGCCTATAAACAGGAGGGGAATCAACTCTTTGAAATGGTACATAACAGTGGGACGAGGGGAAATGAAGTTGAGGGAGGGATGATTTAGGTTGTATGTCAGGGGGAAGTTCTTTACTGTGAGAGTGGTGAGGTGCTGGAACAGGCTGCCCGGAGAGGCTGTGGGTGCCCCGTCCCTTGTGGTGTTCAAGGCCAGATTGGATGGGGCCTTGGGCAGACTGGTCTAGTAGTAAATGGGGAGGTTGGTGGCCCTGCATGTGTGTCCCTTCCAACCCTGGCCATTCTGTGATTCTGTGATTCTGTGATATATGCAAAGAAGTACTCACAGTGTAACTGGCTCTATTCCAATTATAATGCAATAAATCAGAGTAGATTTCAGTATTATTTCATATGCAAGTGCAATACATTGTCAGAATAAGTCCTTTTTTTTTCTCCTTTTGAAGTCCAGTGGATGTCTCCAAAGGGAAACTAAAGACTGTCACTGTAGAAGACAAAAATCCTGATAAAATTCACACAAGCCCACACATGCACAAACACATAATCTCCCAGCACTGGATTCAAAATCTAACTCTTCTAGCAGTAGCTGCAGTGGGAACAACCTCTATCAATCACCTGTGCAAGTTGATGTTACCAGGACTCTTTTTAGTCATCTCAAGTATGCATTCATGCTTCTGTAACTGTCTTCAAAGGGATTAACCATTAGCCGTAAGACATGGCATGTGGTTGACTCAGGGGTGAAATGAAAGCTGTTAATGCAGGAGAAAGCCATTGAGCAAGGCTGAGCCTGAGTCCAAGTGCTGAATGCCAAGCCCCAACCGCTTGACCTGGATTCCCCCTGCTTACAGAGGTGGAAGGACCATCAACTCATAAAACCTGAGAAACAGATGCACAGGGAGAATGAGGAAAGATTCCCAAATGAACTGTCACAATTAGATTAATTTCAGTCCCTTAATCCCAGACCTCTGAAGCTGATAGACACTTTATCAGAATTAGGAGGAGTCAAGCGGTTCACAGTGAACAAACTTGGCCAATTTCTCCCCAGATCTAATGTTCTCAAAGAAAGGACACAGGTAGAAATGCAAATATAGCCACAAACTGTTCTATGTACGACTAAACTGCCAGCAGTTACTCCAGATGTGGTTTGTGTTAAATCTGTTAAATCTCTCAGTTTGTTGCTTGAATGTTAAATTCCTTTTACGTTTTTTCTCCGTTAACAGAAGTTGAGCAGACAGGAAGGATGAGAAGAAGAAGGAAGTGTGGAAGGCTGGGTGGAAAGGAAGAAGAGCTGGAAGGAAAAGGAGCCAGAACGGGAAAAAAAGGAGGCAGGGGTAAAGAAAAGAAAGAAGGAAGGAAGAAAACGACACTTCAAAGAAGAACTAATAGACTTGGAGAGGACAGACGGACGGGAGGGAGAAAGAGAGTAAAGAAGAGAAGAAAAAGGAGGAAAGGAGGAATGAAGGCAAGAAGAAAGGGAGGGACACAAGCAGAGTTGCTCTGCCATCTTCTCATCGCCCTCCGTCATTGTCAAAGGCGCCCACAGCCGGACGACCGCCTCTCCGCACAAGCGCAGCTCCCGCACGGCGCGGCCCGGCACCCCCCGCTCCCCACGCGGAGCAGCGCGCTCCCGCCGCACCCTCTCGCGGCCGCCGCCGGCAGCGGCACCTCGGCCCGCGCCCTGCCGCAGCCACCCGTCCTCTGCTCCCCCTCGTCGCTGTGAGTTTTGTCATCGTTATTATTTTTTAAGCGGCGCTGACACAGACGAGCATCGCTAAGAGGCACCCTGAGAAAGGGACGAGGTGCGTTTCCATTCCTCGCTGTTCCTCTTCTTCCTGCCTACAGTCCCGGCATGGGCACCCTCACTCTTCCGGCACAGGTCTTATAACGTGCGCGCTTTCTGGGGCTGTAACAAGATCTCCCCCCTTCCTCCCCCTTCCCCCCCCACAACCCGAGCCACCCAGGGTACTTGCGGGAGCAACCGAGGGTTAACTGAAATACTTCAAGCACAGTGAGGCAGTCCTTTGTGCAGCTAGAATGACTCACGCAAAATATTGACACTTGGTTTGTTTTCTTGTATCATAACGGAACATGATAAACTATCAGTACTGTTAAAGGCACATTCACTCTTGTTACTTTTGGAGTGTTAACAAAACACTGATTTGGTAAGAATTCGTAGCATTTCCAGAGCTTCTGACACTCTGCAAGACGATTATTCTTAGCTGTTTTGCTCTTGGTTGTAAGTACCTGCCTCAAAGGACTATAGGATGCTTAGGGACAGATTACAAGGAGAAGACGGGGGAGGGAGATGGCTGCAAAAAAATTTTCCACAGTTTGGCACTTGGTTCTCCTTTCTCTCAGAGCTACAAATTGCCACCGAAGTGACTGAAGTAGACATCCCTGTCCAAGGATGCTCAGCCGCTCTGTGATTTTTGTGGCTCCCTCAAACAGTGCTGAAGAAATCTTCAAAAAAATTTACTATGTTGGCCTTTTTTTTTTTTTTTTTTCTCCATGAGAGCTGCCTCAACCTGTTTTGTTATTATTTTCATTTACAGTTAGTGCGTTTCCAGAAATCCAAGAAGAGAAGCCCACAAAAGAATTGAGCAAAAAGAATTGAGTCTCAGCTTTGTCAGGGATTAATGTTTTAAAATCCCTACATAGCTTAGCAGATCTTGGCATTTCTACACTAAAGCTAATTTTTTTTTTTTTTTAGCCTTACCCAGCCACCAATACTTGCACGAAGTTCAGAATGGTTTCTGCATGTATTTGACACAGGGAATGTCCTTCTATACACAGTTAGTGTTTACTGGACAATGGTACTGGTATGTCCTACAATTTTATTTGCATTCCCATGGCTACAGTCAAGTAGTACTTGTCATCTTAAGTCAAAAAAGGTTGAATGATGACTAATCTCATTTATTCACAAAACATGAACATACTCGCATGCTTTTTAAAGGATTCATTCTCAAAATTGCTCTGAAGATTGCATGGAATGTTTGGAGCATTCAGGCACTGCACACAGGTGGAGAGGCTTTCCTCTCAGAAAAATCTACAGGCATACCAGCAGAGCATAAATGCTTTGGCTTGGAAACACCAGGAGAAGTTGTCACACCTTCCAAACAATGGTTTTCATCTAGAATTGGACAGCTTTTACCAGAAACCACAGCTCTCGTGCCATCTCCAAGGCTCTTGCCTTTGGTTCCTGCTGAAACCTTGACCTGCTTCCTGAACTTTCTTTATGAATGCTGAGTATCAATTTAAATTTAGCAACTCTCAGATTAAGCTGTGAGCCCTCCCAGCCAAGCCCTGAACTGCACCCCAGTCCTCAGTCTGACCAGTGCCATTTCTTCCTCCGCCAACTAAGCCTGCAAACAGGATGAAGTCAAAGGTGATGCTCAGTCGCACTCATCTCATCTGAACTTGTTGTTTATTCCATTGTACGGTTGCAAAGCTCTAGCATTTTGTCCAACACTACATTAAATTTATCACCAGGAGGTACTTATTTTCAATGTCGGTGATCCTGATCTCCCTCTGCTGGGCTTTGTAAACACAGATATGTTCAGAACCATATTTCTGAGGTCACCTCACTGAAATGACGACTGGGACTCACCTTTGCTTCTCATCTGTCTTCTCCACACCAGATTTGTCTTTCTGCACCAGCTGCTTACAGACCCCTGCTACCCCTGCCATTGCTGCTGAACAAAACTGTGGCTGGCACAACCCAGAGTCTGTTGCTCAATCTTTACACCCATCAAGATGTTGTTCTCCAGAATAGCTCATGGTCTTCATTCTCTGTCTACTCAAGCCCTGAAGCCTCTTCAAAGCACCTGACAAGGAGGCTGGGCAGCCATGTGCTGGTTTATCACCTGGTTCACACTGATTCTTTTCTGTCACCTCACTAGCACCACTTTATGGGGTCCAAACCTGAGGTCAGTCTGGCAGAACTTTCAAGAGAAAACATGGTTGGATATTAGGAAACTTTCTTCTCAGAAAGAGTGGTGCTGCAGTGGCACAGGCTGCATGGGGAGGTGGTGGAGTCACCAACCCTGGAGGTGTTTCAAGAACTGTGTGGATGTGGCACTGAGGGACGTGGTTAGTGGGCATGGTGTGGGGTGGGTTGCTGGTTGGACTTGGTGATTCCACAGGTCTTTTCCAACATTAATGATACTGTGTTTCTTTGGTGGGCCCAGTCCCAGACTCCTGACAAGTGCTGTAACAGCACTCTGAGCCAGGAGCAGTGCCTAGGTGAGGGCAGGTCTGGAGGCAGCACATCACAATTTCAGTTTCCCTGCATGGGGCTTCTCTGCCCAGGCACTTCAAGTACACTGAGAGTGCCCTGCAAAGCCAGGCAGATTTGTTGAGCCTGTCTGCACACTCAGTTGGCACAGCACATCAGTGAAATCATTTGGAGAAAAGCTGCAAGCTTCTGTCAATTCTTAATACTTCCTCCTCAGTTTTCCACTCTCTGTACTTGCCATGGCCTGGACTGCCCTGCTGAAGGAAGATATGATCACTTTGGACTTCATGCAAGCAATCAATTTGTTCAAGACCATTTGAAGTGAGGGGAAATTGTTCTTATACATAATTTTTGTGACTAAGAAACCAAGCCCAAGATTTTGTTACCAAGCCCAGGGCCCAGATTCCACCTGGATAATGGAAAACATGAAGATTATTTTTTTTTTTCTGTGTTGCCAATGCGTAGCCGAGCAGTACAGGCCAAACCTGCTTATAAATATATATATTTTTAATGCTCTAATTTAGCATCTTCTCTAACAGGAATTCTGGAGCTCCCTGATTATTAGTGAGAGAATGTAGCAAAGAAACATCTTTCATACACCTACTTTTTTAAATAATAAAGATGATTCTTAACCTGGTGTCTGTTTTCCAGTAAATGAATGCTTCTTGACAAGAGACCGAAGGGAAATATGAAATACGCAAATTAAGCCTATTGAAGCTACAATCAGGAAAACAGCCATAAACAAAAAATGAATGACTTCTGTGCTAGTGCACAGATGGTAAAACTTGGTTGTAAGGTGCTGTTGTTTCACATGGAAGGAAGCCCATGAGCGGAGGAGGTAAACTACTGATGGAGCAGAACGCAGCACAGAAAACAGCAATTCTTGATATACTTCCATTTAAGAAAGCAGGGCACTAAAAGATAAAACTGTTCCATTACCTCTTCAACTGCACATCCTAAGCACACTCACTGATCATCAGGTGCCTAATTTCTCACTGCAAAACAGTATAAGTGAAAAGGAGAAACTGTGGTTCCACCAAAGTCGGGAGGTCTTCATATCATTGCCAGAACACAGCATTATTCAATGTGTGTAGCCTAGTTATTAATTTGAGCTCTAATGTGCTTGATAGAGAGAAAAGAAGCCAGATGCTTGAAATGCAGAACTCCTGCCTTACTACACTGTGCATTAATCAACCTAACTGGTCTTTCTCTTCTAGAGATCTTTTCTTCTAGATCCTCTCTTCTAGAGGTCTTTTCTTCTAAGCTTCTCCAAATCAGAAAATATCCACAGATAAGAAGGTAGATATGATTTATAAATGCAACATCTTCAGCACGACATTCTTTCATTGTGAGTCAAATGTACAGAGATGTCTTACATGTGTTTCAATCTCCTCATTAGATACTGTACCTGCAATCACTGCACACGGCTCAGCTACGCACACGAATTACCGCACGCACTCATTTCAGAAGGAGTGGGATTTTAATTACATAAGGTAGAAGAATGCGCAGTTCTTGCCCACACAGGAAACTTTTGACTAGTAATGTCAGGTATGGATGAAGGCGGTACTCTTTCATACCAGCAAAAACATTCTGGCACTTTGGAAAACTGAGTTAAGCACTTGCCAGAAAACTGGACTCTTTCTGCTTAAAACACTGTCATACTTTGGCTTGGCATTATGCATGCTCTCAGGATTTTCAGCAAAGCCTGAGAACCCAGGCTTTGCCTAGGTTTAACCCTCTTTTGGTGAACTTCAGACTATACTTGCCACCGTCCAGTGATTCAGACAAAGCACTTTCCATGGCAGACATGCTCAGACCATAGCGCCAGAGATAGATGCAGATTCCCAAACTCCAGGTATGCCAACGCATCCTCCAGACTCTTATTACTCTGACTTCCCCACAAGGTCCCAAAACCTCTGTCTAGTTCAGATCAGGCTGGCTGGGTTGCCCAGTAATAGCCCCTCTGGTTTAGCAGTTTTTTTTCTCATGCTCCCCACTGGCTGGCACAACTGCCAAACCCAAAGAAGCTGCACCCCCTGCCCCAGCCACTAGAGATTGCCCAAGCCTCTCATGCATACAGCAGCCCTGCTCTGCTGGAGGCAGCTAGCTGTCCACAAAGCAGAGAGCTCTCCTACAAGAGTGGGATGGGACATGGCAGGACCCTAAGGTGCGCACAGTCAGAAGTTTACCTCCCTTACATTCCCTTGACAGTGATTTCCTGTCATAAATCCTCCAGCATGTTACTGTCTTCATGTTTTCTATGTTAACCACTAAAACAAACAGAAAATCCCGAACACCCCAAATCCCCCAGCTGTGACTGATAAATTTGCCAGAGGTTTTAATGCTTTGAGAGACAGACTCCTAATGGATTGAGAGAGAGAGACAGTAAGAAGTCAAATGAAGAGTTCGTCCTCAACTTGGTGTACCAAGGGAAAACTCCCCTGCTCTCCCCCAGTTTTTCGTTTATACGGAGCAGAAGCTGGGTGAATGGGATGGGATACTGGGGGAGCGGATATCTGTCTCCAAAGAGGTACAGAGAAGAGGATGCCCTGAGCAGAGAAAGTTTTTAAAGATTATTAGCCCAAAGGGATACCTGCTGTGTCTGAATCACACACAGCTTCCCTGAGGACTGGTGATTAAAGTCTAGAGCTGCATCACGTTGGCCATGATGCACTAAGCAGAATTAACTCAGGTATATTTAAAGAAATTGGCCCCTTGGGGCTTTCTGTTTCTCCATTTAGTGGAATAAAAAAGCAAATAAACAGCCAAATCAGGCAACTGACTCTGCTCTTTTAAAATAATTTCCCACCAGCAACAAAGAATTCAAATAAACAGTCTGACCAAAAACTCCAAGCACATGTTGCTGCTGCAAAAACTCGTCTCTACACACGCACCTCTAAAGCTTTCTGATAAACTAGGTGGCATAGCATGAGCACTTTAGGAAAAGCATCATGTACTTGTACAGCACTAAGGAGTCTTCACTGATTGAGGTGTTTGGCTGAGTGAGGCAGCGTGCATGGCTGCAACCCTGCCTTTGGGTAGGTCCTCAGGGTCCTGAGCCTGTGGACACCTACAATTAGTGTTTTAATGGCACAAACCCTCGCACGTAATACGGAAGAGGCATAAGACAAACAACACGTGCTGCTAAACGAGCAAAAGGTCCTCTCTGATCATCCTTGAGTAAATAGCTGCAAGTTTAAACAAAATACCCGGCACGAAAGTTTGCCATCTGTTCAACTCAGCTAAGTGAATCCTGGGGAAGGAAAGGGGAAGAAAACACGTTCTGTAATGGGAGATATGCGCTACCACCACCATCACTGGGGAGGAAAAAAAAAAAAAAAAAAAAAAAAAAAAAAAAAGAAAGAATAAAGAAAGAAAAGAGAAGAGCAACAGCTGGCTGAGAGGCGCTCAGGGTTCCGGGGTCGGTGGGAGGGAGGGCTGCAGACCGTCCGCTCTCGAGCAGCCGAGCAGCTCCGACCACACCGCTCCGCGGACAGCCCCCGGCGGGCCGGACCGGGCCGGGAGCCGGGGCAGCAGCGCCCGCAGCGAGCGGCCCCGCGTCTGCCGGGAAGAGAGCGGTGGATCCGCGCAGGCGGTCCCCGCACCTGCCGAGAACTTACCTGTGGAGGAGCCGGGCGCCTGGCCCCCCTCCGTGGGAGCGGGCTTCTTGCCGGGCCCTTTGCTTTTCTTCCCCTTCCTGCCTTTGCCGTCTTTCTTCTTCTCGACCATCCCGGCTCCGGGCGGCCCCGCGCTCTCCGCGGTCGCCGCGGCCGTCCCCGCAGCCGTCCCCGCGGCCGCCCCCTCCGCCGCCGCCGCCGTCGACTCTCGGAGCGCCCGCGGCTCTAGCATCGCTCTCGCCCGCTGCCGCCGCCTGGGACTTAGAGCAACGAGTTCCTTGGAAGTTTTTGGAAACTCCTCTCCGGGCCTTTTTTTTTTTTTCTTTCACACCCCTCCACCCCCCCCGCTCCTCCTCCACCCCTTTTTTTTTTTCCTCCCCCCCTTTTCTTTCTTTCCTAATGACAATAATAATAATAATAAACTCCAGCCCACATACACACCCCTTCGGCACACGCCGCTCCAATGCCCGCCCCGGGCACCACACGCTCGCTCTCGGGAGGAGCCTGCACGGCCCAGGCCCCGGCGAGGGCGCAGGCACGGCGGTCCCGGCGGGGCAGGGCAGGACAGGACGGGGCGGGGGTCGGGGGCGGGTGCTGCAGCCCGGGGCCGCCCCGCCGGCCGGCAGAGCACCGCGCTCGCCGCGAAGGCGGGCGGCTTTGCCGGCAGGCGACCTGCCGCAGGTCCGGAGGAGAGGCGGGGGCCTCGCTGGGAGGCGCGGGGCGGGGGGAGCGAAAGGCGGGTGCAGCTGCGGTAAGTCCTCAGGGTGCTTGCGTGCTCCCATTACGCACCTGCTTAAGCTGTAGCTTCCTGCGGGGTTTAGCGGCGGTGCCACCCCCCGGCTGCGGCGGATGCTCGGGGAAAAGGGGATTTGCAAGGCTGGAGTGCAGCGTTGCACCTGGTGCCGAGCGCGGGGATCCTGCCACGGGAAGGTCCCGCAGCGGCGGGCGCTGGCAGTGTGGATCCGTTCCCACCCGCGCGCTGTGGCACCGTGCTAAGCCCCTCGCCGCAGGGAGGTGAGCGAGAGTGGGTCAGGTAAAGCTGCTCCCACATGACAGCGCACCCGGCGCAGCCATCCCTGAGAGAGGTCTCAAGTACGGGCGGCAGCGGAAAAACACCGATCTGAACTTCGCTGTCATCTCTTAAAACTTGTCCAAGAATTTTAGTGTAGTTACTTGACTAATGTGAGCCACGTTCCCTGCTGGTGCAGGTAATTGCACCATTAGGCAGGAAACATGATACTCTGAGAAGTTATAGAAAGGATCCTCACAAACTGCTTGAAACGACTCAAAAGAAGGTTTTCCACGTAGGCTTGGAAAGGTCATACAGTGTGGAAAAACAGATAGGATCAGAGCCTAAATCGAGGATTGCAACTTAGCAGTTCTTAGCAACTGATTCTTGAGGAGACTGTTCTACATGTCCTTCACTCTGCAAAAAGATTTGGGACATACACCATGTACAAAAGATGCTATAGAACTGTTTTTCAGTGATAGTTGATCAAAAACTTTGAAAAAATATCTTGCCGAGGTAGACCCCAACAATACTCCAAAATCATCACATGCTAAATTCTTATCTGCTCTGACTGAAAGTTTTAGGGTTATATATGATACTGGGATTTCAGTATTTGGTCTTTGGTACCAATAACAGCAACAATGGGGGGGTGGGGGGTGGGGGGTAATAGAAAACCAACCCTGTATCTGTCCCATTTGGTAAAGTAAGAGAGGTGGACAACACTGACTGCAAAGCAATAAGGCAAAGAAATAGACATCCAAAATGCAGCATCAGTGAACGAATTGGAACACACACACATAAAAGGGACGTGGGGACAATTCTTGACCCCAAAAGTTCTACAAGATACCTGGTGCTGAGCACAGTTCAGCAGCGATGATGATGATGATGATGATTTTTATTTCCTAGTACGCGTTGTTATAACATCATTTCGTAAATGTGCTGAACTGAGTATGAAGAAATAAAACACGGGCGGGGAGGGGACAGAATGTGAATCTCAACACAGCACAGCTCGGCGCAGCCGGCGGCCGTACTACCTGAGGCAGTGGCTCGATTTCTCCTTAAGGGGTCACTACTCAGCAAGGAGGGAGCCCTCCACAGCTGAATGTGAGGCTCTGCTCGGTGACAGAGTGTGCTGTTAAATAATCTCGCTACGACCTGGCTTTCTGTGCACTGCAGAGTTCGTGTGCTCAAGGTAAACATTACCTTCACGATACACTCACCACTATTATATTATCATCCCGGATAATTATCAGCAGAGCCTTGAGCAGAGCATGAGCTGGGCTGCCATCACTGGCCTTTTTGTAGCATCTGCTACAGTGAGAAGACCTCAGGAGTCTGGAGATTAACTGAAAATCAAAGAGATGCCAAATTCCTGACTACTTGGCACTGTCTTTGCCAGAAACTGGAGTCTTTTGTTAGGAAAACATATCAGGAATTGGTTCCTAAAGTAAGACTATTATTTCCAGAGGGAAGAATGTAATTAATTTTAGGCAAGACATCACAGATCTGCAGCAAAAAGGTGAGATTTACTTCTGCACGCACCAATGCAAGAGAGGCAGGTTTCTAACACCAAAGCCTGTCTCTTCTCCTTTTGTGCTGCCAACTGTGAGGTGTTTTATCAGAGTTGGTAGTAACTAACTTAACAGTGTGTTAAAAAAAAATAAAAATCTTTTTCCCCCTCCATTGTGGGCTTGACAGAAGGTGGGCTTGACAGAAGCTGATCAGAAAACATGCAGCATAGTATAATATTTTCATCTGCTATAGCATAGTTCAGTCTAGAGACCCTTGAGCACTTGGTCAGTTCCCACATTCAAAGGCCATTTTGGACTTCCTGAAATAGAGGGATGTGATCCTTTATGACTTTTCCTTGCAGTAAGAGCCATATCTCAGATGTGTTGCATGACCTGCTAAAGATTACAGAGATACCTGTGGAACAGGAGTCAAATTAGCACACACATCTCTCCATTATAGGACAGCTAGAAGAGAGCTGTCCACTTCTCACCAACATGTAGCAGGTAGAGACCACATGTGGAGCTTTGTATCTCTTTGCTCTCTTCATCCAAACTTTTACATGGTAGAAACAAAGCTCTGTATTCCCCAGCTCACCCAGCTGTTAGCAGTTGGGCTACTCTGGGCTTTGTGAAGTTGTTCACATCATGCATAGTGAACACAGAATGCTGCTAAGTCTGATTTTTCACTTACATAAACATCTTAACAAAATGCAATGCGAGGCAAACGAGACTGATCAGTAAACAAAAATAAATAAAGACTCCACCAGAGTAACAAACAGTTGACTAAAATGTCAACAATCTGATTTTCTTTTGGTTCTTCACAAATATTCTGCTCATTCAGAGTGTACTGAGCTACAGCCACTCTGAGGTTCCAGCACCCTACAAAAAAAAGTAAAAAGTGTTTAGAGATTGTTCTTTTTTTATTGAAAATGCACAGACTGGTTCCTGAGTCAGTAAGGTTAGCCCCAGTCTCGGGCTGTTTTTCATGCAGTTGAAGGACTGCTGATTTCTTTTTCTAAATTTGATTTTCCCTTAGAACACATGAAGGCAAGTCGTATTTTGGACTTAAATCTGCATGAAAATAAAACCACTTTTCGCCACTCAACTTACAGCAAGAAAATGGTATGCAACATCAGCATAGATACAAATAAATGCTAAGATGTATCCTAATTGTAACTGCGAATAAAGTATATTCTCATTTTCAGTTGGACTTGAAAGTATGTTAGCAAATAAGTACCAAATCTTTGACATCTGCTCAGCTGAGTCAGGACAACACTAGTAGCTTTTGTTCTACTGACATTTTTGAGGATGCAAATCTTGATTACACAAAAGTATCCTAAGAGCAGTTTAAAGGTCAAGCTGACAAACCAACATCTTTAGCAACATCAGCGATCATGACAGGTGATGACGTCTCATTAACGTCTCTGTTCAGGAAATGGCACACTTTGGAGTTGTTTGTACATGTGTCTGTATATACTGCTACAAACAAGAACTAATAGTCTCCAATTTACCAACAACTTTTATGGACTCAGTTTGTGAAAGTTCAGGAAACTGTCACAACAAGAGATATGGATATTTTAAAATTTGCAGTTTCGGAACTTTTTAGATCTTCTAATCACAAGTGCTGGTGACATTAAATGTGGAATGAATGAAAGAAAAAAGCATAGTGGACACAAGCTTTATCTTCTTTAAAGACATATCAGTGCAAAATTTCTACAGGCTATGCACTACTGAAAAACATAGAACCATCCAACTATTTAGGTTGGAAAAGACTCTAATGCTCATTGAGTCAGACCATTACCTAACACTATTAACTCTATCACAAAACTACATCCCTAAATGCTGTATCCAGATGTCTCTCAGATACCCGCAGGGATGGTGACTCCTTCACTTCCCTGGGCATCCCACTCCAGTGCCCAACTACAAACTGCATGAAGAACTTATTCCTAATCCCCAGTCCTCCCCTGGCACAACATGAGGATGTTTCTTCCTGTACTAAATATTATTATATTATAACCACAAATGTGGCCCCTGACAGTCTACTAAATTAAAAGATGTAGTAACAGACAAAATCTGTTCAGAGGGGTAATTTTAGCAGGCCCGTTTACAAGGCAGTACATTCCTCCAGCACTGAGAGACTGAGAGATCTCTCATACAGTGGTGTGGTCCAACTGATGGGTGTTCCATCCTCCCATTGTGCTCTCATCACAATGTACTAAAATTTATTTTGTATTTATTGAGAATTCCTTGAAATTATGTGCAGATACTCTCACTCAGGATAAAATAAAAATCTTTAAGTTCAGACCAATTCACTTGGGAAGCTAATTAAGTCTAATCACATTAAACTCAATTCTGATTAAAAATGGCAAAACAAAGCTTTAATGTGGTTTGACAAATTCCCTTTAAGTGCACATCTGTTCTGGACCCAGACTGATGGTAATCCCTGTTATCTTGATGCACCCACAAGGGACACATTGGCCTTCCAAATTAGACCAGTGCTCTATGGGCATGAATCCATAGTGGTCTGTGCCTCATAACAGCCAGCACACATCCCTCACCTCTGTGGCAGTGCACCAGAAGGGACATCAGTCCCAGCACCTTTGAAGACTGCACCCATGTGCTTAAAAGCTGTGCTTTGCCCAGAGGCTGTGGTCAAGCTGCCTCTGCCTCTGAGCTGACAAGAGCTGCAGGTGCTACTGTGTCTTGTCTAGTTCACTCCTTTGCAAGGTGGATGGTGCTGTGGCCCTCCCCACCCTCCCTACTGCAAGAGCAAAAGGATGCTTCTGATGGGAGGCAGTTAACTATGGTATGTTATTATTCCAGTGTCATGGACCAAATGTCTGGCTGAACCTAAAGGGTCTCTAAGGGCTCAACTTCAGGCTACCTTTGCCCCACAGAGCCTGTGGATCAATCAGCTTCCCTCTGGAGTCTATCAGTCCAGTCCAAGTATACTTAAATGTGTTTTGCCTGTGCTGCCATCCAAGGCTGCAACAGTCTTATTCATGAGATTATCTCAGTGGAATGCAATCTGCATGGTAACTTGTCTCCAAAACATCCCTGTGGCCATGTGGGGAATCTAGAAGTCTCTTTCTTTATCAAAGAGGGAAAGAAGTTAGAAAGGAGAAAGCATTTAGAAGTAACAGCTCTCTGCTTTGTGAGTCCAAACTCTAAATGATCTGGTGACCAACACAGTACCCTGAAGCAGGCACACAGGCCCTCCATTTACAGCTCTGTGACTGCTCAGTGCCTGGCAGTGGGATTCATGCACTGACATCTGCTAAGAGACACCCACCCAAGCTATGTGTTAGAAAGATTAACAATACAGTGAGATGTCTGGGTGAAACTTAGGACTTTTCAATGCTTTCTCAGACCAAAATTGAAACAAAAATCTTTGGGGAGAAAAAAAATGCTGTAGGAAGAGAATGGCAACAGAGTACACTTCTTTCCTTCTGTCTGTAGTAACGGTCAGTGGTAAAAATGCCTTCTCCCCAAGTGGGAGAAGTCCAAGATCAGGTTCCCTCATCTGTCTGGAGGGATATATATGTATAAATTCACATCTCCCTTCCCTCTGAAGTTACACAGGCACTTAGGTACTCAGGCCACAGATTTTGCACCAGTGGAATACATAAGAAAGCAGAAAACAGAATTCAGACCACACTTTCCTTCATGTGAGTGTTCAAGCCACTGCCATGCTTCCTCTGCCTCTGGGCCAGTGTGTGGGTATACCAAGGGTATTCTTTCATTCCTAAGCATACCATAAGGCAGACACATAGATGTACAATTTTTTTCCACGCATTCCACGGAGACATCAGCTAAATGCTTTGCTTTTAAATGCAGTAATAGTTGTTTTTTTTCCTCATTAATACACAATGTGGTGGATGAGATTTCTCCCATCCACATACCTCACCACATACATGCAGAATTCAGCAAATTCAGAACTGCTGTGCTTCAACTGCAGCTCTTGCAGCCCACGATGCTAGATGAAGAGCAGTAAGAAAAATGCACTGCACATGGGGAGGGGAGTCTCTGTGTTGGCTTTGTGTTCTCCATAACTCTTCCTACTGAAATCCTAAGCAGAAGTGAATACTCTGTTAGAAAGGAAGTACAGTCACTCCACCTTTCTCATACGGTCTTTCAACCAACAAAATAATTAAAATGTACTCAATTAAATTCTGAACCATTAGTAAAGTTCTCTACTGTGCACTGTGTGTATAAGAAATATATAGCAAATCCTGATAGTTTAGTTCAAGCTATAAATTTTGTGTGATTAATTACTGTGTTTAAATCCCTGATTTAGCTTTCATCTTACTGAACATACAAGCATTTCTATGGCATCTCCTTTGCTTAAGGCACAGGCTTATGTACCTTTGAGAAAAAGGGTTTGGGAAAGGCTCTTTCAGAAAGTTTTCCTGGCCTTACCTTTCTAAGCAAGCACGATTTTGGTTAAAAACTCTACTCCAGTCAAAGTTTCTCAACTGAAACTTTCACTGAAACTTTTTTTTTTTGGAGTAATACCTTGTTTTCACCAAGTTGTTTCAGAAGGTGGATGCACTTCCCATCACAGCCAAGCAGAAGATAATTTTGGTAGGCTCGCTTCAAAAAGAGAAATATGGTGTGCAGGGGTATCATTTCACACTGTGAAATAAGGATTGAAGTGAAAGGTTAAATGAGAAACTAGTCAAGTGATAAATTAAAGCCCAGGGAAATTCGGTTATTTCAAGCCTTCAAAAATAATGTTTTGAATCTGTGTAAAATGCAGTACCACGATGGGTAGGGAGGAGGTGGGGTGTTTCCTGCAGATGGGCAAGAGCAGAACTATGTTGTTGCATGCTCTGAAGCCTGCCAACTATAGGGTAAAAGATGCACCCCAAAATACATCTGCTCTTCAGTTACCCTAAGAAGAAAGCATCAGGCTGATTAGACAGCAGCTGGAAGCACGGATGTGGAAAACTACTCTCTAAGTGCCTTGTTGCTGCTAGTCTGCTCCAGGAGTCTGCTTCTGGCCATCACTATAAAATGGGTGTTCAGCTGGACAGGCCTTTGGCTTGACCCTTAGTCGCCACTTTTATGTTCTTGTGCTTTGCAGACAATTTGGCAAGTGCCTGCACTTTCAACATTGTTCTTTGTCATATTTCTAAAAGCACATGGTTACTACAGTTATCTGCAAGGGAGTGCTGATTCCGAGCTGTTTATAGGAACTTGTCTCCTCTTTACAGATTAAATACTTTCTTTTTTTTGTTGTTTTCCTGAATATATAGAGACAAGGTGTGAAGTCACATTTGCCTATTGGTCTTTTACGATCAGAGTGATGGGACCTCCATTGTCGCTTTCTCCTGTTTCTTTGTTTTGGCACATCAGAAATCACTAAGCTATCTCTCTACTGAATGATTGCCAATGGAATGTTGCTGTGACATTTTAAAGGATCTTCTTTTTTGTTTTCATGTCTGTATAAAAGCATGAATGAGGTACTGCAGGGTGCTTGGTGGAGGTGGGAAAATTGAATTCAGCATAAAATATTAGAGATAGGGTTAAATATAACTTTGTCTGGCAAAAGATATGGTAAGGAAGGTACTGAACACGGTGCAAAATTTGAAAAACAAAAAACAGAGGTCAGATCCCTGAGGGTGGAAAACCGATTCAGTTCCTTTGAAGTCTATGGAAATAGTGATTTACACTTCTGAAAATTTGGCCTTAACACATCGTGACTGTTTCCAGATGAGTTCTAGTTTAATGCAGATAGCAAATAGAGTTGGAGTTTGCTGACTAATTCCTCTCTCTTAAAGGAAGTTTGAATGGTGAGTCCTGCTGGAGACCCCCGGCATTGTAAGTCGTTTCATGTAATCAGACTGGTGTGACTTCCTCTGTTGATAAAACTTTTGTAAAATACTCATTGGACAAAATTCTGTCCAGATCCTCAGGGCTCACACACATGCACACACACACAGAATAGGACTCCAGGGATGCTGCAGGGCCACGCAGGTCCCAGTAAGTGCAGTACTTCAGCACATTTGAAGACCTAAATACAAGTTTGTTTGGGGTTCTTTTGGATCACTGAAAAAATCCTACAAGCTGTGCCCTGGCTGCCAAGTTTCAGTCCTTAGAAATACAAATAACTGGGATCTGGGTGCTTCCCTTTAGGGCAAGGATTTTTAAAAACCTTCATTAATCCTAACCTTAGGAAAACAATGCAGGACTCAGTTGTCAGGGAATAAAATGTGTGGTGCCTGTGACACTAAATTCTTTCAAGTGGTTTTATTGACTCATAAAACATACAAAACTGAGCCAAGACAGGAATCCTAATACTCTGAATATTCTAGGCTTGCTAGCAAAGTGCTGAAAATTGTAGGATCACCTAATTGAGCAGAAAAATAGTGCATTTAATAGCAATTCCTTCTGCAAGTTTATTCATGAGTTGAAGTCAACAACAAATACGCTATTCTATGAGTTCAGACCTTGGGCTGTTCACAAATAACTCACAGGAGGACTGTGGATATGCCCATTGGAAGGGAGAACACGTAATTATTATTTGCTAATTTGATCACTACGTATAGTTGTAAGCTGGCCCATTAAGCAAACACACTTAAACCTACAGTTTGCTCTTGAACTATCTGTCACACATGCTGCAGAGAACTTGTTAATGCAGAGGCACCATCTCAGCTATATGCCTGAGTTTCCAGATGGGAAACCAACAAATAAATTGAAATTAGAGTGTGAATTTAATAATGGGACTGACAAGCACCACTTTTTTTCTCAGTGTATATTGACTTCTGTTCTCTGTTGAGGGTTACTATTCCTTCTTTACCAAGGTTTCATTCTCCAGTGAGGTGAATGAAAGTCACCCACTTAATAGCTGTCAGCTTTCTTCAGTCTGTCACTTTAACTGTGAAAGAGTAAAATACACTATGGCAAAAACAAAGAGAATAAAGTCAAGCAAATCCTGATGATTTGGTAGGAACCTGTCACTGAAAAACGGGAGGTGTCAAAAGTACCTTAAAATGTTCTGGGGTATATCAGTAACTCAGACATGGACATCAAGATAGGGATACCAGCACTAGGGATACCAAAATATTACAGGGATAAAATAAGGAAAGAGATTTTTGTGAAGTCTCTTGACAAACTGTCAGTTGCCAAGGGACACTGACCAATGAAAGGCCTCAAACTCTCCAAAGGATTGGCCTTGTGAGACTGAGCAAGAAAGTTATCCAAGAACAGTATCCACAGGGAATGCACAATTTCAATGAGCTCCAGTAAGAGTTAACAGAAAGTACCTGCAGTTACCTTAACTTGAGCTATGGCAAGAAAGGGGAGCCTTTTCATTCAGTATTGCCAAATCTTTGATTCTGTTTGAAGCCGGTGACACATGTATCCAAGATTAAATTAATTTCATGTCATAGAGACGGAGCCCAGGGTAAATAAATTTTAAAAGATAATTTATTTACTTGAAAATATCACAGACAGCTGTATGGTTTTCAGTGATGCAGTCATATATGCAACAAAAGAAAACAGAGGTATTATACTCAGATCATTCTGCAAGGAAACTGGAAAAAAAAAAAAAAAGCCACAAATGCAGAGCTCTGGGATAGTGATGAAAAGATGGATGTTTTGCTGGAGTGTACAGTAAGCCTGTAGAACAACTGTCCTCAGCAGGCTGATTTTTGACAGGCAGAAAGAAAGAAACAGCATAACAGAAATTAATGCAGGTGTCAGACAATTACAGCAGGACTTAGTGCTGTTTAATAAATGTGAGCAAGAAACTAACATGATGCAAGGCAAGGGAACAGACAAGACACTGGCAGGGAAAGAACAGTCCCATTGCTCCCCAGCTCAGTACAACTGTTCTGAAAAGCTGGGCTGGCTGGTGCCCTGTACTGTCTCAGACCTCCTATTCCTCTGGATGCAGGGTAGGCAGAATTTGGCACGCAACACTGCCCTCCAGGTTTTCCTACATGCTCCTTTCATCTTTTGGAGGTAGAAATGGAGTACTTTGGACTTAAGAGCAGGAAGCAAAATCAGTTTTGCCTTTGCTTCTGAAAGGTCTTGTTTTGGCCTTGGTTCGAAACCTCACTAGAGCCTCTCTTTATAGACAGATACCCTTTAACAAAGTGTGAAGTAATGGATAAAGAAATCTCTGCGTAGGCTGAAATGCAGTCTGCAATTGCAGATGGTCCAGCAGGTGCATGACTTGTCTACAGCAACGGGATGCAAAAGATATTAAAGAATCTGATGAAGTGTCTGATGGCCAGGGACACCTCAAGAAAATAAGAAGACACATTGATACAGATCCCAGTGTCTTGGCAAAAATACGTAACTGAGTGAATGTCCTGAGCAAAGTGATGAGAGAGAGAAGAGAAAGCTGGACTAGTTTGGAGAGGATAATTACCTAGCAAGAATTACTGTAGTAAAATTAAAATAATTAAGTATCAGCAAAGCAGTTAAATGCAATTGCTTCTCCCCACTCATGAAGACAGGCCAAGTTTTGAAATGATGTTTACAGAACATACCATAGTCTCTCAGGTAAGCTAAAGGCTTTGGCAGGCTGCAATATGACACAGAGAAAGAAACTCTCTCACTACCCTTGGGACAGTGAAGTAAGTGCCTTAGCACCCAAGATGACTGCATGTACTGCAGTCTGAGCCACCTGAGGGTCTGGATGGGATGCATGTAATGATAAGATTGACTGAGGATAAATGTACCGATATCCCAGAGTTACTACTTTATCTGCCACAAGCATGCAGATACTCTTTGTTTAACACCAGTGTTTGGCTGTGCTTGTCTGGTGGCATGTAATGAGGTCATAGATGTCTGTATATTTGCATTCTTATAAGATGCTGTGGAGGTATTCAGCAGCTCTTGGTGTTTGAAATGTTTTAGGGGGCAAGTTCAGAATTCCCCCGTGGCTCTGGTGTGCCCATCCTATGCAAAATTTACACAAGAGTTGAATAGACTTTCTACTCCCATGTGTTCATAATCTTTCATTCATTTATATAGGGCGATATTTTCATAACCTTTAATCATACGTATTGTTTAACTGAAGGCCACTATTAAACCTTTCTTTTGCCTCACTTTCCCCCTGTTCTTTAAGAGCCTGAATATTCTTCCAGCAAATGCCCACTCCAGAGTGTTGGTTTCTTCCAGTTTAACAGCTTGCTTGCTCCCTTTGCCTTAAACCAAATGTCTTTCACTTCCTCATTTTGCAGAAAGACCCATTTATTTTTCAGAGAGGAAATGCTCACAACTTGGACACTGCAGACAACTTCTGTACCTCAATCTGGAAACTGCACCAACTAACCCAACAGAAAATCTGACCAATCCTTTAGACATTGCGTGTTACGTTTACAAGCTGTGGTTATATTTAAAGCAGTTTATCTTTGTTCTTACCAAACAAAAATGTGAAGAATTTACAGACCAGTTTAAACAAAGAAGTGGGATCTGAGTCAGCTTCTTCAGTCATCAGAGATTTTACATGGTCGATTAATTACAATTAGCTCTACCATCCATGAGTGCCTTCTGTTAACCACCAAGCAAATTACGATGTTCACCTACAAGTAATGCCATTGGTTCTTGAAAAGATTATCAACAATCCCATTCTCTTGGCTTAATTGGAATAATTCCTAGTTTTTAAGAAGTCACTGTAATGACTCCCAGTCGAATAAAGGTGGAAATGAAGAATGATGTGACAAAGTTCAATTCAGGGAAGTACCTCGAAGCTGTGACAGAACCATAAAGATGTCAGAGAACTGTCCCAGAAACTTCAGAGCTGTCCCATCCGATATCATTACATGGGACACAAAGTGTGCATCTGTTGCCCCTTTCTGGCTGGTATTTATCCTTATGGAGGCCAAGTGATCTTCATCTGAGATGCGATACAGGATTGTAGAACCTGTCCTGGCCTTCTTACCAGCCAGGGTGTTCCACCAAGTAACAGACTGTCCAAAATATACTACACTACAGACCTCAGACATTTTCGAGTAAGACTGTTCACACGAAATTAATGCTAGAGGAACAGATCTGTAACTCATAGAAATCATAACAAATAATAATACAGACACTGTACTAGGTACAGAAAAAGTCACTGAAAGAGAAAAAAAAAACAACACAGAATGGGGTTTGTGCTGTGCTTCTTCACATACCACTTTCAGAAATGTTCGTGCTTCTAAGAATATGTGAGGTAGTGAAGACAAATTCTGCAAATTCTGTTCCCTTTATGCGTTGATTCAAGACAGCAACATTTTGATCCCAGTAGTGTGCAAAAGGTCAGACTTTGTTCCAGAAGGGCATTAGATGACCATTCAAGCTAAAGTAAAAGCTCAGAACTCTTGCTGTAGTCCTTTTGCTGTCTCTGAAATGATGCCACTGGAGGACAATTGCCATTGTACAGGCTACCAGCTGGTACCTGTGCTATTCCATCATTCCTGTTCTTTATATGAAATGATTCTCCTTTTAATGGCCCCTGCCTTTCTTGGGGCTGGATATATTGAAGGAGTTTACTCCAAAAAAAAAAAAAACACAAAGCTTGGGAGTTTGGGCAACATAGAATGGTCAAAGTAATCAATAGAACTGCAGGAACAGTGGGTGCAGAGATGCTGCTGAACCTTCAGAGCAATGCAGGGAGAAAATGGTATTCTGTTGAAGCATAGTCTTAGGTTTTTTTTTTTTTTTTTTTTTTTTTTTTTTGTGGCCCAAAGGGCAAAGTTTGGAGCTCATAAAGCTGACTAAAAGCAGGTAAGAACATAAACAAACTACCCAAAGGATATATATGGAAGGTATCTTAGCTTAAAAGACAAGACAGTGGAGAGGAGACAAGTGGGCTGGAAGATCACAGAGGAAAAATCCTCTCTGATCTGTACTGATGAAGAAATGGGGCTTCAGTTGATTATCCTCATTCAGGACAAGATCTTAACTTCCAACCAAGACAGCAAAACCTGTGGTAGGAACTCTTACAAAAGGAAAAGAGAAGAAAATTGAGAATATCAGTCTGCCAAACTGTCTCTTTGCATCATTTTTTTTTTTTTGTAAAAACTGTCCCTGCATCTGCTCTGGTTAAGCTACAGAAAAGACAGATGACTGAAAGTATGCAGTCTAGTGATGATGGGAGTTGTGGTTGGAGTTCCATGCACTTTACATAAGTGGAACAGAGAAGCTGACTAGGGAATTACTCAGTGGTTCCCATAATTGCACAAATGGGCGTCAGTAAAACCAAAAAGTGGTAGCTTCAAACACAATCCCTATTACTTTCAAACACGAAAAAGGGTACCTTTTCACACAGCATTAACTAATTATACTGTGGAATTCTTCACCACAGGACCTTGCGGACAGTAGAAGTTTACATGAAATTCAAAACCAATCTGATAAACTGATGGACAAAAAGTGATTCAAGAGCTATTAAACATGAACTCATCATCCCTGAGACGCAAGCACTTGGAAGTGAGAAACTATTCCCCATGAAACAGCTTTGGGAGCTGGGTACCAGGTCAGTGTGAACAGGGACAGGGCAAGAATGGTGGTAGAGGCTCTCCTCTACACAGGCCTCATCCACGTTCTGAGTCCATCTGAGGCCTCCTCGTAGAGGAGAGACATCAACAGATAGATGTGAGCTCACCAGAATGTCATTATTGTGGAGATAAAGCACTGCTCTGTGAGGAGAAGCTGCAGGCCAGGTCTAGTTTGGCCTGGAGCAGTGATAGCTTTGTGGCACCTGCCTGTACACTGGCAATGGCTGCTGGGGAGGTGAGCAACAGTGGACATCAGCTGAACCTAGAGAGGCACAGGCTGGAGTTAAGGACACACTTTGTCACCACAGCAACAGCCAGGCAGTAGAACAGGATGCCCGCAGTGTCTATATCGTCTACATCCTCAGAGGTTTTCATGACCTGAGAAACAAAGCCCTAACAAAGCCAAGGATAAAGCTCCTTGCAGAGGAGAGTCTCTATTTCTGTAGAACCCTCTGGGTCCAAAGATAATGTAAATGCTAATGAAATACCGTCAGTCCAATATGTAATTTCTCTTTGCTTCTGAAACATGCATAAGCAGACCTTGGCATTTACACTCATGCGAAAATAGGGATTAACTTCAACTTTCTGCATAACAGTAATTGCCATTAGACTGTGCTGTCCCTGTCCTAAGAAAGGCAAGATCTCCAGCAAAGTCAGAGAAAAGTTTTTCATCTGGTGCAAGTCAGGGCAATGTTGCTGAAGCTGTCAGGCTCTGCTTTGTTACCCCCGTAGAACCTCTGCCCCTGACCTGCCCCCTAGCTAAGCCAGCAAGGTGGAGTGGTCAGGAAGGCCAACCAGGCACAACACATCAGCAAGTTGATGGCAGCAGGTAAGAGGTAGGGGAGTCATGTCATTAGTGCATAATGGTGTGCCTGCGCTAACATCACTCTTGTCTTGGCAGCTGTGGATGAGGAGAGGACAAGCGGGATGCACAATCTCCCTCCTGCCAACAGGGACACTAACCAGGCTTCACACGCCTGTAGGCAGGGGAGGACAGGGGGCCTGTCTGCTTCCTTTTCATCTTGTGGAGCTGACAAGGCTCTCTTTTCCTTTGGAGAGGCCTGCAGAGTGGGCTGCAATGTGCAGACATGACTCTATCAGTGACTGTGCTGCAGGATCCTAAGCAGCACACTATGAGGCTGTCTTCAATCTGACAATGAGGACACCGCTGCATATGCACAGCTTCCCTTTGCACAGCTTAGGACACATTCTATCAACAGAAACACTCTTTTTAAAGAGGAATGACGATTGTCTGGGATTTGATAACTCCAAACTTCCATTCTGCTTTGTGTTGAAACAGCCACATTTAACAGGTTGGCCTCCATTGCCACAGAGGTGAGATAAAATCCAAAATATCTGTTATGCAGTAATAGCAATAATGCCAGCAGCAAGTTAGGTGTTAAACAGGCTTTGGTCTCTCCTGTGGGCCTCAAAGGTACTTGTGTTTAATTCAGACCTTATCAGCATGACTTCAGTTTTTTCTCTTTTCCCAAAACGAAGTGAGGACACAGACAATGTAAACGATGGAGCATTTCATTTGTGTTTCCTACTCTGAGCAGAAAGATGCAACATCCCAGCTGGAACCAACAGCTAGGCTCAGCTGAATAGTGAGAGCTTGCTCTCCCTCAGCGCAGTTGGGATGATAGATGGCCTTTTGGGTTTTCAATTCAACATGTTCCCAGAAGAAAGGAACTCTCAGATGTAGCACAACATAAGTGCCCCCGGAAGAGCAGTGTTACAGAGTACGATTTCTCAGGACTCTATGTTGCTCTGTCCAGCGTGATAGGTACAGCTTCTCCCCTTGAAAAATACCAATTTAAAAGATCCAGATATTGACTAATAGGTGCTGCAAACAATCAGAGGGATTTTTCTGTATTCCCAGCATAGGCTTAAACCAGGCAGGACGCGTTGCCACAGAGGGACCTGTGAACACATGCAGTAGCTGCTCATGCTGTTCAGGAACTGGGTGCACACACTCAACAGAGAAGAATTTCCGTATACCTTTTGGTTTTCCACCTGTGTTCAACCTCTTAGCTGCAACGCACGTTACTAAGATGACTCATCCCAATTAAGTCAGTGGAACTACTCACGAAAGTGCTACTCATCAGGAGAAAGGGTTCTCCAGACAGGCCACAAATACCTGATCATGCTTAAATTTGTGCATGCCTGCTCCAGTCATAACTTAAACACCTTCACACAATACCTCTAACAGCCACAAGTTTTTGGAGAGAAAGGAATGCAGAATTGACTGGGTGTTGTAAGGAAAGAACATAGACCAAGCAAACAATGAGTACATGATTATTACAAAGAAGGAAGAAATAAGAAGCAGGAAATGTGGAATTCCAAGATGTGGAATATGTGTATTTTGTTATTATTGTTTTGTGGCTTTTTTGCTTGTTTGTTTTTGCTGTTGCTGTTTGTTTGTTCCTTTATTTGAGCTGATCCATCGCTACTAGAAGATATATTCCAATTTGTTTACAAAAATGGACTGATTTAAGAGGTGAAAAAAGTTATGTCTACATGGTAAAGACTATGACCTGGGTGTTTCACCTGCCATGTGTACTTGTTACTAATTTGGAAATATACTATTAATTTTATTACTCTGGAGGACAAGAAATTGGGAACAGGAGGTGTTTACTTTCCTTGTCTGAACAAAATCCTCTGAGAGGCTAAATGTCACCAATGATATCTTGTATCATCTTGATTATGTATCTTATGTAATGATACATGAAGACATTTATGAAGTACGACAAGAATGTTTAATGTATTCTTCATCTTTGCAGTTTGTTCCTTTCTCACCGTCCTGTTATGCGTCTTTGTGGGGGATGATGAAAGCAGAACATGGTTACTGTTCAAGCGTCACAGAAATATGCAAATTGTACAGAGGTCCTTCAAGTTTCAGCAGGGCTGACTTAGCCCCTGGTGCCAAAAAAGAGGGAGGTGATTAAGGTTGTCTCAATCAGATGGGATGCTGCTCATCCAAGCCTGGCACACACTTCACAGGCAATAAATATCCCGAATCACTTCTTGGAAGCGCCAGCATTTCCTGGTGGAACTCCTTTGACTCCAAACAAGTGCACACCCTTCCTGTACAGCACACTGTGGGCCACATGCTGGGGCTGGTCGATGGCATTCAGTGGTGTCTTATCAGGCATGGCAGTTACCTGTATCACGTCACTTTCCAAGAAGCTCTTGGGCTAAGGAATACATGACATAGTGTTGAGAACAGCAAAGAGCATCTCCTCTTTGTCAGGAGCAAAGTCCTCTATTGGTTGCAACAAAGCTGCTTTCCAGCAGGTGTGCAAATTGATTCTGTACAAGGAAACTGAAAAATAGGAACCTGCTGCAATGGGATTACGAGCCCAAACGCTCTGTGAGAAAAGCTTCTGGCTCATCATCTCCAGAAATCAAGTCTTCCCTGGAGCTTTGGAGAAACAGTTTTGCACAGACCTCTTGGCCACCTGAGGAGATTTACCAAAGGTCTCACTAATATATTAGCTGCTTTTGAAAGACTTGCTTTCAACGGCATGAAATCCTTCTGCTGTCAGCCAGGCCTGCTGAGAAAGCTTCACATTGCTTACTTGGTAGCACTGCATCAAGCTACCTGAACAGCAAGCACTGGCCTAACAGTACCATGGAGAACATTCATTAGATGTGTGGCTAAAAATATTTTTTAAATTATTTTTACTTTTTCCTAGAATGAGGTGTTAAAAAAAAGACACTTCTCAACAACACAAGCTCTTCCTGTGGAGACTGATTTTAACCAGCACCACGTTTCTGGGCTATAACCTTTGCAGATGTTGGGCTGATCAGGCTTAATTCTAACGTAAGTATGTAGCTTTCTTGCCCTTTAACTTCTTCTTTTATAAATCACTAGGAAGCCCTCTTTCTGATGGCATTTGATGGTTTTTCTGGATAAGAAGGATCATTCTAATAATGAGGACTTCAAAACAGCAGTCCCTTAGCAAAAAAAAAAAAACTGACTAGAGAAATTCAGCCATTTTATCCCAAAGCACACAACACTTCCTACCTCTGTCACAAACTCTGCTCTCCCTGAAGCCTTTGAGTCTTGAAGATAAACAACACACTTCTGGTTGAAATGTAGGTGACTAAAATCTGCAATAAAGCTTAGATTAATATTTTTAAGTAAGAAGAAGAATTGGAATTTAAATCAAAGTAATGCCGCAACCACACTTTTAAGCTCTGGCAGCACTATAGAGTCTGTAATCTATTCAATCAATTTCTTTTTACATAGCTTCAAGTGGCCTCCAATTTGCTACTGCTTAACTTTTGATTTTAAGAACTGACATTCCTGCTTACTTCAGAAGATGGAAAACTTGTCTAGTGCTGTTAACAGCATCCACTAAACTAAGCCAATTTTTGATACTCAAAGCCAAAGGAATATAGACTCTTACAAGTAAGATTTTGTTTCTTCCCACTGTAATAATAATAATCAGACTCTTGAAAAGAGATGGGGTTCCCTGAACCAGGATGAAACTGTAATTTTCTTTGTAAAGAAAGCCCTAGTAAATGCTTCAAATGTAGATATCTAAAGATAGATTCTTCACCCATGGTAGGCAGTCTGTAAAGTAATCACAGACTTTTCAAGAGCTGTATTAGATGAAAACTCATAAGGAAAAAGAAGTGTAATTTCAGACTATGCCATGAAGGACAAACTCTAAGAATCCAAACTTACCTATACAAACTTTTTCCTGGAGGTACTTCCAAGATTTTGATTTTATAATCTTAAATTTCTTCGACAAAATTTTTAAGTGTAAGTTGGTAAAATACAGTAAAAGCTAGTTCGCATCACATCCAGTAGACACTGATCATGCTGGAAAATACACCTGAACTCCAGATGGATGAATGGATAGGACTACATTATACCTGTGATGATGTAAGGACAGAAGCAGGTAATGTCATGAATAGAACTATCAGTACTTTGGAAATATCTGATAAACTGAATATGAAATTATGTGCTAAAAGTTTTACTGTGTTTTCTCATATAACAGATACTCTAAAGATTTAACTTCTCAATACAAACTGTATGTAAAAAAGACAGACTAATAAACTAACATGTAGGTTGATTTTGAAATTTGTCTTGGATTGACATACTAAACCCTGGGGTACATTACTAAGGCTGTACATATTGTTACCGTGCACCTAGGTATAAGTCACTGATTCAGAAAGGTCAGAGAGAAACCTTAAAACCAGACATACAGCTAGCTGAATAAAACCTGTTGGAGGAACAAGCATTCATACCAGCTGCATTTTCCCTGATATGAATAATTGCTGCATTTATTTAGACAGCAGACAGTTAAGATAGATCTTGAAGAGAAGGCATAGTTTTATTAATAATTGAAAACTCATGAAAACCAAAAGCCTGTGTTAGTACCTATGACATTTTAGTTTGGTGGTTTCTCAGAGGTATCATCATTTTTTTACTTCCCTTTCATGTACAGAAAGCCCAGACTAGTCAAAAGTATAAGCACACCAAGCATACAGTGGAGCCACATAAGTGAATGATGATGTTTAGATGGGATTCTCCCTTTTCTGTGGACAGGATGTCATGTGGGTGATAAAATGTGCAGGGCATAATCTGTCCACAGAGCTTTCAATGGCACAGACATATCCTTTGCTGTTCTCCCTCCAGACAGTGAGTGAAAACACATCAAAAGTGAAGGTATGCCACTAACAAACATTTGACTGTTCTCTGCTGCTGTAGGTGAAACTGCAGTGAAACAGAAAATGAGCTCTTCTATCAGTGTTTATCAAGAAAGCTACGCTGATTTCCTGCATGTTCTAGTTGCACCAAAATTGAAAATATTTTTCAACCTATTGTCCAAAAATGACTACTTGCAGACTTCCCCCATAAATTCCTGTCTTTCCTTAAACTTTTGGATGAACTTCATTATTTGTCTGCCGCAATAATATTATCAGATCACGGTTGACTAACTTGAAAAACTCCTAGAATGAAATAACTGGTCAAGTAGAAGAGGACACTCTCTGTCTGGACATCAGTAAGATATTGCCACTCTTTCTGTAAGATCCTCATTAACAAGCTGTTGATGTATAGGTTGGTAGAACAGACAGTGAGATGGATTGAAAGCTGGCTTGAATGGACAGGTCAGACGGTAGTGATCAGTGATGGAGGGCAGTAACTAGCAGTGCACCCCAGGTGTCCATACTGGGTTGAGGGCTGTTCAATTAACAAACTAGGGAATGGCAAAGTGTGTGAATCCAGCAACTCTGATGACCATAGAAACAGAGAATAATGGGTAATGAAGAAAGACTGGATGGTCATGCTGCAATCCAGAGTGACCTCAGTAGAAATGGGCTTACAGGAACCTCACAAAACTGAATGAAAAAAAGCTCAAACTCCTGAACCTGGGAGTATCAATGCAAGGCACGAGGACATGCCAAGGGCAACCCAGTTGGAAAGCAGCTCTGCAAAAAAGGACCTTGGTATTCTAGTGGACATCAAGTAAAAGATGACTGACCAGTCTGTCCTCTCTGTAAAGGTCAACAGTATCCTTAGCTGCTTTAGGAAGATCTTGCCAGCAGGTCAAGGGCAGTGGTCCCTCCTCTTAGCAATGTTGAAGCCACACCTGGAGTACCTTGCCTAGGTCTAGGTTCCCTATTACAAAAGAGGCATGGACATACTGGAGAGACTCCAATGGAGGGTCAGAGAGCTGATGATGGACCCGGAGAAATCTCCTTTGAGAAAAGCATGCTCTGTTTGAAGACAAAAGTCTGGGGGACAAATCTTAGTGTACAAATGTCTGAAGGGAGAGTGGAAAGAAAAAAGCATCAAACTCTTTTATTGAAGCCCAATGACTAGACAAGAAGCCATGGGAACAAAATGAAGCACTTTAGCATTTTAGAATCTGAAGGATTCTGAACACCAGAAACAGGATCTGAACATCAGAGAATACCTTTTTATTGCTAGGATGATGAAGCACTGAAACAGTTTGCTGCGAGAGGCCGTGGAGTCTCCATCCTTGGATGGGGTCCTAAGCAATCTGCTCCAGGTGTCTCTGCTTGACCAAGCAGGCTGGATAAGATGGCCTCCAGAGATTCCCTTCCAATCTCAACAAATCTGTGATTCCTTGGTATTGTGAACTGTGCCTCTCAGTATACTGAATAATCTGAAAGTGTTGAATAGTAGCCAACTGTGCATGTAATTGTTGAAAAATATTTTTTACTATAGGAGAATTGTGCTTTAAAAGATAATTAGCATTCAGCAATAGTAAAACTATGTATTTTCACCAACATTTAAAATATGTAGTTATTAAAAACATTTTGTGAACCCAAAATCAAAAGATCTACTTTTAATGGAAGCATTCAACAATTCATTTTTTACTGACTCATTCAGACTTTTGCAGGTACTATCGGGTTAAAACAACAAAATTCAAAGCAAAGCTTTATTTTGTTAAACATTTCTGAAATTTCTTTCTCTTTTTTTTTATTTTTTGGTTTTAGTTCATGTTTAAACGAGTCTTGTTTTCATTGTCTGTCATTTCTTTTTTATTTGAATCAGTGGATGAATTGTTTTTGTTCAGTGATAAAGAAATGCTACTTTTCTAAGTTTTGATAAAGAGAACTGCACAACATTCTAGTGCCATCTAATTAAACAAAATACTTCTTTAGTTTCATGTTGAGTTTGAAAACATGCAATGCATGAATACTTGCAGTTGTGAAAGTTGCCCATCATTTATGAGTGGTGGACAAATTTGCTTGTGCTTACAAGAGTGAGAAGCAAAACCTCATCACAAGTCTTTTAAAAGCTCCAAAATTGTCCAGCTAGCTGAGTAATGAAGACAGTAAGGATCAAGAAAGTGGAGTAGCTTCCCATCTGTACTGGGAAATGTAGCAGTAAGGTATTTGGGGAGAAAAAAACACAGGCTATTGGGTGCAAAAAAAGGCAATGACAGGAAGAAATGGGGCTTTGAAAAAAAGAGGGTAGATGAAAATGGGAGGCATAAATACTACTGAAGGGAGTCTAGAGGAAGGGAGGGGGAAGAATACAGATGAATGTGGCTTGAAGATGGTGAGGAATTATCAGACAATTCTGTATGAGGTCATTGGTACCTTTTTCTCCCACATCCTTAATAGTAAGCACCATAGCAACTGGTCAAATAATTTTGAAAGGCCTTTCCCCTATCTTTACAGAAAAGTAACCTCATCCTTCCTAAGTAATTTGTGTAAATAGGCTGGGGATGGAATGAGGCAGAAGAGGACAAGAGTAGCATCTAAGTTTGTCACTTTTCACAAGCATGCAGCGAGAGCATTACACTGGCAGAGGAGAAAGGAATGAGAAGTGTTGCATATCCCCATCACCCTTCTCAGCTTCTACTGCCACCTCTGAGCCCTTCTCTTGGCAGGCTTCTGCATGTAACATTTGGAGGTCCCTTTCTCAGGTAGCATGCACTGCCCAGGCAGATATCTCTCCTTTATCCCTGAAAAAGGTAAAGGAAAAGCAGATTATTTTGAAGGGACTATCTTGCACAGTTAGTTGTCAACAAAACTGAATAACTACCTGATTGCTGCTACTTAAGTTGATGTCATAGAAAAAAAAAAGGGTGTTTAGATTTTAGCCCCATGCTGGAACATGAGTAAAAACTGTGTTGTTGGGCTAAGTACTAAGGATTGAAAAATAAATGCCCAAACTGAAACTAACCAAGTGTGTAAAAAGCAGTGGTTATATAAACAACTCTTGGCTGACTTACAGGTGATGTTGAAAAAAATAATCAAATGGAAAAGCATCAGTTTCCTCTAGCCATGTTCGTATCAGACACCTGGTACCTCTTCTGAGACCACATCCTCACATTAGTTACACCAAAAGGAACCACTTCAGAGATGTAAGGAGCTCTTTTAACACTGATGCCCTGCTGAGCTGCCAGCGATTGGAAGTGGTAACCAAAGAATTCAGAAAGCCACACAGCTTTTCTTTCTCTGTGAGAGGATTTCTTTTCAAGCTGGAAGTTGTTTCAGAATGGGGACTGACAGCTTCACAAATTAAACCTAAGAACAACAGATCTGAGCTCCGTGTTGAAAATTCCCAAGGGACAGCTTTTCCATGCTGCTGCTTAAACTCCTTTTTCCTTTTATGAAGAGGTGTTATGAAAGACATCAGAAAGAATAAGGAAGCCATGAAATAGATGAGGCCATCCTAAAGCCCACTTTATCAGTAGCCTACTTCTCTGACCACGCAATTGTTGAAACTCATCTGCTGTGTCTTCTCTTTCAGGCTATGAGTTTGAGATCTGGCCTGGAGAGCACTGTTCTTTATAAGATATAACATCAGCATCGGTAGCATATCTCAAATTGAGTAAAGCTGGGGAATGCTTTTATCTACAGTTTTCTAAACCCTAGAACAAACAGCACAGGTCTGTAGGTTTTGAGAGCTGTCATAACAGTTATATAAAAATAAAGCAAACACATAAAGGAATTTGCACTGGAAAATTCAAGACATTTGAATGCAGTTGAAAGCCTAGGTATCTGGTGTAATAGTGGAAACCTGTTACAAGTATTATTACCTTTTATGTATTTAATTTCAATGTTCTGTATTCATGTTTTTTTTAATTTTAACTGACAATCTGAGTGAGAAAGTGCAGCTGGAGGAGTGACACAGTCACACATGCACCCCACTGATATTTTCTACTGTGAAACTTTTGCTCCTCCTGGATTTCCTTTCACCTAAGGCAAAGATTAAGTTGACTGCAAGCAGCTGTATGAGGGTTTATGGAAACATGTAGATCTACTGCCTGCTTTCTCTTTCACACACCTCTCCCTGCTTAGTCTGTTTCTTAGAAAGAGAAGAACTTTGCTACAGAAACAAGTAGAAGGAACATGCAGTTGACTTCACTCATGCACAAGCTGGTGGGAGAGGGAGTCCCAGATGTCATTGTGGTGATGCTGCTCAGAGCTCCAGGAAACTTTCCCAGCAGTGAACATCAGCATGTTCAGACAGGCAGCACAGCAGTGATACTGCACTCCAGTGAGGATCACTGTGTATTAGCAGATGCAAGGGAGGTAGTTTCAGCACGTGGGCGTCAAACGAAACCTAAAGTATACGGTGGATTTAGTGACTTTCAATTTGTTAGCTTTACAGACCTGAGTTTGCAAACAGTTTGGATAGTGTTGTGATCCAAAATAAAAGCCAGCTGTTCCCAGTCTTCACTTTCAATCAGTTATTCCTACTCTCTCCCTTAAAAAGGGACAAATGAAAAAATGAAAAGGAATGAAAAAATGAAATGAAATAGAATAGAGTTGAAAAATAAAATAAAATAAAATGAAATAAAATAAAATAAAATAAAGTGAAGTAAAATAAATTCTTTTTCCTGCCACCAGAGGCTCCAACTGTTGTCCAATTTGTTTGAAAAGGGCAGCATCCTTGTTCCTCAAGGATCAACAGGCAAATGGTAACAGCCTAGTATGGAGGTCTACTTTCACTGGAAGAGGTATGCACTGTGTGTCCCAAAGCTTGAAGGAATGCCCCTTCCAAGCCCCTAGCCAGAGCCTGCTCGTTCCTCACCAGAAATAGTGGATAAGTTCCCACTTGTCTTCCTTACTGGGAGAATCGTGAATGGCTTTGATTGGGAATAATGTTGAACTTTCTCAATACATAAATATTTATGAGTGCTTATGAAGAAAAATCTCTGCAATTAGTAGTGTTGGTTTTGTATTGTTTTGTTTTCTACTCCAGACCTCAAAGCTCTTTATAAGTTGTATCTCTGAGAGAGGTAGAGACCTCTTCCACTTCACCATGGCTTTTGGAGTGAAAACTAGACATAATAATTACTGAGTGCTACATAAAAACAGAGTCATTTGGGTTTTGTGGGCCTGATACCACCATAAGGCAAATCAAAATGAGAGCAGACCTGTTGTCAGTGTGTAGAAGAGGACCTTCAGTTTGAACACACCATCTCTCTTGCTGAACTGCACATTAGTGAATAGATCCCATCCTTTCTTTCCACTACTGCAATGTGATAGAAGGTCCTCACTGCATGTATCTCAACAAAGAAATCAAGACATCAGGAACGTGCTTGAACTGTTCAGTGAGCACACCTGCTAGAAACCACACAGGACAGGAATATGGTCTCCTGTGAGACTTAGATCATGCCGCCTGGACTTCCATCAAGCTTATTTCTGGATGCTATTGCCTTCACCCTGTGAGAAGTATAGCTCAGTATAATTTATAATCATTTGACAACATTGCTACCATATGGACAGTAATAAACTCTTAAGGCAGCCCCTTATTCCTCTAAGAGTCCCTTTTATGTCACTCTGGCAGCATATTATAGCTTTAAATTGCCTACAGATTGTATTTACAACCACTTAGCACTGCTGCAACAACGTGAAGAGAAATTGCATAAAATGAGAACCTGCCTGTTCTTCATATAGAGGGACTGCAGTATTTTTTATAAATGTCTACTCCAGCTCAGTGCTAACAAAACAGCAAGCTGGTCTTCTTCTAGATACATGTTTTTGAAGTGCACAAAGAATCCAGAGTCTTCAGCCACATTTTCTAAAGCCACTGCGACATATAAGGGGATATAATTACGTTGTCTTCGAAAGGTGATTCTGTTGAAGACTAAGCTTAATACAGCTTGTCTTAGGCATATTTAACCCTTCTGTAGCTGTCAAAACCAATGTACTCAGCCACTGACTGTTTTCAGTCACAGAGGATCACCCAAACTTCACAAATCAGTCTCTGGCTTTCCCTTGAACCTTCGTTTCCAATTTGACATCTATATGGACAGCCAATCTTGCTATCAGCTTCCTGAAAGTCAGTTGTGATGTATCCAGAGAAATCTATGAATACAAAGTCATTTTTCAACATGGTGCTTCAAGTATATGAGTAGACTTACCTCTCTTCTTGGAAATACTGGTAATTGATTTCCTAAGCTCCATACAAGAGGGGTGACACTGCTGTTGTCTCAAATGCTATCTGACCAGGAAATGTAAGGACACAAAAGAATGTCGATGGATCTGTCTGACTGCAAGAATGAGAGCTCAACCCAACTCACAGTCATCTATCCTCCAGCTTTTATTCAGTTTTCCACTTTATGAACTCTTAATCTCCTGTTAGCTTTGATCTACATATATTGACTGCAAAAGGCCTTTATTTCCTGCCTCAAAGGTGAAATCACCTAAATAAAAGGCTACATCAGATCTCAGTGTTTCCAGAACAACAAAAGAGACACTTGTATGCTTCACTTCACCAGGAAAGAAGGGGAAAATCATCAATCAAATTGAATACTGGAGTGGTCAATTGACTGTTAAGTCAGCTGTCCAATTGATTATCTACTTGAAGTAGTCAACCACTTTTGTAAAAAGAGGGCCATATACATTTCCTACTGACATCAAGCTGGTAGATGTTATAAAAGCTTCAAGAGGCTCCAGGGAAACCAGTGCAGCATTTTCAAATGCACCTTGAAAGAGGAGCAAATCTGTGGAAAATTGATTTTCAGTTTTTGTTCAAAAAGGAAGGGAGGAAATTCACTAGATGTGGCAACTTTTAAAGGAAAGAAAATACGTGAGAGTCCACTTTGTCTTGTAATTTAAAAATACTCTAAGAGTCTTCAGTTTTCCTTTAGATTCCTCTGTGAGTTTCACACAAGGTGCTCCTTCAGTCACTGTGCAACTGGTTTTCTTTGTGGATCTACAAAGCTTAGTGTATTTCTAAATAGATCTGGAATCTCCTCTGCAACAGGACATGGTAGCACTGTTCCTGTACTAATATAAAGACTTAAAGGCCATTTCACACCACCTTTGTGAAAAGATGGGCCAACAACGGCTTTGAATCCTGAGCTCTAGTGGTTCAATTTGCAGTAAACTAAGGTGTAACCGCCCTCTGCCTTTCCACCCACAGCTGATTAGCATTCTGGAGTAACACACTGGGCTGTGCTGTAGGCATGTTTGCTTCTCTTACTCCACCATGGGAGCAGCATCTTCTGGCAGGGAAGCAGGGTGGACAGATGGAACGGTAACAGAGCTGCTGCAGATAAGGAGCCTATGAGTCAGACTGCTTAGAATAAATCAGAATCAGGTCTATTCACCATTTATCTCTGGGATTCATGCATTATTCTTATAACCTATGCTATTTCAGGCCTTGGATTATAACAAAACATGAAATGAAAGTGTGGAAGAAAAGCCAAACAGTTTTTTTCCGAGATGTTACTCGGGAAAATTTGTATGCATTAGAGGCTGAATTAGTATTGAGCCAGATTTATTACACTGCATTGTGACTTAGTATCTGTTCTAAGCTATGGTGTTTACACTGCAGGACCATTACAGCAACAAATATTAGCAAGATGGCAGAAAAAATATCAGTATAATGTTGTCGAGCAATTAAATCAGTCTTCAAGGTTAGAAATTGCTTTCTTAACTAAAAGGACACCAAAGAAAATTTTGGCTGAAGTCAGTGGACGCCATTGATGAGTCACACTGTCTCAGACAGTTGTGTGCTGAAGCTCAATAGATAATGACATGTCGGGCTTTTAGCTTTCCACAGAGCAGAACACTGGGTTCACAAACCAAGGACCCAACACACCTCCCCAGGCTGCCAGGCATCTTCGGAGCGTTGCTCTGTCAGTGTGCCGTGGGGCAGATTGTGATGGACCTTGTGCAGCTGCAGGAGAATGCTAGTGTGTGGGACCCACCCTTGCCTGTGAACAAAAGTGCCACTTAGTCCATGCTGATGGCTGCCTTTGCCATCAGGATGGAATACATGAGCTCTCAGAGTAACACGGCTGGCTGTGGGAAATCAGCTGCTGGGAAAATATCAGCTACTTTTAAAGCAGAAATGTGGAAAAAAAATTTTGACTCATTTTGACAACAGAGAGACATAATTTTCTGTGATTTTTTGAGGGGAAGATCTCTGTTTAGACCCAAGCCCACAGGGATATGACGGCTGAAACAGAGACTACTGTGATAAAAGGTAAAAACATTTTGAGGCTACAGTTCAACAGATTTTAGGGGATAGATACAGTTCAGAAAATTTTAGGATATAGTTAATCATGACTGCTAGTATGAAAATACTACCATGATTTTACACCTTTTTTTTCTTTCTTTTTTTTTTTTTTTCTGACTACATTTTACTTTCATAACACATTATTGCAAATTTCAGAATGAGTTATTTTGCCTGGCTTTCAGTGAAAAAGGTGTTTTACCTGTGAACAAGATGTATTTATTACATAATGGCAAGTCTTAAAAATCCCATCTGTCATCTCCAAAATTGGAGCAAAATAAGGACACTTACCCTTTTAGTTTAGATTTAACAAAGCTTCAAAATAAGCAAGAAATCAAATACAAACATTGGAGGTGCGGGGATGAAATTGAAAATCACGATGGATTTTGTTGATGTATTGGTCTAAAATCACAGGTACACTTTATGCAGAGGGAATGTTCAAAAGAAAAAGAAAAAAAATAAAAACAATAAACAAAAAACCCACAGAATAAGTGAAGTTTAAATAACAGAAGGCTCTCCTCAATCTTTAGAGAGTTTTCTCTATGTTTACCCTTTTGTAGCTGTTGTTACATTAAATTACTTCATTATTTTATTTTCCCTCAGCATTTTTAGGGCTCTGAATCCTGCCTGTACAGTTTTCCATTTTGGAACTTAAAGCCCAGGGGCAGGTGAGTTGTTACAGTAAGTATGCTTTGCTTTACACTATAGACATGCTTTACAGCTATGGACAGATTTTGATCCTGTACTGAACTAAGCCAGAATGTTATCATCTTTCAGATTCTCATTACCACCCCAGGCAAGTTGGTTTACACTCCTAAACTACGAGGCTTGGGTTTGCTTTGCTGTGTGCCAGTTGCTTCTGCCTACAGCATAGTGGGGAACTACTCTGCCAGCAGAATTGCACAGGTGGCAACTTCCACTGAGGTGATGCTGGCACCTACATCTGGGTAGCTAGCTTAAAAGAAAAAGCAACTTGAAACAGAAAGTTATGAGTATTTCTGATCCAGAGTGTAAGGTCCTTACCCAGTAATATGTTCAGGCACTTCCAGTGACAAATGTATTTGAGAAGCTAAGCTTAAAATATCTTGAAATATAGGGAGGATATAATTTCATTCTCAGGTCAGAGCAAATATTTTTGGTACATGCTCACAGCGCACATGGGTAGGCAAAAGCACATGGAACAGAAAGGTTTCTCCAATAACAACTGTTGCAGGGTCTTGTCCTCTGCCAAGGTTCTGTTCCCAGCCCTTTATACTGCACAGATACTTCTCAGACCTCTAGACTCTACAGATATTCCATGTGACCAAAATTCCTGCATTTAGACCCATCCTTATGCTCTGAAAATGGGGACTAAGTTCCCTTTTTGTTTCATTCAAGTCTTGGGTGTGTGCTGTGTTTCTCTGTTGTTCGTTTTATGTAGCATAGGTGCTACAGAGAAACAGCACAGAAACAAGGCAAAGGAACGGATTAATCTTGACAAGATTTATCCTACAAAGACGGGTTACTGACTCACTTCAATTTAGTTATTAAGGTCTTTACCTAATAACGGACCACTAAGGAAGGGGATGTAGATCAACCAAGCTGTGGTGGGTGACTCCTGTAGAGTTGAGTGTGATTGATGCGGCATATCTTCAGTAAAGCCACTCTGTACTATTTTTCATTTATTCTTACAGATCATAAACCTTTCTCTCTCTCTCTCTCTCTCTCTCTCTCTACTTTTTTTTTTTTTTTTTTTTTTTTTTTTAAATCTTCTTTCCTGGTTATTATATTATTTTCTGAAACAGGGGAACCTCCTAACAATTGGGTGTGTGAACTCGCTCAGGATATAAAAATGATCCATTACAACCTAACTTTAGGAAGCAGATACTTAAATCAATCAGTATTTTACAGTCTGATCACAACATATTTCTCTTTAGTTTGATGTCTTCTGTCCACTCTAGACTTTTACCTAAACAGCCATTTGAATAAATTCTCCCCTTGGACGTGAAGTTGATATATATGAACCTCATTTTAGTGCTTTTTAATCTCTCTTATGACCCACCAATGTAAGTACTGATCCGTATCTATTTGGTTAAGTCCTTCCAACCCTTTCTATTCATGTGCACCCTATTCTGCAGAGCAGGCAAACAAGGCTGCAAACGGTGGGTGAAGATCAGACGTTTTGTCTCTGAACTCTATTCGGAACTTTGTTGTTGATGTCTAGCATTTGATACAATCTTGTAAAAATGTTCAGTTACAGTTCTGGATGATTCAAAAGCAGTGCCTTAATAAAAACCAAGTATATTCCATTTACCAAATTCCTTCCCATTCTCAGTTTATATCTGTTTTACTTAGCAGAATAGTCAACGATTTCTGGTAACAACTAATTGTTTATAACAAATGAGTGAATAAGTTACAATGAGTAATTATTCCAGGAGTGCTAACAACTCTGAACAGAATGTCTGCTGGCACAACATGATTTCCCCAACTGCACTTCATATTTTAATATATTTGATTATTCATGCATGTTTGACCCATGAGTGGCTTTATATTTCTGATGAACTTTGTAAATGTGATTAACCTGGACAGGAACTGAGATGAGAGGCTGTACTGAGAACATAAGTGGTTACTAATTGATTCAGCAAAGCACTTACACACACATGTGCTAAACTCTGAGCACGCGTTAGTGCAAGACAAGTTAGAAAATGTTTAATGACTTCCAGAACGGGGACCCAGGTGTCCAAGAATAGACTTATATTTTGAAATGTTGTCTGCTACATTTCAGTGTTTGTCCATGATGCATGCTAAGTGCTAGGAAACTGAAGACTGTATTATGAGGCTTCTCACATGCAACACAAATTTTGAGAAAAGCTGTGCTGAGTCATTCTTTGTTACTGAGGCAAGAATGTGGAGTGATTACATTATAGAAATCCACCAGAGTCTCAGACTGACAGGCCTGATATATCCCCCATGGGGCTATGCATTATCGCCAGATTCTATTGAAAAGTATTTTACATGACCATTCCTTTAGAAAATATTCCAGGTGCTCTTCTAATTTCTTACTATCATCATAATCTGAAACACACTCGGGCTCTTTTTGGCCACTCTCGGAACAGGCTCACCCACAGTTTCTATTCAGCACTGCTGATGGAGCTTTTTATAGGCTTAATCGGCAGGACAATGTTGAAAACTCACCAGCGAAATCTCCTTATGAAGAGCACAAGACCAATGCAGTTGCTCATTCACAAATCAAGAAGCCAAGATAATATGATCTCCTGCTTATCTATCATTGTACTGTGTCAAAGACCATCGTAACAAGATGAATATCAGTAAGGGAATCCAGCAAGTTATTTATTTTGTAGAGCATCTATGATGGGTATCAAGGCAGTAGTGTAGATATAGATGTGTGTGTATATATATACGTTTGTCTGTGAATATGTATTTGTGTATATGCATACATATGCAATTACATACATAAATTAATATGCATCGGTATAATAAATGTGTATGTATAAATCAGAATATGTTTTTCATATTCGACATTACAGAATGTATAAATGAGTGGTCAAAGAGTTTTTTTACTATTGTGACCTTTGAGAGAAGGCAAAGGAAATCAGGCCGATTCTGCAGAGGAAAAACAAAACAAAACAAAACAAAAAACAATTTCTTAGTAGTTTTATTTCTAGAGTTAGCAAATAATAAACTACCATTCCCTCCAGGAAGGAGCAAAGGCCAATAGATGCATGCAGCTAGCCTGTATACCAGAGATGATTAACTTGGTCTTTTGCTGTATAAAGAGGCATATTGTAATCCTGCTAACTGAGCCTGTCAGTTTGTAATGAATTATCTTTACCTTGCAAATGTGTTTCTATTGTCCTGGGTACTATGTCAGTGGGCTACAGGCCTGCATGACCCATTTGTATTCAAGGTAGATGTTAATTTATAAACAGTTTCACTCAAAATTCTTTCTCATCAGCTCATTAGCTAAACCAAGCACTGCAAATCAAATATCCCCCACATTTAGAGCAGTTTGAAAACACACTGTCTTGTAGCACCTTGGCTGGGCTGGACTTTTTAGAGACCTAAAAGGTAAAATCTACTTGAGCAAAATAGCAACCCATGTGTTGTTATTTCAAAAGGTTATTTCAATATGAAGATAATTTAGCAAGACTGGAGAAGTACCAAAAAATATTTATTCCATGACATTAATCCGTATTTTCCATCCAAGATAGTACTCCTATACCAAGCCCTCAGCTATCCTAAAAATCCTTATTTGGCAGACTCTCTACATCTGAGAGGAAATCCTCAAGGAACTTGGCAGATGTTCTATCTATATCATATCCTTTACACTAAAGGCATATTTCCCCTCCAGCTCACCAAGTACTTTTGCCTCATTACACTTTCCACAGGAGTGGTTCCATGACATGGAACAGGTTGTCTCATATATAGCTTCAGAAATAGAGCACTTACAGTACTGAGGATATTCAGTGGGTGGTAGACAAAATTTGGGAGCAGAGCTCTCTGAGTATGAAGTAGTATTCTTCCTCACAGGGACAAAGAGACTGTAAGCCCAGTGAAGACTGCAGAGTACAGTCCCTTTGGCAATGGGACTGAGAAAGATCTCAAATGACTAAGGCCACAAATATAGCAAGAGCACAACACCACACTAGTCTCTAAGACTTGACTTCAGGGCAGTATGAATGAGACGAAACTAACCTGCAAAGGAAGTCTATAAAAACTGACATGATCTATTTTGGGTGGCACAGTTTGTGGTAAGCAGAGCCAAATGCCTAGAAAATATACAGTTTAAGGGCAAAAAAAAAAAAAATTGACTAAGTATGCTTATCTTTCATTTCATGCTTTGTCTTTCCTGTTTAAATTGAAGTTTTCTTGAGATGCGCCATTTGTCATCAGCTCAGTACTGTACATTCTCCATCATGGTCAGGGAACCCTCTTGGTACCACACTCACAAAAACCCATCAACTATGGATGTTAATAAAGGAAATAACAGGATACTGCAAGGGTATCATCTTCATGGGAAAAACTGGGTTGTGGTGAACTGCCTCTGCATTGAATTTGGCCAGAACTACAGAGTCCTCTCACCAAGGTGAGAGTCTTTCTTTTTCTGACATCCTCCCCACCTGTACTGGCAGGGATAGCTCAGTTTCTTACTTGCCAATGTCACATGTTTACAGATCATGAGTCAGGGCGCCAAGCCTCACAGGATGTTTAAAAAGGCCTTGGAACAGTGGCTGAAACCAAGGGCGTCACTGTTCCACCCCAGCAATCTATGACCCAGTTAGAGAGCCAGCTCTCTTCTGCTTCTATTTTTCTCCAAAGGATGAAACAACTTTAACAGGAAAGAAAATTTCAATAAAAACATTTTGCTATTGTCTTGTAGAGCCCCTTGATGGTGGACAAAGGTGGTTTTACCCTCTCACACAGGGAGGATTTGAGCCACAGACTCCAAGATATCTGGCACTGAAGGCAACAGACAGATATAGCCTCTGTGTAGACTGAAGTGAGATGCCCAGTTCACATCCTGCAAGGGAAGAACACCCAGGTCTCCCAAGCTCTTAGTTGGTGGCCTAACTGGTAGAAAACCCCAGTCAATGTTTTACTGATCATCTACATCTTCATGGACAGCCACACATCCTGGAATTGTACTGAAAACCATACAAGCCTGCACATTTATTACTCCAGTCAGAACAGCAGGTATGGGGTTTTTTGCATTGTTATGTTATGCATACAACTCTGAATTAGTTCTATCTGAGGATACAGTGATAAGGAAGAGCCCAGATGTTGACTCCCACCTTCCTATACACCTCATTGCTGGAGTTAATCATAAATGTTTTAGGCTGGCGTCACAGCACGATATCAACAGCAAAGCTTTAACAAACTACGACTGAAAAGTGACCACATTTCTCTGAATTTTAAGGCAAACATTTTATCTCAGTTAAATCCTAAGTAGCCATGTGGTTTTGCCCATCTACTCAGGAACATTTAAAGTACTCTTTTTCTTATAAACAGTTTAAAGTCATAATGGTAAACATACAGGCCTAAAGCTAAACTTCCATTCCTTACACTTGTGTTGGTTATTTGCAACAATACCAGGAATGTTTACCAATTCACCAGCACAGTTTACACTGACATCCCCCACTCATTTACCTCTTGTGCCATGATTAATTGTTGGCTTCCACCAAGGGAAAGAAAGAAGTGGACATAGCTTGTGCACCAATTCAGATCCATTGTGAAGTGAACTTTAGTTTTTGGGCATGATTCAAAATATCAACTGAATACTCAGTGTTATAGATTTCTCCTTGACTTCTCAGTAATTTTCAGAGCTTTGATTTAACCTCCCTTGAACTGCTAAAGTGCAGAAAAGATGTAGTTAATGGAAGAGCCAAATATTTTGCAAATGACAGATTCTTCTGGACAGACTCTGGCAATGCTTCAGGTGGCAGATCTCAAGAACACCACTGCTGTACCTCCTAGAGCCCCATTGTTCTTTGCTGTGGACTTCCGGGGCTGAGTAGAAGTTCAGTAGAGAAAGAAACTGCTCACATCAAAAAGGACTCCAATGGACATAATGAACTGTGATACCCTGCAGAGTATAGAATGATGCTACATTAGTGTAAGAAAACTGTCCAAGATTTTTCTTACCTCCTTAAATAGCTCAGCAGAATTTTGGATCTCCAGTTTTCCATGTTGTGTTTTCCAGCATTAAGCAGCAAACACAAACTGGGTGTAAGACAAGAGTATCCTTAGAATATCCTTAAGATTCACCAGATTACAAGAATAACAGCTAACCAGATCAACATTAGACAAAACTGGAAAAGTAGTCAAGAGCAGCAACCTTCCAATAAAGATAATAGGAAATCACTAAGCATTGCAGAAACAAAACAAAACAAAACAAGACAAAACAACAACAACAACAAAAAAAACAACTGCAGGCCAGAAGCATGCATGTTGCTCATTTAAATTTAAACAGTCTGTCTATTTATTAAGCAGCCTTGGAGAAAAAAAAAAAAAAAAAAGAGAAAGAAAGAACAAAAAAAAGAGCCTTGCGGTAGACCTTAGTGATTAACAGTATGGAGATACTTCATAGTAGAATCACAGCCTTCAAGGTCCTGTGAGCCCTTGAAACAAACTTAACACAAAGAAGAGACTCCAGAAATTGACCTGAATAAAGAAGTATCCTTGAAAACCTACCATTCAACAAGTTTTCACAAAGTTGTTACTGCAAGATGATGAATAGTATTAGAGTACAAAGTATGGATTTCAGAGGAATTTGGTAGTTACATTGTTTGACAGAGATCAGGCCATGCTTCCAGTAAGACAAATGATATCACCCCTGCTAAGTAATGCTAAACAACACCTAGAGGTCAGCAGCAAAAGGACAGTTGTCTATGCTATGTCCATTTGAGCTGATAATGGACTCCAGTGCTAACTTTTTACAATTTTCCCATAATTTATAAAATTTATATTACTACAGTCAGAAGTTGCACCTTAAGTTTACTGTCAGCTATTTCTGTCTGTTAGACAGACAAATATTTCCTAAGCTTTAATGGATGAGTAAATATGGAAATAACATTATGGATCAATGCATAATAGAGAGCCACATTTTAGTGACTGATAAGCAGGTGCAATATTTTGAGATTTAGACATTCACGATTTTCTTTATTTTAGGTTTGCAGACCAGAATTGAAAAGAGTGCACATAAAAAAGTGTCAAAGATGAAGATATTTTTCTTTATGTCTTGAAAGAAGCCAGGTTACAAAAGATGTTGTTTTTAGAAAAAATAAATAGGGAAATAACTTTCCATTTTCTGAGTGTCTGTAACTAGCCCAGCCCAGTTGCTTGCATTTTCCAGGAGCTTTTGTTTTTATGTGGTATTCAGATATATCTTTTTTTTTTTTTTCTTTTTTCCCCCCAGAATCCACACAAAAGTGTTCCACAATCTCATCACTGCCCTTTAAGACCATTATCACCTCTTTCCAAAATGCCTCTGTACTAGAGCACTCCCAAGGCACATCCTGGAGAGTTCATTTCCTCATGTGTCACATACATCTTTCTGTCCTTGTGGGAATGGATTTGGAGCTCTAAATTAGATTTCTGATAGAAAACAGGTGACCTTCATTCTTTCCCTCCTGTTTTATAGTCTCTTTGCTTTCCTCCTACAGCCTAACTCACCCTTGTTCTAATTTATTTTATTGCTGCTTTATTATTTGGTATTATTTTGTTATGTACTTTGTATGTGTTTCATATAATCCCCATAGAAGATTCACAGGCAGAAATGTACAAGCTGGAAAATCTTTGCCTATCTTGAGCAGTGCTGCCATCCCTGGAAATAATGTCGGTGATGATAAAGACCTACACAGTGAGGATCTAAAGCAGAGAGAGAGGTGAGATACAGGCCTGTGCTCATGGAAACCCTTGGTGAGTATTTTTAGGCTTCTCTGTCCATAAATTCTTATAGCGAGAGTTGCCTGCCCCGTATGTGAGAGAAAACTTCACCTTTAAAGAGCACAGCAAAGTAAATGGGAGTAAACTTTAATTATTACAATAAGTAATCACAGTGGATGGAATAAGCACAACATACTCACACAAAAATAAGATAGAATTAAGATTGAGGACATGGGACTTTCTTATCATGTTGCAAGCTTTTGGGATGAAAGATAAACAATTCTGTGAAAGGAACAGAAAAACAAGTGAGAGAGATTAAATGTGTTTGCAGCAACATCTAGATCAAGGAATAACAATGATATGAGTGTAGGACACTTCTGCAGATCATCCCTGATGTTATACAGAATATGCAGGCTTTGCTCATGGGGCCATTATGCTCCAGAATGGAATATGCTTAATAGTACCACAAACCTGAAAGGTCATCTTGCCTAAATACTGATCTATGAGCTATTTGTGTGTGTAGCACAGACACACAAGAATACATACTAGAAAAACACGAAAACAAGAACTACCATTGTTATTTGTTTGGAGATTCTACTTCCCTTTTTTTAAAAAGCATATTAAATGTAGTATAAGCTCACAGAGACAATTATAAGTCAATGGGAATTAAAAAAAGAAAAGAAAAAAAGATAAAATGTATCTCCTTCAGGGCATAAAATGAAGAGTTAGTCTTCATGTTGAAAATTATCTCAGAGAATTACTCATAGAGACATGACAGTTAACTGTAGTAAGCCTCAATCTAAGGAAGACAATAATTTATTTCATTACAAATTGTTCCTTGATAAAGTCTCAGGTAATAAAATCCTGGATAGAATCCTGGAAACATGTACCTCAATGTAGTCATGAAGGAATCCATACAGAGTAAATGAGCATTGTATTTGGGATTTTCCCCATGCTAGATAAGGCATCAATATAAGCAGATGTAGTTGGTTCGACTGAAATACAGAATATCTTTCAGGGGAATCACCACAGACTATTCTAGCTGAGGAATAAGCTAGTAATTGGCTAGGACTTACTCCCACTGTAGATAACACATTCTCACTCCTCTTTGTCAATCTAGGAGCACACCCTTCCTTTTGCAGAAAAGGAAGCTTTTAATTCCATTTTCAAGGAGATACTCTTCACACTATGGAGTAAACCTAAAACAACCAGAGTTCCATTTCTGGCCTCATCATCACGTCCTCAGAAGAGGACTCAGCATGTGCTATTTTCTGAGGTGATTCTCATGCATTTTGCTATGTGGTTTGGATATATAAAACAGGTAAAAGAGGTGCTGTTTTAGCATTAGCACAGACTAACAAAATTTCTAGGCCTTGCAGAAATGTAACACCTGCTTCATGGAGCTTTTAACCACTTTCTGTTTATTTTGGGCCTGAACTTTTTTACCTCAACTTTTCTATAATCTTCTGACATGGAAGAAAAACCTTTCAATGAACAGAGGAACGCAGGACCTTCAAGTCTAGTTAACCATTATTTCTTTTGTCCCTTTACTGCCCCCCTGCATTATGTAGTGCATGAAAGTAATGAGAGAGAAATCATGTTGCAGGAAGCAGCATAGTAACCCAATGATAGCAATGCCCAGGGCTAGGGATGGCAGAATCTCCTCTTTTCCAGAGGACTCAAGAAAGAAGCAAACTGAATTTATCAGAGAGACGAGTTAATGCTCTGAAGTGAAAATGAAACCCTTTCTTTTCTCTATTAGGAAAAGCTGAAACATTTACGATAAACTGTATCAAGAACTGCTCATTAGCTGGAATTTGCGTGGATAGGTGTGTTTTCATAACAAGACATTGCTGTAATTCACCAATTCCTGCAAAGAAGAGTATACTGAAGAGTTGAAGTGAAACTGCGTCCATATGGCAAAGTTGTTGTAGCAACTTCCTTGAAATAATTAACGGTTAGGGGGAGGCTGCCTGCTGTTCCACATGTGGAAGAACAACAGATGGGCAGCTTTATATTTCCCTGATAATAAAATGACCTAATGCTCTATTTAGAAAACTAGAAATGCTTCTCCCTGACTGTTTATAGGTTTTAGAAATATCATGATAAGCAAACCCAGAGAGTTCAAAGCAGTGATATAAAGGACAAGTGGATAAATAATGACCCAACTTTGTTACGAAACATAGTGGAACTGTTGTATTGTTAATATAAACACAGATGACCTTTATTTTTGCTCATTTTTCGTCCCTAGAACAGGAAACAGCAGATAATCTTTATCAGCCAGAAAAATCTTCTACTTTGCTTCTACTTTTGAGCTGTGGGGCAGATTCATGCGCTGTGTTTGGGTGTATGACAATGCTACTATTTTTTTCCAAGCACATGCTGATATGGGTTTGAGAAGAAAGGCATAAGGCTTTGAATAGCTCAAGGACTGCACAGAGCACAGCACCCACTCCCACTGCTTAAAAAGGAGACAATAACCAAACTCATCTGTATGGGATTTCTGTAGAAAAAAAAGAAAATGTGTTTTCCATATTAAGAATTCTTTATGTCTGGTAGCATGAAAGAATTTAATGTTGCCCTACTTCTGAAATGTTCTGACTGCTATACAGCAGTGTATTCCCTAAATAGGTGGTTCTGCACTTCTCTTATTGTTCTGATTGTCTCTCTTGTGTTGGCAACCAGGGACAAGGGAAAACATCTAACAGAAAACTAACCCTGAAAAAAATACGGCATGTGATAGTACGATGTTACTTTTAAAGCAGATTGACTCCCTGATCTGACTGGTTATTTATGCATAGGCACTAGAGCTGGTTTAGATGCTGGTGCATCACAGAGGTAAAGATGAGGGGCACAGGACCACTCCTTTGTTTTCTGTATAAACTTGGCTGAACCAAGACCTGCTGGTCAAACTGAAGAGCAAGAAGAAAATGCAGAGGCAGTGGAAATAGGGACAGGTACCATGGGAAGAGTAAAAGGAAGCTGGTAGGCTGTGTAGGGATGTGGTCAGGGAAGCCAAGGCCCAGCTTGAACTGAACTTGGCTAGGGATGCCAGAAAGAGCAAGAAAGGCTTCTACAGGTACATCAACCAGAAAAGGAAAGTCCAGGAGAGTGTACAACCCCCTAGAGACTGGCACAGACAGGCTGGTAACAACAGACAAGGAGAAGGCTGAGGTACTTAACAAATTTCTTGCTTTTGTCTTCCCTGATAACTGCTCTCCACGCAGCTCTCAAGCATTTGGTTTGGTGGGAGGGGATCAGGAAAGCAATATCCCTCCCACTGAAAGAGAAGATCAGGTTCATAACCACGTGAGGAACATGAACATTCACAAGTCTATGGATCCCCATGACATGTATCCCAGAGTCCTAAGGGAATCGGCTGATGTAGCTGCCAAGTCACTCTTTATGATATTTGGGAAGTTGTGGCAATCAGGTGAAGTTGCTGGTGGCAGGGAAAAAGTAACATCAGATCTGTTTTTGAAAAGGGTAAAAAGGAACTACTGACCTTTCAGTCTCACCTCTGTGCCAGGGAAGATCATGGAGCAGATCCTTCTGGAAGATATGCTAAGACATATGGAAGGCAGGGAGGTGACACAAGAGAACCAGAATGGCCTCACCAAGGGAAATCTTGCTTAATCAACCTAGTGGCTTTCTATGATGGTCTCACTGCATCAATAGACAAGGGAAGAGCCCCTAATGTCATCTATCTGGACTTCACTGAAGCATTTAACATGGTATCTCACAACATCCTTTTCTCCAAATTGGAAAAATATGGATTTGATGGGTGTACTGTTCAGTAGTTTCAAGTCCAGAGAGTGGTGATCAATGGCTCAATGTCTGGATGGAGACTGGTAATGAGTGGTGTCCCACATGGGTCAGTGCTCGGGTTGATGCTCTTCGATAGTTTCATCAGTGATGTAGACAGTGGGGTTAAATGCACCCTCAGCAAGTTTACGGATAACACCAAGATGTGGAGTGCATCCAGAGGGACCTAGACAGGCTTGAGCAGTGGGCCCAGGTGAACCTCATAAGGTTCAACAAATCCAAATGCAAGATCTTGCACCTGGGTCAAGGCAACCCCCATTGCCAATATAAGCTGAGGAATGAAAGGATTGATTGCAGCCCTGACAAAAAAGAACTGAGAGTACTGGTGGACGGGATGGTGAGCATAAGTCAGAGATGGACCTGTTGGAGCATGTCCAGAGGAAGACCAAAAAATGATCCATGGAACACCTCTCCTACAAGGACAGACTGATAGAGCTAGGACTGTTCAGCCTTGAGAAGAGAAGGCTGGGAGATGACCTAATAGCGGCCTTTCAGTACCTAAAGGGAAGCTACAGGAAAGAAAGGGACAGACTCTTTAGTGGCGTCTCTGGTGTTAGAACAAGGGAAAATGGCTTCAAACGTACAGAGTGTAGATTTAGTTTAGCTGTAAGGAAAAAAAATATTATAGTGAGGGTGACGAGGCACTGGAAAATGTTGCCCAGTGATGTCATGGATGCCCCGTCCCTGGAGACTCTGAAGGCAGGTTTGGATCAGGCCCTGGGCAACCTGGTTTAACTGTGGTGTCCCTTTTCATTGTAGGAAGGTTGGACTACATGGCCTTCAGAGGTTGCTTCCAACTCTAAGAATTCTATGATTCTGTTCTTACCATTTTCTGAATTATTAGGGAATGCAAAACACAGAAACTGCAGCAGAAATCTCGGATAAATTTACACACGATGTACATCACCAAATGCTCATTTCCCATGTGGCTGCTTAAAACAAAAGCATTAAAATGTATCCTCTCTAATAAAATAATTTGGAAATCCCTTTTTTCTACTTTTCCAAAGAAAATCATGTTCCGGGTTGGAAATAGACCGTATTTTTAAAAAAAGAGATAATTTCCTTTTTGATGGAATTTGGTAAAGGTCTTTGGAAAATATACCATGGGCTATTTGATTCACATTTTTGCAACATTGCTATTAGTGACATTTCAAAAGTAAAAACTGAGTCAGCTACTCTCTTGCTCACGTCCTGGATCTCCTTCTGTTTTGAAATAAGCTAAGGAAACCACAAAACTACAAAATAATGTTTGAGAAGTTCTTAGTGGCTTCCAGGTTCTTGAACAGCTTAAATTTTAAAGATCCTCACCCAAACTACAGATGTGAGAAAATTCTTTCTTTAATTGTAGTTGGGACTCTCCGTAGCATCAAGGCAGCGGGAGCTAGAGTTAAAGAAGTAGCACCGCGTGCGCTGGCAATGCTGTGATGGCAGCCTTGGGTCATTTTGTAACAGTTTGTGTCCTGCAAGAGATGCAGTGAAGATGCAAGGTGGGGGAGGAAAACTGTTCTTTGCCCTGGTTGGGAATTTCCTATAAGTTTCTGCAACAGCCTTAATGCTACTAACAAAGATAAATGACCATCATTATTACAGCATGTGTTCTTCATGGTTCATAGCTCTTATGGAGTCTACAAAGTTTCTCAGTACTTGTGTCTTTTCTGATTGCAGCCAGTGACCTTCCCACTTTCGGAGAAAAATAGAACAGCGTAATGCCTGAGGAAAACATGAGTGCAGTGTGCACCACAACCACACGTCAGAAGCTTTGGATGTCAGTAGAGTTTGCTTGAATGTGAATTCTGCAGTGAGTGACTGGCTTTAATGCTGCACTACAGGTCCCTGTCTGGGCATTTCACAGTGCCCCAGGGCAGCTGTTTGCTGATATATTGAAGCTGTATGTTCCACTTGTGTTGAATATCAGTACTTACAAGCCAGTAATCATTTAGTATGCCAGTCCTTAACTGTAGCTCAAGATCAAGTGTAGTAACCAGACATATTTCATGTAAACATTAGCCAAGAACTTAAACTAAAGCAGGAGCCTGAATGTGTTGCTAGGTCAGAGACAAAGATTCAGACAACTCTAAGATTTTGGGACAAGTGGCTTGATATGCAAATTTAAAGTTCACTGCCATGGAGATTTATGTAAGGGCACAGATTTCAGCCCTCAAAGCCACACCAGAGAAGTCTGTGTGTGTGGCATGCCTATGTGAGACTTTGCGTGTTCCTTTGTGATTTTTACAATTGAATTTGAGCAGAAATGGTAATGAAAAATTAACTATGCTTAGACCACTTACAGTCAAGGCTGAGTCATGGTGGAGACCTGTCCAGCATGGTTAGTTATCTTCCTCATTAAAGAAAGTATGCTTTATTAATTCTTATACCTATTTTCAGAATCACAGAGCAATTCACATTGTGAAGATGTCTGACAAGTATCTAGTCTCTGAACCTCCTGTTCAGAGTAGAGTTATCTATTAGATAAGGCTTGTTTGGTCTAGACTTTGGCTAGCTGAGGCTGGAAAACTGCCATCAAAGAAAGTCCCATAGCCTCTCTGAACCCTTGTTCTTATGGATATTTAGCCTTCTAGTGTTTTGTTGTTGTTGTTGCTTTTTGTTTTTGTTGTTTGTTTGTTTTTCCCCCCAACCTGCACATCCAGTTAGAAACTCTCCTAACTATTTTTGTGGGAGGGGAGGGGAGGGGAGGGGACAAACAACAAAAACAATCGAGATGAGAGGCGAGCAGCGGAGGGGTGGGGAGCGCGGTAGTGCCCGGGCCGGTGCGTGT
>JAPSGF010000066.1:2147871-2159023 GCA_035772895.1 Perdix hodgsoniae | reverse complement strand
GGGGGGGGGGGGGGGGGGGAGGGGAGGGGAGGGGAGGGGAAGGGAAAAGAAGAATCAAACACTTAAAAGTTGATTTAAGTTACAAACTAGGAAGAAAAAAGCATCTCAATCAACTGGATTGGGAAAATTTCACCAAAATATAGGAGAATCTCCCTTGGCTATTATTACAAAAGTGACTTGTAGGCTGCACTGGATGGATACTTTGCCTCATTTCTTCTAAATAGCAACATAAATTTTTAAGTAGGACCAAGTTTTGTTTCCGTTCACACACTGTCTCAGAGAAATGAGATCAAACATTTTGCAACACACTGAACTGAAGGATGGATGGTGACACAGAGAGCTTCCCCAGTGAAATAGTTCGTTGCAGCTTAGGGGATCTGGGCATCTCTTTTACTTAGATATTCATTTGTTGTTGATTTAGTTGTAAACTACCAGTCTATCACAAGAAAGGAGGAAAATTTTGGTGGGAAACTTCTAAGTTCACTGAAAATGTTTTGAAGATCTGTTCCTCAGCCTCTGTCTTTGGACTCATAGCAGGCAAGAGACCATTTCTGCAAATGACCTAAAAATCAAGTCCTTATCCTTGTTCTGATTCGTACCCATGAAGCACCACTCATGATAGGTATTTAAGTTCTGACTGCTCGTCACATAAAGGTGTAGGTGGTACAAGGGAAAAACTTCTCTCCCAATTACATTGTCCTTCAACAGTTATGTGACATACAACTCTTGTCCCCATCCTGCTCCGTTTAAGGTACTATACTCCTGCGAAAAGACAGAAGTCTCACCCACTGTTGCCTTGACCTTTAGAACAGGCATAGAAGATCAGCACATAGAATGTAAGCTTTCTGGAACTACCAGAATAGGTTCTTCTCTGTGACTAAAAATGAGACTGTAAAACCCGTCAGTGTTTATTACGGTATTTTGGATTGCTTCTTAAATGTAAGCATTATGCTCAAAGTACATGGATATGTCGTAAGTCCTCTTTTCATCTGAAAGTCACAGGAATTATGATGAAGTAGCCTTCTCTTTTACTAAAGTTTCTCTTTGAGCATTTGCTTATTTAGGAAAAATCAATCTGAGACAAGGGAAAGAACTATTGCAAGATATGACTGTACTCAGATCCAGAGTAGACATACACTCAGATAAACAGTTTTCTGTCTGTTCCTAACTCCAATTAACAAAATAAAGTGGGGAAAAAAAAAAAAATCTCCATTAAATCCTTTTCACGCTGTTGAGAAAGGGAGAAATATGTACGTGGTCAGACCTTGGGCCTTGGTAGCGTTCTTGAGGAAAAATGTGCTTTAAATCTGAGTTCTCCTTGCCTCAACTTCTTCTTGTTGTTGAAGTGAAGCCCTTTCTGTGCCTTCTAAAGAACCATGATAGTTGTCAAAGAGAGGGCTCTATATATGCCTGAGTGCATCAGTCTCCAAAGCCTCTTGGAGACCTCTTGCTCAGTTGTGTGTGGAAAGTAGTACTATATTTCCAACAGAAGTTTCTCCTCTGTTTCACTTTGAACCTCACATCTCTACTGCCATGACAAGGAGTTGCTGTTGAAGTCTGCCTGTGATGAAGTGTCAGATCTGCTCAGCTACAACTGTGGGGAATAGCTTTGCCAGTGTTAATGGACAAGATGTCAAAAAGTCTTTTACAGATCTGTATCAACAGCTTTCATTCCACTGAGGGCATAAGGGTCAACTTTTACAACTGTCCAAAGAATGTCTTTTTTAAAAGAAAGTGCTCTTGACCCCAGCCAGAGCACTGCCCTGTAGATGTTTTGCTCAGTTTGACTCTCAAGTCAACAAGAGACTGCACTGCAAAGAGAAGACCCAAATGGCTTAGTGGAACCCTGCATTTTCATTTGAGCAACCAATTTAAAATAAAACCCTTTGAGAAGGTAATCAGTAATTCTCATTCTCATGTCAAATGGAGACCATTGCAGATTTTGCCATAGGAGAATGTGAGTTGATGAGACAGTACTGATCAATCTCTCATGTACAGATTAGAGAGAAAAAAATAAAGAAGTGGGATGGTGTGATGGATGATTTGCTATCAATTTATGTGGAGGAGGTAGTTTATTGACTCTGAAGTGAGTGTAATTATCTGACAGGTTGTATTCACTTCAGAGTTGCCAGCACATCCTCCATGAAAACAAACCATGACTTTGATAATCTGCACTGTCTCAATTGTCAAATAGAGTGATTCATTAATTAAACTTATTTCAAGTTTCCCTTTATTTACAGATTAGTTGATAAAAAGCTACCAAAACTGGCACACATGACACTTTATCCCAAAAAGCTGGACAGGCCAAAAGGAAACAAAGAAAGGCTCTGAGAGTAAGTTCTCCACAAACATTTCTGCTTTGGCCTGAGGAGATCTGTCAGGAAACTCAAAAGTCCACCTGCTAAGACCATTACCTTTTGCAACCTCTAATGACAAAATCTGGAAATTTTTGAACTGCCAGCTGAGATCACTCATTACGTGCAAGGTAACATGAAGATAGGGGAAGGCAGCTGGCTCAGAGTTTGTGGGCTGTCAGCTTCCTGGTGTCCCATGCTTGGTCCTGTCAGCAGACACTCACTCCTCACTCCATCTTGATATGTAAAGGCCTTTGCAGACAAGGGCTGTAGGCACTTAGGAACCTATGTTTCACTGACAGGCAACAAAACGTAGTTTCTCATAAGCCTGTCTGAAGTTGGTAATAACTCATTAAATCACTTTGGTGGTTTCAAAAATTTTCATTTACTTTGTTTGCTTTATGTGGTTCACGCAGTGCCTCATTCCTGGAGCCCGCCATTTTCAGCACTGACAGTACATTTGCAATTTCCTCTGAGGCCTTTAATTCAAACAAATTACACAGAAGTTTAATTTTATTTTTTTGTCACAGTATGATTTTGGAAGACCTTGCCTTTATCTTTTTCTTCTTTTGCCCTAGAAATGATAACATATGCCTTGTTCCTAATCATTCCAGTCCTTCATCTGTGTTCTGCTTCTTGTTCCAGCTTTTATTAAAAAAGTTTGTCTGCTGGAGAAAGACAGCACGGGTCATTCTTTTTAGTGTCATCACACACACACAGAATCACAGAGTCGTAGGGGTTGGAAGGGACCTCCAGGATCATCGAGTCCAACCCAGTGCCAAAGCAGGTTCCCAAAACCAGAATCACTCACTGGGTCATACAGTCAGTTTCTCTTCTGTCACTTTCAAACTCAGTGTGAGCAGGTGTTGAATGTTTGCATTTATTCATAAATGCAGATGACATTTGTTCATAAATGCAAAATAACATTAATGTTATTTTGTTTTCCAGCCTCCATGAAATACACTTCACATCATATTGGAGGAAAAAAACATGAGAAAATATAACAACGAGTAGGCCGTACATACTTCACATATCTCCAGGAACTTATTCACCTTCTTCTTGGATTTTAGTATACTTGGAGGAGAGAGAGGCTGGGGAATAAAGTTGGGAATCAGTGAGATCAGCTGGAGCCTGAGAGGACACACGGCATGAGAAAGATTTATTGCTAGGTCACAACTATGTTGTACTGCACAGAGGTTTGCCCTTTGTTCTACCTCATTACAGCTGCTGAATAACAATATAGAGTGCTGAGGTAGGAGGGTGCATGTCCAGTGCTTGGCTATCCAGTACAAACAATGGATAGCCCAGACAAAGAGGGGAAAAAAAAAGAAAAAAGAAAAGGAACGAATTATACAAACAATTTTCACTGCCTGTAAATTACATTAGCAAAACACACCATTCTTATCTTTGAAAAAGAAAATGTAGAATTACTTGTGAATGTAACAAGAAAAAGAATTGAGTTTATTTTTTCAGTATGGTTTAGTTAACTTGAAAAGCATGTAGCCCACTCATGCATAATAGAGATTTGGCTGTAAAGGAGAAGTATGAAAGTTCTTTGGACAAATCATTTTAGATAACATTTGGAAACACTCAAGTAATTATCAGAGCAGTATTCTGATCTTTTAAAATCAAATTAATTAAGTTTATAGCATTTATCAACTTTATTTTCAGTAAAATGTTGCATTTCTAAAATGCAAAAAATCGAATTAATTCAAGAGTCTTAATGGTGCCTGGAGCAGTGCTCTGAAGAAGTGACATCAATTGTTTAATGTTGATTTTGACCCTGCAAGTCTCCTGTGGAAGGGAGAGAGCAAGTAGGAATGTATATCCATCTGGATGGAGTTCAGATGAAATAATGGAGCTTAACGTTTCCTGGTGGCTACTCCAGAGGGTTGTCTGCCCATCCCTTCACTTAAGCCTGGAGAATTACTCACTCTTCAGCAGCACTTCATTTTCTCCATGGTCTAAGAAAGCCCACGTACTGTGTGATTTGGTCACTTATGATCATACGGCAAAGCTGTGCTCTGTGTATTTATACAATGTGGGACTTGGGACCAACAGCCAAATGTTGCAAAATGTTCTGCATTCAGCCACATGGAGAGGAACAGTCTAGTGCAGAGCATTTGGGGAAATCATTTACCAATCTACTGATAGGTATGCTTTTGTCTGTCAATGTATCAGTGTCAACAACGGTTAGAGTTTGTTCAGTATTACCTCCTCAGGCTTTAGAAGAAATACCAGTGCAGCCTAGAGCTGGAGAAGACATACTAACCACAGGCATAGAACTGGGTTGCATAAGTTTCCTCCTATATTAAGGTTCCATTTATAAATAGTTTATAAAGCATTAATACATTATTAATAGACATTAACCAACAGTGATAAAGTTTGACAAGTTGTTTATAAACATTGGCTAAGAATTAGCTACACTACCTTCTCCTGCTGTGTTTATAGCCATTTACAGCATGGACTGCCATGCCTATAACAAGCTCAGAACATTCATTAATCACATATTGCTCTTGCAAGAATGTAACCTTAAAATAAAGCCTGGAAAGTTCTTCTCCCATTCAGTTCTGCAAGTAAGGATATTCCAGAAGTCACAAGTGGGCTCCTGCACAACAAAATACTGGAACATAAGTATTACCTGGATTTTAATGGTTTTAAAATCCTTGCCAAAACTAGCATGTCTATTGCTCACATCATCTTTTCACAGTGGCACACAGCAATTTTTGTAGACAACATGGAGATCTAGATATTCATGTGAAACTGAGAAATATTTTTGCAGACCAAAGATTACACAAGATCAGAAGTCCAATGACCTTTTCTTGGAAGAACGGAAGCTCAGTAGGCTGTAGGTTCTACAAGAAAGAGCAAAATAAGAGTAAAGTTTGGGAGCATTGCTAAAGTGAGTATTTTTCCATCATCCTCCGGACTGCAGTAATTGTAACAAATGCTTGTATTTCACACAGCAGACATTCCTACCCATAAGGGTCTACAGACCCTATGAGATTTGCAGAAGGTGACTAACTCAGAAAAACGGGTCCATGTAGTTCTGTAGAATAACGCAAGCCTGTGGCAATTATGAAGGACCACCCAGAACTGTCCTAAAGCTTCTCAAGCATCTGGGCATTGCTGAATTTCTCCTGGAGTTGAGAGGCTAATGCTACATGAAGGCAATGCTGCTACTCCATAGGAAGCAAAGCAACAACTGAAATTGAGAAACTGGGATGAAGACAGGTCTTCCAGACAGTAAAGACAAAGATGGTTTCTGCTTAGGGTTTCAATACTCTAAGCCATCCTTCTTCCAGCATTCAGTGTAACCTGACATAAAAGGTATTGGCACAGGAGGAAGGGCCAGAATTCCTAATGCATGCACAATTCAGTTGTAACACAAGTTCTGCACCTCTTTGGAAAACACGCCTAGCGATGCATACACTGGCAAAAGGTTCAGTCGCAGATTTAGAAGCGTGCATCTTCTGAAAGCTCCCTCTTCCTGAGAGCAGCAGGAATCACTGAGTAATGGCCCAGCTGTCAGTTCTCAGCCAGGAGTGCAGCTGCTGTACATGGATCTGCCCTGCTGGAGAGCAAGTGGTTCCAAGTGTAACACAGTGCGCATTCAGCTGCATCTCCTACTGTCCACACTGGTGTCTGCTGTACATCATCAAACCTTGCTCTGCAGGCAGACTCTTGCTTATAGACAGCAAGAAGTCTCTTAGATACACGAAAGAATCATGACCGTAGGCCCCTTCTATTTGTGAAAATTACAAACGAAACTAAATTGCTTTAATTAAGGATGAGGTGCCATCTTACGTTTTACAGCTATTTCCAGTAGTTATTTTTCCTTTGCTAAACTGGAGTGCCATTGCTACTGGCACAGCAGCAAGTGCAAGACTTAGTGAATGTCTCTGTATTTATTTAACCAGCAAAGGAACTCTTGAGATACATATGTAGCAGATTAATCAAACTGAACAGAACACTCCAAAAATTACTGCCTTAAGATGTATCCCTTGATTTCTCACTGGTGAACTCTCTACAGGAGCTATCAATGCAAAGGAAAGGAAATTTTTTAAAAGTCATAGTTGCTTGTAAAAAAATTCTCCGCTAAGATAAAAGTATTTAGGGGAAGAATGTGAGTCTAGTTTCTAGGCACTATCACAAGACAGATTTACAATGACTCATAAAGTATTCATTTGATTATATATTACTGTGTTGTTCTCAGCAGCCCAAACACAGAAGAGTCTGCTGTCTTCATTAATGCCCACTACAAGGTATTTTGGACTCAATGGCTTTTTTTCAATGACCTGTTTCATCTTAGCAGTAAGATAGCTGCTCACTAGTAGCAGTTAAGTAAAGAGCCAATGCCCCTTCCATTCTAAAATGTTTTGCTGAAGTTAAAAGCACATCAAGGTGGAAATTGATATCCAGGCCTGGACACATTTTTAACTTGCTGAACTCCATTAACTAATTCCTAGAGATGCTATGCATGAATGTACCAGCTAACATTTTTAGACCTCTTCCTGCACAACAATAGTCTAATTTTTCAGTCACTTAATCCTTTGTGTGGATGGCTGCTCTCAGTAATTAGTAGACAAATGCAAAAAGCTGAATTATTTAACTTTGCAAAGTGGCTGCTGTTAAGCTTAATATTAGTGGTTGAATTGTGCCAGTATAAACAGCTGAAATTTAGGGCAGCAGCAAATGTCAAGTAAACAGCAATTATCCCACAAGTATTCAGCATTTTATGTATTTCTTGCATGAACACATTAATTATTGTAGGAAGACTGCATTTTTCACGGAGGTTGAGGTTAAAAAATGCATGATTATAACAGCAATGTGTTAGACATGGCCTTCAGTTTCTAATTTCAAATAACGTTTTCAAATAATGTAATTAAAAAAAAAAAAAAAAAAAAAACTTTGCTGGTGTTCAGGGAAGATGATATCTAATTGTTGCAAGGGCAGATTGTGCCTGACAATATGGTGGCCTTTAACAACGTAGTGATGGCATCAGTAGACAAGGGAACTGCAACAGATGCTATCTACGTGATATAAACTAAAGGCCTTCGATATGCTCCCAAGCCACATTCTTATTTTCAAATTGGATAGATACGTATTTGAAGAGAGGACTATTCAGTAGGTAAACAATTGGCTAGATGATTGTAGACAGAGGGCTATGGTCAATGTGGTCAATGGATCCATATCCAGGTGGATGCTGGTGACAAGTGGTTTCCCCTAAGGGCCTACCTTGGACAACATCTTGATCAGTGACCTGGATAGTGGGATCGAGTGAACCCTTAGTGAGTTTACTTGCTGATAACACCAAGCACAGTGATGCAGCCAATAGGACAGAAGGAAGGCATGAATACCTCATAAGGTTAAATTTTGGTCAGGGCAATCCCAGATATAAAGTATAGACTGGGCGAAAAGCTCATTGAGAGCAACTCTGCAGAGAGGGTCCTAGAGGATGAAAAGCTGGATGTGAGCTAGCAGTGTGTGCTTGCAGCTAAGAAGGCTAATGGTAACCTGGGCTTCATCAACAGAAGTGTGGCAGCAGAGAGAGGGAGGGGACTGTCTCCCTCTGCTATGCCCTCGTGAGGACTCATCTCCTGTACTGCCTCCAGGCCTGTGGTCCCAGCATAAGAAAAATGTAGAGCCTTAAGAGAAGAACCACAAAGATGCTCAGAGAGCTAGAGCATCTCTCCTATGAAGAAAGGTTGTGAGAGCTGAGCATGCTCAGCTTGGAGAAGAGAAGGCTCTGGGGAGATGTCATTCAGCCTTCCAGTACTTGCAGGAGGCTTATGAGCAGGAGAGGAACAGACTTTTCACATGGTCACGTCTTATCACAGTGATAAGACAAAAGGGAATGGCTTTAAACTGAAAGAGTGAAGATTTAGTTTAGGTGTCAGGAGGAAATTCTTTACTCAGGGTGTGGTGAGGCACTGGCACAGGCTGTCCAGAGAAACTGTGGATCAGCAGGACGGGATGCTGTTGGGGTGCTCAGGGCCAGGTTGGATGGGATCTTGGGCAGCCTGATATGGTGGATGACAGCCCTGTCCATGCTAGAGTATTGGAACTGGGTGATATTTATAATCACTTCCAAACCAAGCCTTTCTGTGGTTCTGTATTTTTTTTCTACATGGAATTAAAATTGTTGTTTGTTTTTTTTATCCCTGAAAATAAGTGATGAATGCCTAGCCTTAGATCTATTAGAACTCAACATCCACTATGTGCTTCATACTCAGTCTATTCCTACTTTCAGCAGCAGATGCATATGGCTAGAAGAAATATGCCTGTCATGCAGTAGTCCTAGTTTATTACATTTTGTCCCAGTGACTTTCCTGTAGAACTTCTGCCTTTATTCCTCCATCTGTTCTAGGCTGGTCTGGCTCATGTAAGGTAGGCTGTTGCAAGCTAGTTTCTTCTGCACATATCCTCACATATCCTGCTCTGTATAGCAGAACCATGTCAGTGAACACTTCCCTTGAAACACCTCAGATATGGAGGAGGGAAAAGGTTTGTCCATTTAGATTCAGCATTTCAATCAGAGATGCAGAGACAACTCTTCCATCACTAAGACAAACTTCAGAAATAGAAAAAGGAGGATCACCCAAATAAATGAATGTTGGGATCTGCCTTACTCTCAGTTAGAAAGGATCCAAGAGCAAGTATTCAAATTGATACTGTATTTCCTTATACTGAAGCACAGCTGTACAGGAGTTATTTCTTTAACCTAGGTCTTCTATTAAAGTAAATCCTTTGACTCACAGATATTTGGAGCTGAGAGTGTTAGTTGTGGAAGATTAGAAGATGAAGCGTAGTAAAAACAGCCTCTCCAGCAGAAGCTCAGTGCTGGTGATGCTTTTCATACAAGCTGCAATGACATTTGCATTTGAAATGTATCATTTCAGCTGAATTTATCTTTCTGCAAATACTGATTTCTAGGGAAACATTTTTTTGTTCTTTCATAGCCTCAGTGATAAGCATTTTCCTTGAACTGCAGGGCTGTTGCCAAGATAACAGAATAACAAGTATAACATACTCCAGGTGTTAAAAAAAGCATCATAATGAAATCTTGGGCTACTTGGAAATTACTGCCATTTTCACTATCAATCAGCACTACTTTCCCCTTTGAAATCAGTGGCAACATTCCCCCGACCTGAGAGTGCACAGGACTTCATCCCAGCTGAAGGACTGGTTTGTGTGTGCATTGATAAATGTCCTCCTTCCTTGTAATCAGTAACAGCTTGTGGAAGATGAACTCACTGATGACACTGCAACACTGTGTTTACAATACTGTACTATATGGGACAGCACATGCAAAAGTTCATTCCAGATGAGTGGATGTTAAATGCCATTTTATGCAGGAATCATCAAATCATCAAATCATTTATTTTGGAAAAGGCCCTTAAATTCACCAAGTCCAATCACCACCTAAGACTAAATCTACCACTAAACTACTATATCCTTAAGCATCACATCCATGTGACTCAAATACCTCCAGGGATGCTGAATCCACTGCTTCCCTGGGCAGCCTGTTCCAATGTTAGCCACCCTTTTTGTGAAGATATTCTTTCTAACACCCAATCTAATTCTTCCCTTGTGAAACTTACTGCAGTTTCTTCGCGTCCTATTGTCACCTGAGAAAAGAGACAAATACCATCCTCAGCAACCTCCTTTTAGATTGTAGAAAGTGATTTCTCCAGAAAATAAGAATCTTGGAAACAATAATCATGACTTTACAGACCCAACACCGGGTTAAAACATCAGCTATAGCCACATGGAGGGGGAGCTCTCGTGCCCATGACAAGCTAATGAAAGTGTCATTCAATACGCAAGTACCGTCCAAAAGGTAAACAGAACACATGAATTCTTAGAAAAGACACGATGAATAAAATGTGCAAATGCTACTTTCATACTGTACATACATTCATACATACAACTTAGTTTGTTAGTGTCACCAAGAGCAGGCCTAAACCTTGTCACATGGACTGCCCAAACAATGGCAATAATTTCAATAATTTCTTCTTGTATAGATAACATAATTTCTTCAGTTGTTGCTGAGTATTTGAGTTGTACATAAATGGAAGGTACATGCAAGGAAATTTATAACCCTTCACATATCTGTAGGATATAGGTCAGTCAACACATAAGGCCTGCATTTCTGCCTCTCAAAGCTAATTTTTGTAAGTTGCTGAACATGAGGCTGCCAGTTTCTAGTTTCAAAACATACCCCTTCAAATTCCACTATCCACCTCAGGAAAGGCAGTCAGACACAAAAATAAACCACGAAGAAAAGAAACAGGACAGAAATCAACTTCCCTAATAACTTCCAAATGGCTGAAGAACAAAGATCCAAAGAAGATGGTCAGGTATGAAGCAAAATAAAAACAAGCAAGAAAATCTGCACAACTGTGCAAAAACAAGCCAAAAAAAAAAAAAAAAAAAAAGAAAAAAAAGGAGAGAAGGACAGACAACTTTAACAATGCCTAGCTCACAAGGCCATGAAATAGGCCAAGTAATTAAGGAATATTTACATTTGTTCCGTGACCCAACACATCAGTCAAATTCTGCCTAGAATTTATAATGCTCTGCTAATCTGAAATGTTCTTTTTACAAGGAGCTGACTTACTCATTCTGTACATGGGGGATGCAAAGAAAATGCCTGATTAGCATTCTTCAGCACAACAGGTGAACAATGCCTCCCATAGAAAGGTAAGTTAAAGGAACACTTAACCCAAGTAAGCTCTTAGCAACTAAGTGGCAATCCTGCCTTGAAACAGATTTTCTAGGAAGTCTAGGTCAGT
>JAPSGF010000066.1:2118586-2147771 GCA_035772895.1 Perdix hodgsoniae | reverse complement strand
CAAAAAAAAAAAAAAAAAAAAAGGAAAAAAATTGGAGAAGGACAGACATACTTTATGTTCTAAGGGCTCTCTTTGCTGTTACAGAAATGCAGGCAACATTTCTCTAGTTAAGAAGGGTAAGATGTGCATGAGACTATATAGGACACTGTGGAAGTCAAACCTAGAATTTTAAGATTTTGATTTCTTGTATTCCTGTAAGACTTGACAGTGATTTAAGAAGAAAATAAGCTGATTGCCAGCGTGTTTTTTCCTGTTTCATCTATCATAGATGAGTTAGAAGCAAAACATTTCGTTTCCACATTACGAAAAAAAGAAAAAAAGAAAAGAAAAAAAAATCTGCAGTCACTTGAAGTTCTCTGATCCTGTCTTGGCAACATAATAAGCCTCAGTTGTAGAAAACCATGCATGGAGGTTCACAGAGATCAACCCAACTGAATCTCCCAACTAGAGTCAATGGAAATAGCTGTAAGTTTTCTGATTGAGAATCTGACTGTTTTTTTTTCAGCCCTGACTAGAATCAGAGCTATGAAAAACTTATCCTTGCAACATGGCAATGTCAGTAATCCTAAGTAGCTATTGCTACATCTACTCACAAGAGGTAGCTACAAGTTTCTCCTTATTTCATTTTCTGTTACCTATACTGGAAGTCAATGTGGAAGGCTGTTCTCCATGCAGCACCTGCATTCAACAGTCATGTTACATGGGAGGATCTTCTGGGAATATTATGATTAATAATTATGACAAGGAGTTCTTATAGTAAAAGCTTTCTGAACATCTCTAAAACATATGAATCACAATGTTATTCATAATGTGCAACCTAAAAAATGAAAACTAAATGCAGGGTTAAAGGCCTTCTGCAAAGCTTTGAAGGCTGTCCCACAAGGCTGCAAGATTGCTTAGTTGCCAGCTACTGATGAATAACCAGTCTTAGTCACTATCTGACGTCTCAGCCTGTACAATGCCTAGAGGCTGTCACAGCTTTTGTGGATACTAGTGAATAAACTTTCGCATCTGGCAACCAGGACTACTCCTAGGCAAGGTGCTGTTTTATGAAGCAGCCTTTGGATACAGTGGAACAGTTCTTAATAGGTACAATGTGAGGTCACGACAGTCAAGGGTATCTCTTATCTTGAAAATATAAGATGAGCAAAGCACAAATTTGGAAAAAGGACAGGGAAAGCCAAAGAGCTCAAAAGTTTAGTTTGGACAAGACCATCTCTTGACCTAATTCCCATCCTATTGATAAACTAGAACTGAGAAATCTTAAGCAAAAAAATTTGTTCACTTTACAGACCTTCTACATGAACCTGTAACATAAAACAGAAATCAACCTGCAAGCAGTTCAGCCAGTGATGTTCAGAAATGCTGGGGCTCAACGTAGCCCTTAAAACAGCTGTGGGAGTGCATGATGCTCAACCAGAGCCAGCTGTGTTCTTCAGGTATCTCTTGTTGCCATATCAGCAGTAGGTGTGATGGATGATAGTCCTCGCTGACAGACGGGTGTGGATAACCTCAGTACAGTTGTAGTTAAATCAGAAAAAAAATGTGATATGCATTGAAGATAAGCACAGTAAGAAACAAACTGACCTCATTTTACAAACAGAAATATTGTCTCCTTATACAGAGACACATTCTGGGACAGCACATATATGGTTGCTCACTGCCATCTTGCCACATGGGCTGCTGCCGGCATTGCTGAGCAGAAGAACAGGATGCAGTTCCAGAGTGCAGATTACCAAAGACCGGCTTTGGTCATTTGGTGACTGCTGTTGCATCCTGGTAGAGTTCAAAACAGCATATACAAGTAGAAGAACACTGTTATCCCCAGCTAGTGCACCACAATCCTCTTCAGATGTATCTCCCAGCTTCTGCAGCTAGTCTGAAGATAGGGTTACAGCAGAAGTACCATCAGCACTCAGACTTCCTACTACAAACTTTCCCCTTTCATTTCTTGCAATTCTGGACCTCTTGGATGCATGTATTGTGGAGATAAGGTATCTGGAGTTCTCATGTTAGGGTTTCTGTTACCACTAAAACTTCCTGACAGAATTACAGCTGCGTTGGTTACAAATGTGAGATTAGCAAGATCTATATCTTAAAAGTCAAAAAGAGCAAGATCAGGCTCTTAATCTCAGCATATATTTTGTATGGACAGTTACACAAGAAGTCTGCAATACTGAGCAGTGAAATGTTTGATAATGCCTGAGTTCCCATTTTCATTGCTTTTTCTGTGAATGTATCATGATTCAGGTTTTAACGGTCTGACCTCAAATTTACTTAGTGCTTGTAAGAGAAGTACTTTGATTTTTGCAGTAAGACTATATTGTTATTTCCTTCACTGTTCAAAAAGTGTGGAATTTTCCACCCTTCTGATACTTACACAGTTCTCTTTTTCCAATTATCCTTCATTCCTAGTATGTAAAGCCCAATGAAAATTAACTGCCATTAATTACCTCAATTATTATGTCTTTCATTATTATATTATCTGAAAGCTTAAGAAACATGCAGTTATCATCACAATGAGACAGGAGACCATTATCCTATTCTTGGGATGGAGGAGGATAAGAGGCACTGAAATAATAATGCATTTCAGGTATGCTTTTTGAGATACGTTGGACCTGATTTATCACAGAAGTTAGCATTACACAGAACTACGTGATTCAGATCTAGTTCAGCGTGATCTGAAGTGCACAGCACAATGATAAATCAAACTACTAGCTCTCAAACATGAGAAGAAGAAGGGGAAGGGGGATGATCTCTTTCAGAGTTTAGTTTTTCATTGGCAGGAGGAGTAAATTTGAATCACTGCTTCAAGAATTTGGTTCAGTCTTGCTAAACACTGACCAAAGCATTCTTCCTTCAACCTCAGCACTATCTATTCAGAGGTTTCTTCCTAGGTTAGATGGAGTAGACTTCTTTTGGCTTAAGTGGGCCTGTAGAGAAGGGAAAGTTCATGACCTGAAACAGCATCAAGTGAAGGGACAAGTGTGTTACATATAATTGCTAGGCATCATATTGATATCAAAATGAAAACTTCAGGATGCAGCAAAGGAATTAGAACCCCTTCACCCCTCCTGATCATCTGTGATGACAAATGCAAAAAGGAAAGATGGAGAAAAGGAGCTTGCATTCAAAAGTGTTATAGGAAGTATTTCAAGCTACTAATGTAGCTCTTGAGGACATACCCAGGATTAGCAGGCATAGCCCTGTTAGACAGACCTCGTCAAACATTCTTTGGGATATTACTTTTTCTCTAATTCAAGAAGAGGCATATGGGCTATGCTATCATTTATTGAATTAAATCACCATCACCCAAAGCCTAATTCCTTAGTTATTGACCTTTGGTCTGACTCTGTTTATCAGTAGTTGAGTCCAACTGTAAGCAAAAGGATTTCCAAAGAGGGGCTTATGTGATTGTAATTACATGCATACCAAATATGTACGAGGAGGAGAACCAAACAATTTGGTGACGTGTCCTCATTGTGTTCATAGTTCTTCAACACTGGGCAATTTTATGCTTACTTTTGAAAGAATCTTGTTCTTTTCCCACTGCTTCAGCCTAAGACAGCATGCATTAGTGCATTAGCCAAAATTTGTCCCAGAATGGAAATTCCTATTTGATAAATTTAGGAGAGGTAAATTCAGTGAAGCAAGATGAAACTTAGGGATCACTTTTCCCAACAACCTAGGCAACATCTTGTTAAACAGAATCATTTTTTTCCTTCAAAGCACGGCTATTCCACTGAAAAGCCCAGGAACAGATGTACACTGAAAACTGCAAAGTGTTATGAAGACACACAGCTTAGTCACAGCAGCCTGATCTGCAGGCAAAAGCATCTGCCAGGTTTCTCATTATATTGTGTTTCCAGGTCTGAAGAACTACCATTTCCTGGGTAGCTAGCTTGAAGTGGAGTCAGTACTTTAATACCGCACTGTAGTCTGTATAGAAGCGTAGCTCTTGAGAAGCCAGAGAAAGAGATCTCTGAGCTCTCAGATGTCATGGAAACACCCCTCCACCTAACTATCAGCAACTCCAGTATTTTATAAACCTTTCATAACCCATTCAAAGAATAATGTTTTTATTTCATACTCAGAGCTAAGAAACCAAAGTGCTTTGCAAGTCATAAACCAGTAGTTCATTGTTTTTCTAATAAAGGTGGCAAATCTGTGATTTAATGGCAATGATTTATGCCTTACTGAGAAGCTTAGATAAAAAAAGTGTGATAATTGGGCATACTGTGTGATGTGATCCCAATTTCTCCTGAAAATGCATTGTTGGAGAATAGATGATGTTTATATTAGAATGCAGCCAAACTGTGTAACTGAACATTTTGCTTGCTTATGCATTGTGACTGCAGTCTAACTGTCTGGTGATTAACGAAAACAAGCAACTCTTTCTCCATCCATACACTGTTTTTAAAGCCTACAAATAAATCTCTTTATACGTGAGGCTGAAGGCTTGTCAAAGGATGGCAACAATTTACAGTGACAAAGAATTAAGTAATCAGAGACCTGTGCCAAAAATTTGCCAATTAATCCCAAAGAATACGGCTCCAATCTCTATCATGTAAATAATGGAAAGTGTGTCCATGATGTTCTTTAAGGCAAACACACATTTTAACAATGTCATTCTCATTGGATCAGTAGTATGTAAATTGTAAAAGTAGTATGTAAATTCTTCTTTTTCTTCTGTTCTAAGCATACTAATGTTTGACCTCAAAACTGACTCCTATTTGTACATCCATGTTTCTTCCTTCTGCGACCAAGATCTTTTTCTAGTGTAGTTAACCCACATCCTAGCAGTACTCACATTTATCTTATCAGAAGGGATACGTGCTTTGCAAAAGGAAAAGGCTCCTGTTTTGTCTTCTGACTTTTTGACACACCTGTATGTGTAATGGCTGGGAATATCTTCATAAACTTGAGAACATTTGTTGTGCCCTCTAAGGCTCCTTCTACTTATTGTAGATATCATTTTGAAATCGCAGCTTCCATTTTAAATAGAGACCTTCTGAGATAGTCTGCAGAATGGAAGGGATCCATGCTTTCCTCCTTCTAGCATGGGAAATACAAAGCTCCATGAAAACAGTCCATCTTTTAAATCACACAGGTTTAAAATAAATCTCAGGATTCTGGGCAAGGGAAAGACTCATTAATTGTTACATGCTTCCATTTTACATGTACACTTCCCAGAAGCTAATTCTCTGGTTTACTAGGTTACAATTATAAATATTGATCTAGTGACAAAGCATACATTCCCTCCCTTCTCTGTGAATCTTTGGACCTGCTCAAGAAGATACTCTGTAGTCACAAACCAAACTGGAAAAGTTAGAAAAGAATGAAGTGGAAATTAAGAACCCAGCAAAGATCAGTGATAGGCAGAAAGAAAGCTCCTGAAGAAAATCTGTGTGTCACTACTTGGGCTGCTTAGGAACTTACCATGACTTCAGACTGAAAATCGTGATTGGAGACATCTCTGAAGAGAAATTCTGCTGAGAAGTATTGTTTCTCTCACAGTATTTTTAGATTACAGATGCTTAGCATACAAAGAATGGGTATTCATCTCTTCTGGTTTTGCTGACATTTTTGTCATGGGGGAGAAAAGGTTCCTTCCCCTCACCTCCATTTCCTGCCCAGAAATAATAAGATTGTCTAGACAGGGATGGTTAAGGAATTTAGCCACTTCCCAAAAGCCCCATAAGCCTTTATCATTCATGATTAACACACAGTGTTTACATAGCTATGTCAACTTTAACTTTACTTCTTTGTCTATTTCTGTAATGGAAATACACTGATGACATTTGCTGTTGATTTTATCTCTTGTTTATTGACTGGACGGTAAAGACATTGAGAGGGACTCAGTCCCAGCTGCAGTGAGCTGTGTCAGTGCTTCACGTGCTTTCTGCTTTGGTGACAGTGCTGAACTGGCTGAAGGATGCATTTCACGTGCAAGCAAACTGCATGAATCAGTCCTCTTGCTATACTGACCATTTCTATTATATATAAAAAATTAAGTAATCCATAATAAAAACCACCGTATTTCATAGTGTAGCAAGTGGGTTACAAATGTCAAAGGTGCTTGCTTCATAAAAATGAAGCAAAGCTTTTTTAAGAAGTATTGAAAGATGAGAATAGCCAGAAATGCAATGGGACGCTGCTACTCCCATAGCATGGATTCCTTCATCCCTTGCTCTGATGTTGTCCAAAGTGCATTACTCATCTTTAAAATGTACTCAAATTTATTATAAAAGTTCTCAGACTTCTCACTGTTTCTAGAACAGGGTAGGTAGAGGAGGGACACAGCCTTAACACTGCTCCTGCTACAGCAATAGACAGAGTAGCTGTGTTGGAATCAAGGGAGATGGATAGTTTCTGTGAGAGGAAAACCTTAGTACAGACTTCTTACTCTGATCACGTGCAATCAAAAACCACGTTCAAAGAAAAAAAAAGTAGTCTGGAGAAGCACAATGAAGAGGCTGCTTTTTGCATGGCCTTTGTAACTAAGCCACAATCTTTGCAGCAGTAGTGTGGAAGCTAGTGTTTGCTTCCCCTCAGTCTTTGTTCCTTACTTTTTTCTTTCTCACTGTCTTCTTGCCACATGCCTTTGTACTCCTCAACCAGAAAACTTCTGTTTAATTCTTCATTATCACTGATTTCAAGGCGTAGTCTTTTTATGATTGACTTGTATTCAATTACAGAGTCACAGAATCACAGATTCACAGGGGTTGGAGGGGACCTCAAGAGATCAAGTCCAACCTCTGTGATAAATAAGTACCCTGCAATAGGTCCCACAGGCAGATGTCCACATGGATCTATTCTCCATAGAATGAGACTCTACAACCTGTCTAGGCAACCTGTGCCAGTATTCCGTCACCCTTATAGTAAATAAGTTCTTCCCTATGTTAGTATGGAACTTGCAATGTTCAAGTTTCAGGCATTACTGCTTGTCCTATCGCTATACATCACAAAGAAGAGCCTGACCTCATCCATTTGCCTCCCTCCTCCCTTTAGATATTTATAGACATTGATCAGATCCTCTCTCAGTTTATTTTTCCCCAGGCTGAACAGACCCAGGTTACTCAGCTTTTCCTCATACAGGAGGTGCTCCAGGCTCAGTATAATCTTTGTGACCCTCTGCTGGACTCCTTATAGGAGATTGCTCTCTTTTTATCTAGTGGGGAGCCCAGAACTGGACAGAGTAGTCTAAATATGAACTTACCAGGGCAGAGTAGAGGGGGAGAATAACCTCCCTCAACTTGCTGTCCATGCTCCTTTTCATGCACACCAGGATACCACTGGCCTTCTTGGCTACCAGGGCACACTGCTGCCTCACAGCTAACATGTCACCCACCTGGACATCCAGGTTCTTCTCTGCAGAGCTCCTCTCCAGCAGGTCATCCCCTACTGTGCACTGAAACATGTGGTCATGCCTCCCCAGCTGCAAGACTCTATATTTATTCTTGTTAAACCCCATTAGGTTCCTCTCTGCACATCTATCCAGTCTGTGCAGGTATCACTGAATGCACAGCCTTACAGTGTATCTGCCACTCCTCCCTGCTTTGTATCATCAGCAGACTTGCTGAGGCTCTATCCCTTTATCCAGGTCACAGAATACAGAATCGCAGAATCATCAAGGTTGGAAAAGACCGTCAAGATCATCCAGTCCAACCATCCATCTATCACCAATAGTTCTCACTAAACCATATCCCTCAACACAAAATCCAAACGTTCTTGGAACACCTCCAGGGTCAGTGACTCCACCACCCTCCTGGGCAGCCCATTCCAGTGCCTGACCACTCTTTCAGAAAAGCAGTATTTCCTAACATCCTAAATCTCCCCTGGCACAGCTTGAAGCCATTCGCTCTAGTTCTACCACTAGTTACACAAGAGAAGAGGCTGACCCCCAGCTCAATACAACCTCCCTTCAAGTAGTTATAGAGAGCAATAGCGTCTCCCCTGAGCTTCCTCTTCTCCAGACTGAACAATCCCAGCTCCTTCAGCCCCTCCTCATAAGGCCTCATAAGGTCAATTATGAAAATGTTAAACAAGACGAGACCCAGAACCAAGCCAGCCAGACTGCACCACTGATGACTACCCCCTGAGCTCTTCCAGTCAGTCAGTTCTCGATTAACCTGACTGTCCACTCATCTATCCAACATTTTATAAGTTTTATAACAAGGATGTTGTGGGAGACAGTGACAGATGCCTTGCTGAAGTCAAGGTGCACAACATTTATGGCTCTTCTCCTCTCTACTGAATCAGTGATGACATCATAAAAGGCTATCAGGTTGGTCAATCATGGTCTCCCCTTCTGTTTCTTATGCTAATTAATCAATACTCTTTAAAACTGAAATTAAAAAAAATACCCCAAAGCTACAGATTATTTACTCTATCAGAGGCAGACACAATAAATGGAGTCAGCAGAACAAAAACAGACGTAAGGAGGAGGAGAGGAAGAAAGAGAATACAAAATATCCAAAAGCCATGTGTTTCCAATAATGCAAAGCCTGTGCCTTTAGATGCACTTTTGCTAAAGAGGGGTACCTGAGACTTTGTTTAGGCTCTGTTTGATTCTGATAGACATAGGAAGTTTCCACAAAGAGGAGATGCAGCTGGGCAGTGACTCTGGGAACATGAATCCCACTGCTGGGTGTTTATATGGAGCTTCAGGCTTTGTGAATTCAGGAAGTTTCAGTGTAACACTCATAATAATAAAAACATGAAATAAAATGATGGTGAGGAAAAAGAAGAGGATGGAACATCTCCCATGTGAAGACAGGCTGTGAGCAGGGGCTGTTCAATGTGGAGAATAGAAGGCTCTGGGGGGACCTGACAGTGGCCTTTCAGTATCTAAAGGGGGACCACAAGAAAGAGGGAGACAGACTCCTTAGCAGGGTCTGTTGTAGGACAAGAGGAAATGGTTTCAAACTAAAGAAGAGAAGATTTATACTGGATATAAGGAAGAAGACTTTTACAGTAAGGGTGGTGAGGTGCTGACACGTGTTGCACAGAGAGGTGGTGGATGCCCCATGGCTAAAGACACTCAAGGCCAGGCTTGATGAGGCTCTAAGCAGGCTCTAAGCACCTGCTGTAGCCGTAGGTGCCCCTGCTCATTGCAGTGGTGTCAGACTAGATGCCTTTAAATCAAACAATTCTATGATTCCATGAAATTAACAATCTAATAAAGCAATGAGTCCTTTGACTGTCTTACCCCAAGGCACATTACAGTACTGGAAGAGCATCCACGAGCCTTTTACTAATGGGAGTAATTTGAATGCTACAGGGTTAAAACCAGTCTGTGGATGTGTTCAATTCTCCATCCTAAAGTCAATTATTTTGAAAACTTCACTATTAAAGAGCTGTCTCAGGTCCGGGAATTGAGGCCAAAATTTATATTTTCCAACTGGGATAAGCTTTCTTTCGATTTTGCTTTGTCTTGGGCAATCTCACTCCCCTGGTCTGAGAGCCAAAAAAATCTGTGTTGATTTCTGAGGCAATGTTTGTGTTTGGATTTACATGTTTTCTCTGTTTGTCACTGGAAGTAGGAAGTAAGACAGGAAGAGGAACGGGAAAGTTATACTGCTCAGTGAGATTTGTGTGTGTGTGTGTGTGTGTATGCATATATACAGCAGACATACATATGCTTATCTAAATGGCCGACATACGTAAACAGTGCAGAGAATCTTTTCGCTGTTTTTCTCTCATGGCAATGTGTCAGGTTTAAAAGATTTTCTAGTTATTTATCTCCCAAATGATTTATTGCTAAGCATTAATAGGCCTACAAGCAAATCTCTTAAAGGAATGTAAGTGATCAGCCTCTTCTTTTGTACAAACATGTGTGTAAGCATGTGCCTCAGTGTCAGTGCAGCATATTCCTCTGAGTAGTCAGTGAGATGCAAGCTTACATTCTGAGTAGATGGCTAAAAGCCTAGTGAGTTGGTGCCATTGTCAGGATGATGTAGGACGATGTAGATGGTGGAGAAAAGGCCTTTCTGGGCTCCCAAAGCAATGACTGGAATTCCCCACATTCTTGAAGTGAAAAATGCGATTTTCGGAAATGTCAGAGTGCCTGAGAAGCATGCATCCCACCAACCTGCACGGTCACTTGTTGTTGTTGTTTTTTCATGCCTAAGAGCATTTGATCACTTTCTCCCGTTTCACTTTTCATCTTGGTTTCTCAGACACATGTTTTGCCACTTTCCTGTTGATAATATCACAGTTCAGCACATTTCCAAGATTTTCTCTTCTCTACAGAGAACAGGCAGCACACAAAAGCCTCCCTTCACGACAGCAGAAACCCGGACTACAGCTAATTATGTCAGCAGAGCTCCCTCTGCTGATTCAGGACAAAAAGATTTTCTTGCAGACTGCAGCTTCAGTATCGATGTACTGTAACAGAACTCATTTCACAAGAATATTTTAGTGCCATTTTAAAAGATTTTTTTGGATTTATGAAATCCATCTAATGGCTTCCTGCTCCTGTCTGTTTGCACTTGCAGGGTTCCATATACTAAGCTGATGTTAAAAAAAATTCTTCTACTATCATTTTGCCAAAAATAAACTGAAAAACAAACCCGGCTTCTATGAAATCCCCTCAGATGTGCCTTTGAACCTTACAAGCAATTTGACAGGAAAGGTCTCACATGAGTGGATAAAAATTAAACAACTGTTTCAGTTTTGAGCCACTAAACGTCATTACAAAAGCAGGAATGCGCTCTGAGTAGATTCCTCAATGAAAATTTTTCAAAAGAAGCAGCTAGGCTCAACCCAATGACTGTAATTCAATTAATTGTCCAGTACAGGATTGCTCCAGCAAATACACTCGAGGAAGTCTAGAAGCCCTTTCCTGGCATATTCCTGGACTTTGTGATTTCCTTGCCAATAATTCAGTTCCTGTATAAGAGGCATTTCAATAACTGTTACGAGGAAAACAACAGAGAGCTTGCTCTGTGTTCCACAGATTTTCCTTCTGCAGGAAGGATTTTGCAGACTTTACCACCACTGTCAGCAGGGAGGAATATCCATAAAAGCATCTAACATATCACCCCTTCCTCACTTTGGGCAGAAAAAAGAATAGGGTCTGTTACAGTCACATATTATGCATCTTGATATTAACAAACACTTCCTGTGGTAGCAAAATAAATTTTTATTAATTGAGTTAATCCTGATTTACAGTTTAAGTTAATTTGTAAAAAACCTGTGCAGCATTTCTGGAGTTCCAGAAACGATTCCTGTTTCCTGCACACAGATGCTCCAAGGGATTGTGCTAGACTGGCTGCAGGCACAGTTTAGTGCTGAAAGTAAATCCAGGTGCTGTGTGTAGGGGTTCCCAGATTTCAGCTGATAATCTGTAGTGAATGAATTAACACTCTTATCTTTCATCCCTTCTCTGCCATGTGGATGATGAAAATTCCAAGTGATATTTACAGCGGGGAGTCTGTGCCATAGGATGGGATTGAACCAGTATCTAATATGAGGAATTCAGCTTCTGGGCCATCTTTTCTCTTTTCCTGACATACATCAAAAGATAATGCCGAGATAAGGCTCAGCACTGTCTCCAAGATCCATTCACTGCTTCTGTGAAATGCATTGGTGTGTACTTACCCATGGGTAAAACACAAACTCTACAGCTCAGCACTGCACTACTCATGGGGTGCCAGGGGCAGAAAGCTGCAAATGGCACAAGAGAAAAGGAAATGGAACAAGGACAAAGATGGCCCAAAGATAGCTGCAGTTTGAGGCGAGATGGTCTCTACACCCTTTCCCTCTCTGGCATGAGGGGTAAGAGGAAACAGGGTGAGCAGGCTGCTTGCTGTGGAATGCGCATGGATCTTCTGCTCTTCTTGAATCATGGCCATCAGAAGTGTGAGCAGGAGAAAACCCTTCTCAGGCATCCCTTTACTAAAAACTGAAAGACAAATCTGTGTGTGGGGCCTCAGAAATTTCCCCAGGGTTCTTCTCCTCAAGGAATTCATTGTGTAGCTTGCCTCCACACCACTGACCATGAAAAATGAATGGTGTGGATAGAATAGCACATAAAACACCTATGATCAAAGAAAATCCCCTTTCTTTTGTCCTTGGCTTAGAACAAATGCAGTGCAATAAGTACCCAGAGTTGTTCATAATATGTCCCTGGTGTGAGAAGCAGTAGCAAGGAACTCCTTGTCTTTTTCTCTGCCTCCCCACTTTCTGTGTAGGGGATGGGTACTCTCATTCATGAGATGGGTGATTCATGAGAAAACTATCCCAGCTGAGCGGAAGCACTACTACCAGCCCACTTCCCTGGCACGGCCTGTGCTTATCCCCCTGTGACAATATTGTCAAGTTTGTGGAGCAGAACTTGGAGGCAAAGGACAGCGGAAAAGTCAATACGCCTCTGCTTTAACGTGTCTGAACAAAGCCATAGCACAGTTGTCATTGTTTTCCTTTTGGTCAGAAAAAGAGTTTGCTTAAAACTGCAGATTTATTATTATTTTTTTTAATGCGATTTTGCAAATGAAGGGGGTTTTCAAGCTAGAAGGCATTGTGAGTGCTCTTTGATCAAAAGCACAATGGAAGTCTCTTGTGCCCCAGCCTAACAACAGTGGCTTAGTCCTTAGTAATATCATAAACAGAGAGCACTCATCAATATTTGGATACAGAATGCTGAGGGAAATGCTCTGCTGATAAGCTCCAACTTGCTTAAAACAGCTCTTTAGCAATATGACAGCACTCAAAGTGTGCCAAAAAGCATGGTGAAATTGAAACTTTGTCAAGTACTTTGCAAATAAATCAAGGAAGTCAAAGCATGGAACATATTTTGACAGGAATATCCTTGTAAAATATTGCGTGAGTTACTATCAAACACATTGCACTGCAGCACATACGATCTTACTGTATCAGTAACACAAACATATTGGTAAACCCTAAAGGTTATATTAACTTGCAATTACTACTTTATTATCACTTTATGATTATAGCCAACCTAGTGTTCAATTTGCCTGGTGAGTACTGTTACGTATTTTATTCCAGTACCTCTCTCTTTCTACAAAACTGCTTTCTTCTGTAAGCAGCTGAGGACTGAACGGACCTGACATAGCAGTCTTGGGTTGTTTCTGATTCTCTCAGACGTTACAGTAGTCTGAGTCAGGAGGGCTAGCCATGAAAACCCCTGCCATTGGACATTTCTCAGTTTACATGATCAGAACAGGTGAGTGCTTCTTTAACTTTCTGCACACAGGACTTCAAACTTCCCAGGGGCATCATGAAACTTTGCAATCGGGTCAACAGACAATACATAACAATTACATAGTTCTTTCTTATTATAGCACACAGGCAAACCTCTGGAAAGAACTACAAGATACCACTATACTAAAAGCACTGAAATGCCTTCATCTGCAGAAACATGGAAAAAATGCTCCAAGTTAGACAAGCTGCAATTTCCAGAGGGGACATTCAGGGGAACAGAGGTTATCACAATGAAGTCCTGTGTCCTAACTTGAGCACACCACAGAGATGAATGGCCCTTTCGAAACAGCCCATTTCAGTTACCTCTCTCTCAGCATTCCTATGCAAACAGTGGATGTGTAACATGCTTTACTCTATGGCACTATGGCCTGTATCACTGGCTGAAGGCTGGCCCTGGAATAAGACAGTCTAGTGCCTAGTTTTTGACTTCTTGAGATGATGAGCTCACAGTTAAGAAAGAGAACTGGACGGTCCTTAGTCTGAAGCACAGAGTGCTTCAGAGAGCATAAATACTTTCTAAAGGAGGGAACTGCCTTAGCAGCTCAACTGGTCTGCTGCTGTGCTGGGTGAAGTAGCATCTGCTTCTGTGTGAGGAGATGTGGCACAGACTGGAAGGAAAAGATGCGTTCTCCAAATATCTGCAGCCTCTAGCAATTTCCTGATGCACGCACACTATGCTGTTTAGAGATAGATTATTCATAACCACACCCTTCTGCTGAATAAGATGGAGCAGCAATGGTCGAGGTTCTGTCATCAAGAGAAATCTTAATTGCACAGGAGAGCAAATAGCTCCTAGTTATTTGAGGACAGATAAATGCATAACAAGCTCAGACTAAAACATTATTTCCCAAAGGATATCCGGGTTGAGATCAGCTGGTAAAGGCACATATGGTGTTGGAGCTGTAACAGAAACCCACCACAGCTGTAACACTGGGATTAGGACTGTCCTCACCCTCCAGTGATAAATACTAAAGCAGTGGCACACTCTGGAGCTCCCCAGCTGCATCAGTCTTCTGTCAATTTGCAACATCTGTGTCTCAGTTCAGCTGTAATGAAAATCACTTAATCACAAGCCAATGCTGAAAATAGAGAAGAATGCATCTTTCTCTATAAGATGTAGTACACCTGTAATAGAACTGTCACCCTTGCAAAGATCATAGCTCAGATGTGTTCATGTTTTCTTGCACCAAAGGGGCTCCCTTGCATTCTCCATTTAAGTCAGCCAGCTTCTTCCCGGTGGTGTCTGTGGACTTTGGCTGGCAGTGACATGAAGTTTGAAAGGTCTGTTACAGAGGATAAGAACGGCTGTGATAATAGTCACACAGCAAGCAGTCCGTGCTAGTGTCACACTTTCACAGGCCTCCTTGACCTGCTGTTTTGCTTTGGTCATCCTTGCTGCCCCCGAGTTAGTCTCCATTTTCTATCAATTTTAAAGCATTCTGCAAAAAGTTGGGAAATTGCCATTCATTGCATAGGCAAGATGGGGCAATAGGGAGTGAAATTACTACAGCAGTGTAGTTGGGTGAAAAAAGTAATGATGCAGTAGAGACAGAACAAATTCTCCTGCAAGTTCTAGCTTGAAAGTTATTTCCTAGGGCCAGATATGGAAATAAGCTTGTAATGCTTCTCTGCTTCTTCCAGCCTGCACTGCTGACCTTAATTTGTTCCTAATCTCCTGCCTTTTGGCTGCTGGCTGGAAACAGGTCCCTGGCTGTGAGCTACTACAGGGGACCTCCCTGAACCGAGGAGAAAAAAAGGCTGAGCCCTGTCTTCTTCCCTCACAGATCCATCTCCCATTTCTTTGCCCTACTAGCTATGGCAGACGTTGCACACAGAAGAAGGCAACTAAAGGAAGAAAAACAAAAAGAGCAAAAAGAAGGTCCACAGGTCCAGGCTGCCCTGTAAGTTTGTTCCTCAGAGAGGAACTCACTGATACTTTGGGTTCAGGCTACAGGCATATGATGCCTGTGTGAGATGCAAAAATAATTCTTGTTGGCCTTCCACCCCCTAACTCACTGCACAATGAGTTTTCTCCTTACATTGCTACTGCTGGAAACTCTTCCACATACATTCAGTAGAGTAATTTAATTTTATAATTCAAGACCACATCCAGAGACCTGAAAATTACTTCTGCTTCATGCTTTCCTTCTCCATGCTTTTGCAGCTCAGCATTTATCCTTCCTGTTTATTTCTTCCAGAATATGGGCTTTATGCAACAAGAATTCAACAGCATATCGTAGACATGTATCTCTCCTTACAGTGCTTATGCTCAAGCCATAAACTTCATTTCTACACAAATGAATAGGTTAACTAGCAAATAGCTGAAAAGATGCAAAGCTTACTATAACCTCTGAGTATATTTTAAGCTTAAGGACTTAAGTACATCACAGAGATCATCTACTCCATCATAATGGTCAACCACTGAATTTCAATAACCTTAAACCCAAACACAGTATTTCTTAAATTTATTTTAAAGCCCGCAGATGCTGGAAAATTTGCCATGTTTCTCAGTGAATTGTGATTCATTCTCTCTATAAACTTTTCCACTTCTGTTTCTGGTCTGAATTACACTAGCTTTGGCTCCTTGCCATTGCTAGAGCTTACACAAAAGAAAGGTCTGTGATCCCTTCTGCAGGTAAGTCTCTTCAAATCAAGTCCCTCGAATATTAGAAACGGACCATGTTTCTCAAATAACATCACAGCAAAGTGAACTTTCTTAACTCCAAATGATACTTGCTTTTCTTTTATGATAGTCTCCCCAAATTCCTAACATCTGTTTTGATGCTTAGTTCTGCATATAGTCACAACAGTTTCCCTGCCTCTAGCATTTTCCTATTCTTTACAAGCCCTGATTATCTTACAGCACTGCTTTGAAGGTCCCTGATAAACAAGACCTCTGCTGTGATCCATTAGCTCTTTTGCATTGTACTATAAGACACAGATATCTATTTTACACATACAACTTACTTGCCTCTCTTCTAGGATATCTGACCTTTCATTTTGCTGAATAAAATATCATGATGAGGCAAGTTACCAAGCAACCCAGGCCTCTCTATTTAAAATCAATAAGGTACAGATCTGGAAGATCCATGAAAATACATTTCAGGGTCAAATAGACCTTTTAAACATGAGTATTTTGGGCTCTTCAAGATTGCTGTTTTTATTGAAGCTTACCAGGGTGATCTGTGGAATTGCACACGGTCTTGTGTGGGGAGTGCAGGAGAAAGTTCTTTAGCATCTATTTTGCTGTATAGCAGCATGCACACTTCCTTGGGCATCACCTCCACTAGTTCTGCTGTTGTGAATTCAAAAATGGCCTTGGCTTTTCACACTATGGTCTGGGATCTGATGAAGGCCATTTGGGTGCACCTTTCAGTTTGTGGACCCAGCTAGCTTCAATTCAGTTCCAAAAGACTGAAGCTGGATTGAAACCAGACCTCCTTCACACATGCCTGTGGTCTCTCATTCTAATAATTTTGCCATTCAGCTTTTTCCTATGCTTTGGTAGTGAATTATTTGGGACATATTTTACTTAGTGCAGGTGTCTACACACCTCTGAACCATCTGAGAGGTGCTTCTGCAGGTCCCTAGCAAGGCTGGGGCTGCAGTGTGACACAGGAGGACAGACAGCAGGAGCTCTATGGCAGATGCTGAGTTTGATGTTGTCCCTCTCGTTTATGTAATTGGTAAATGTCAACAATCTATGCCCTCAATGAGAAGATTAAGATGCACTGTCCCACTAAGCAGATGACCCATGAGGGAGTAGGGGCTGGAAGGGCTTCCAAGCTCTCCTGCATGCTCAGCTTCCAGCTGGTACATTTTTTCTTTAGCTTCTCCAAGGGCACTGGAGTACAGAATCTAGCCTCAGAGTGGCTTTCCACAGCATTTTCCATATTAAAAATAATTCTCCAAGTCCCAGTGCTCTCAAGACTGACAGGCCACCATCTGTGTTAAGACAAAATGCACGTGTTTCTTAAGTAGAGTGGAAAAAAAAACAAAGGAGGCTTACTTGAGGAGCTTTTCAGTTATCACGTAGGGGTTGATTTGCAAAACTGCAGTAATACCACATGACCTCAATCCTCGCAATTGGGTTGGAAGTAGGTACTAGTAAGATTAATATGCAGGCATCAACTCAACAACAAGATCAAAGACAGACTGTTGCACACAGCATTACAACTTCATCTCCTACAGTACATGAGATTCTGTAACTTTACCACATGCAGCTGTTCAGGCAGTAATCCACGAGGAGTCAGAAATGTTTTATGACTCAGTCTTTGCAGAGTGCTTTGGTTCTGCTGCAAGACTCAGTTCAAGGTGATGACTGACAGGGGATTTTGAGGAGTTTTGAGCTGTGGTCCTACAAGAAAGCAGTGTCCTTCAGCTTTTTTTTTGGCTTTATCACCACTATCTAAAAAGAATACCTGGATTGACAAAGTTGCTACAGGTGGACAAGTCAATTGTTTTCTGCAGATGTCTCGGATGAAGGACTACTCCCTGACATCAACTACTCTGTTTAGGCAGAGGTGTGTGAAACTATTCACCAGCCTGTGGATGCAACTGAGTAGTTTACCTCAGCTTCAACATCTTCTTGTTCCCCCACTGATATACATTCTCCGTATCTCTTTCTCTCCGTACGTGTTTGTAGAGCTCCTTGCACTGAGTTATGATAATAAGCAATATGCTGCAGCTTAAACTAACTTCTGCTGCAAGGCTGTGTAACCACCTCTTATGTTTAATCCTGCCATGTGGAGCTACTGGATGCAAAGATCTTGGTTGGCAGCCTGTCCCTCACAGCCACACTCTCTGGGGGTCCACATCTATTTTGCCATTTCCACATCAATACAAATGCTGTCACAATTTTCAAAGCACAAAGCATGGATAATTCCTTATTACTCAGCTAGGCTTTTACCTACAATTTTTCTAAATTGAAAGTGGTAATCTTAAGAAAGCAAAACTGCAACCATTGGCAAGACACAGCCTCCATGTAAGCACTGTTTGTTATAAAATACAAAGCATGCTTCAACAACATCACAATATGTCATTGCTTAAGTCTATTGCTTATGTTGGTGTCCTCATAACAAGAGTGTTGCCTGAAATTATAGCTGTAATGGACTAGAAGCAGCAGAATTCATTCTGATGCTTAGAGTTGATCAAAAATCAAAGTGAATATAACCTTATTTTCCAGGGTAAGGGCAGAGTGAAAGCTTCAGCAAACCTGAAATGTGTTATCTTTGATGTAATACTGGACAAAAGCAGTCGCAGTAGTTATTTTTTTTCCTGAGAAGTATTCAGAACCTCCGAATGGGCTGGATGGACTTTCCTGAGCAAACCTCTTGATCACACTCCTCTACTATCCTCCTTCCCTTTTGTTGTGCTTCTATCTTGTCAATATTTTCAGAGACTCTTTGAAGCAATTGACTTACTCCTGATATTTTTGCTTGTCCTGTCTAAAATAAAATAGCAGGAGACACAGCCCATAGGGAAGTGTCTGCCTCTCAAGATGGTTACGTGAGACATATCATGAATTCAGGAAGACAAATCGCTGCATTTCTAAGGATTTCTGTACCGAAGAGTTACTTCTAAATTCTCAACAAGACTATTCACACAGACACCTGCTGTGACTTAGCTACTCTGTTTCTAAACGTAACATTCAGTGATTTTCCTGAAAGCCCAGCAGACTGATTCCACAGATGATACTGTTGCACAGATACCTCCTGCCTACACACATCAGATAGCCACCTTAGGATATCCACAGTGATTACCGGCATGGAAAGTAAGCTAAGAAAAGAATATGCATATTTTTAAAATCAATTTTATGCACTGCTGCAGGCAGAAATGAAAATACAACATCACCATATGACTAGCTTCTTCCTAGAAAAGGCACAGCATGAAGTCTCTGGCCCACTCTGCCATCCATGATAAAATCACCAACCAACCAACAAAGTCTGTGCAACTCCGATCTGCCAAAGAGTGCTGTGCTGCATATTTGCAGTGCAGTTAAATCAGAACTGCAAATAGGGGTTCAGGGCAGTTGTAAACATCTGCTTTGAAGAAATAGATCTTTATAAAACAGGTCAATTAAAGCATTCAAGAAGTTGGATCTACTCAAATCAATAGCTGCTTTCTCTAGTCAGGGTAGCAGTATTCAGAAGGGCTCTGAAACTTCAAGATGGATGCTGTGAAGCTTATCTATCTACTTAATTTCACCACCTTGACAGCTTCCTGGAGGGCCAGCCATCTTTGCATTACCAGCCCTCCTTTCTCGGTATTGCCCCAGTGTGTATGCATTGCTTGTTTTGTGGTTGTTCTCTTAAGAGTGTTAGCATTCCAGCATATCGTAGTGCCACAATGAATTGCAAAAGAGATATTTGGAATTTAAAGTTTATAGCCACAATTCTTATCTGCCCTTGAGATTTTACAGGGTGTTCTTGAGGTCTTTTTTTCATTTTTCAAAAAACGATTTGGTGCTTTACTATCTATGCTATTTGTGCATCTTTCACCCTTGTGACTTATAGATGTCTGGTTAGAAGGCTTTCTTAGGATACTTTTCACCGCCATACTGAAAAAATAACTGGTAGTAATTGTTAAAGTCTGTTTTCATGTGGCAGAAAAATAGTACTTCAATTCTCAGACCATGGCAAAACAGAGGAATATAGGAGACAGGCTCTCACACATATTTTTTTATTTCACCCTACTAGTTACCAGCAGGATATTTTTGAGAATTTGATGCTGCCATGTAGGAGAGAACACTCACTCGTTGCCATAGATTTATGAAATGTTGTCACAGTTTATTTGTGTGAGTGTGAGTGAATTGTTATGAGAGTCTTTATAATATAGTCTTGAAATGCTCTCAGCAGTTCACAATGCAGCAGGTTGGCACTGAAGATACAACAGCTACTAGCAGAAAAACACCAAAGTCATTCATGGCAGCACAGATTCCTCTTCTGCTCCAGGTAGGTCAGTTCCCTGTATCACCTACAAAGACTCAGTCTTGGGTTTCAACAAAATTCTTTCATATATCCAGCTTTTGTAATAGCCAGTAAAGAGCTCAGCTCCTAACAAGATACTTGTACACTTCCATGATGCTTTGTTTGTCAGACTACTGCAGATCCAAGAGAACTGGGCCAGATTCACAGCAGTACTAAGACAAAACTAAGACAAAACAAAGAGGAGACAGTGCTGTTGTTCATTAATCAAAACACTGAAGCAGGCAGAGTATAGATAGCCATGCTCACAACCCCTCTCAGTTCAGCATTTCTTGAAGCTCTGCAGATTGCTTCTGTATTAACTAACTCAGAAAGAGCCTGAGTTCATCCTACAGGATGGTGGTCACCCAGTGAGTCTCACATCTTCATCAAAATAAAATACCTACAGTAGAGAATGACAGTCCTTTTCCTCATAACCAAGAGGTTGGGGCATCACCATGACAAGGCAAACCATAAATTCCACACTTTACACTTTACACTTTACACTGAGGAAGTGGAGATATTTGAGCCAGGGTCTCTGATCTCTTGATGTCTTTCATTCCAGGCTGGTAGGAATAAAGTGGATGCCTCCCACTTCATTCTTGGGCTAACTCTTTATAGTAGAACTGAAAAACCACAGTCACAATGAGGTCAGCTAATAAACTAACCCAAAGACAGCCCTTTTTGTTAACAAGCATCCTGAGGATCACACATAAGTTCAAGATAAGCCATCCTCTTAAGACACAGTTTTCTACAGATATGAGAGCATTTTCTCATCTCTACTGTTTTCACACAGCATTTGGAAATAGTACATCTCATTATTGTGTGCGTTGGAATTAATTTTGAAACTTACCACGTAGACTGTGCAATGTCTTTCTGTTTGCATTGTTTTCTTTTTCGTATGTTTCTTGTGGAAGACACTAAACTCCTAAAGATACAGACCACTCTGACAATGCTGCCTACATCTTCTGGAGTCACTAGTGTCTGGTATTAGAAGCGTAACCTAGAGATGAACGGAGTAAGTCTTACTAAGGAATATCTATAAATCACTTATTATGTGCTGTTGGCACTATGCAAACAATGCAATTATCTCCCTTATTGTCTATGGTAGCTATGTGGTAATGGTTGGCAATGACTGATGTCTTAACAGATTCTTTGATATTGTACCCTTACCTGCCTCTCCATTTTCTAAGAAACAGATGCATCCAGAGAAATGATGAACTAAATTAAGTCTTGGTGATTGGCAAACACCATCTGAAAGGTATTTACTTTTCCATGTTTTAATGGCACATTCCTTTACTTCTGCTCTGTCATCCCCTTTAATACAAAACAGCAGGCTGAGTTTATACAGAGTGCGCCGCAGGTGCAACCTTCATTTTTGCAAGTTCAGGCAAAGGGGGAAGACACGCCTTGCTAGAAAGGTTCAGAGCACAACAATGACGTTCCAGTCTTCTCCATTCTTGCAAGTCTGGGCAAAGAACTGTGAATGGCTCTGACCTGACTCTTATGATATGCTTGGCTACTAGTAGATGTTTTAATTCCAACATTCACAAGCGAATCCAAGATTCAGACCGAAAATGAGGAAAAGGCACAGAAATAAAGCACTAATGTTCCACTTCAGGTCTAGAGACCGACAGACACTTCAGGAAGATAGAAAACAGGAGGAAGTGAGAGAAACAACTTGCAAAATGAAATTAAAAATAAAGCTGTTTTACAAATAACATAAGGAGACATTGTTCAGAAAACAGCAGGCCGGTAGGCAATTTTCTGAGATAACCTTCCTTTTCCACCTGGTGGCTAAAACAAGTCATTAGGCCTTGGCTGTGTGAGAATGTCCAAGACAAGGACAGTAACCTCTTTCTGGGTACTGTTGCAAAACAGGGTCTATTTCAGGTCATATTTTCTAAAAGAAAAGATCCTTTGTAGATTCTAAAATATACCTGGGATCTGGGAATATGATTGTTATGAAGTACTGGAACTCAGCTTGCTTACTTGATGAAGGGAAAAGATGAGCGGTGAATTAACAGGTGAAGTATGGTCTGACAATTTTGGCCATGGAAAGATTATTGTTAACTGTTCATCAAGAAAGATGATGAGACTACCTACCTTCTTCTTGGCAACATATAAATTATCTCCTTTTCTTCTTTACAAGGTCTTCCACTCCTTCCTCTACACCACTCGTTCAGCTGTGTGATATGACTGTGTATAGGGCTGAAAGTTAAGTCAAGAAAAGGATCTGGATTGAAGATAATTCTGCAAAAGAAGACCTGAACAGGTATTATGTCTTACTCTAAACATCTGTTGGTCAACTGAAAGAGAACAGAGGTGCAGAAAAGATGCTGAGAGCAGACTCAACACACAAAATAAACCTTCTTAAGCTAGCACTGCTGTCAAGAAAAAAGCTGTATAGCAAGTTTGAACCGAGGCAGTGCCTGGGTACTGAGTATGGACTCAGACTAAAAAGAATTGCCATTTTTAAATTGTAATTGTTTCTATCTTAATAAAAAAGATAGCTCAAAGGGTGTTAAGGATTCTCTCCACTTTGAATCATTATTCAAGCTACCATGTCCCTTAAGACACCTTCCAGCTCAATCAGAACAGGAGTTCAAACTGTGAAGTGAAATGTATTTACTAGACAGGTCAGGCTAGAGGATCCAGTGCTCCCATCTAATGGAAACTTGAAAAGAGTGGAGTCTGTGTTTAGTAATACCATCAAGCTGTTAACTACAAGCAGAGCCATACCAATTTTCTCTAGACAGAAACCCAGCTCCTGATACTTAGCTGATATGCTGGCACTGTTTAGTTCAGTGGTTTTACGTGACAAGTCTATTGCATTAAGTAATACTGAAATGTATAAATACATCATCGGTTTGTCTATCTATTGATCCATCTCTTTACATCTATATATCATGATTCATGTATGATCTTACTTTGGATGAACAGCGTGTCATATACCTCATTCCCTTCGGGGCAAGGATTAACACCTTTTTCTGACCTAACTAGATTCATTCCATACCTATCTTAACAGCCTTGATGCTTAATTTTTTTTATTTTTTTTGCTTAGAAGTTTGTAAAATCCATCTCCTCAATTCTGCCGTATGTACCAGAAAGTAAAGATTTTTATGAAAAGTATGAGGCACCTCCATCAATTTGCATTGGCTGACTGACCTTTCCCCTTGTTCTGTAGGTAGTGCTATATGTCTGGAAGCACATTCCTGTGATGAATTTGTGAGTCAGACCTGATTTGCCACACACAGATGATGCTGCTACAATACAAAGTAATTTGTTAATCCCCCCATCTTCAGGATGCTGTGGCTTTTCAGTACACATCTGAATAACCCCATCCGGAAGTTTAATGGGGAGGAGAATCTTGGCATGCTGGCAAAGCCAGCATTAAGAATGACTCACCTTTGGAAATGAGGAACACTAGTGTTACAGGAAGACAATTCCTGGTCAAAACACATATTGACATGAATGTGGAGGAACAGCCACACACACAAAATAAATCAAAAGAAATCATATGAACAAAACAAAACAAATGAACAAGAAAAAAACCGAAACACACACAAAAAAAAACACCAAAAGTATGAAAAGAAAACCCTGATAACATCACTGTCAAGACACTTTGTACCTAACTTCCATGGTGAGGGCTGACATCTCACAGGCTTCTGGCGCAAACCACTTGGCACCAAGGAACTGTTCTCAGGAGAACAAAATTTCCCAGTCCTTTTTTTCAATCTTGAAGACTGCAAAATGTTTTTCTGGAGGCTATGAGAAATGCCCTTCACCACTATCTCTTCTTCAGCAGCATGACATCAGCATGTACTCACCTTGTCTGCTTGCTGCCAGATGATGCTTCCTTTGATCCCACAAAGAGTGAATATGTCAGGGAAATGAGTCATTCCACCTCCCAGGATGACCCTCTTCACGCTGTGGACATAGTGAAAACTATCCACTGCGGTGATGAAACAAATAATTCAGGGAGCACTGTTTCAAAATATGTATGCCTTATTTCCCAGTTAGTTGTGCCAGAAAGTACCTTGAAAGTTCTGGCTCTATCTTGACCCATGCAACTGGCTCAAACACTGAAAAGAGCTTGCTTTAAAAATCATCCTCAAGAAGCTATTAATATGGCAATACAGCACCAAACACAAAATTTGTGGTCACTTTTAGAAAGTGGCTTTCATAAAACAAGAGTGGAATTTTTTCAAGATGATGCATTGGTAGCTTACCGTTAAAGGGCATTTTTCTTGTCCTTCAGTCTTTATTCCCCAGAGCAGAGCTGGAGTTGAAAGAGTTTGTTTCTAATTTCTGGCACTGCATCTGATTTTCTAATGCAACAGGAAAATAACTTCACATGTCCATGCCTCTGTCTGTCCTGCCATGCTGATTTATTTTGAAAGTAACTGTAAGAACTGGGCACTTCCTTGCTCAGGAACAATCCCATTCATTGTAGAGAAACGCCTTGGAGTTTCCAGTGCAGAGAGACATGATGTAGCTCATGCTACAGTCACTGACCAGAAGAACTTCTCTTCCCTGATAAACTCTGCAGCTTTGATATGCTCCACATCTTTGTGCTACAGGGAGCAGGCTACAAAGAAGAGTAGTTCCATTGCTACCGTAGCTGCTCAGAGTTTGAAAGGACTGATTCAAAGCTTCCTGAAGTTGACATATATTTTATTCCAGCATACATTGATTCACTCCTGATAAAACAGTGGGCTGTCTAGTATTGGGAGGCTGACTACAAAGTGAGATTGCTTTTTTGGGTTAGGTGAGTCTACTGGATTGTGTCCATTGATATATCAATAATGAAAGTCTCAGGATATCAATGGACCATTACCCTGCTGTAGACAGGGATGTGTGGTGATTTCTGATACCATGTTTTATTGTTTTGTTTTGGTTTGTTTTGGTTTGGTTTGGTTTGGTTTGCTTGTTTGTATGTTTTTTAATGAGAGTTTCTTTTACATGTGCTCTAATTTCAGCTCTTCTCTACTAAGGTACTTTGGTCTTTTGATCTCATGCACACAATTGCAATGCAAACAATAAACTCACCTGGACACTAGTGACAGAAAATGGCTACTGGCTATACCAAGCTCCATTTTCAAATCTATGTGACAGCCTCTGATGTTGAAAGAAATCTGTCAGTGACTTGAATCAATCTTGCAGCTGCTTTAGGCACTGAAACCTGTTATGTTGGTTTCAAAGCTAAACAAGCGCTCAATGATCTAAACTCCACGTGGTCTTTGCTCCAAAGAGGTAAAAACAATTTCCTTGCAGAAATAGATTAATGACTGAGCAATCTTAAAATTGTGCCTACGAGGCTCCTATGTAATATGTTGTGCAACCACTAAAATCTAAACTTTGTACTGCTAAAAAAAGCACACTTAACAATGCTCACAACATCGGAAGTTCATGGGTATACCTTTGCAATGTTTGAATCACGAATCACATAGGAAGGAAGTGTGGTGCACTCAACAGTGAATAACAGTTGCACTCAACAGTTACTACATTATGAAGGACTACAGAAACACTACTCTTTTGTGATGTGTAGGCTACTTGCACTATCGTGATTATTTGTGTACTGTAGGACATGTGTTCTGAAGGCTATTTACAATTTTTATGAGTGGCATATCTGGACATAATGTGTCCAGCAGTCAAGGAAAGTTTTGATATTGCATTATGTAAAGCAATCAGAAGATGAAATCTCATTCACCAAGTTGTAGATTGAAAAATATTCAAATATACAGCCACATAGCTCCTGCATAAATTACTTATCCACACTGCAGCAACAGTGCAGTTTGCTTAGTCAAACAAAATTGTGCTAGGGCACTTACACTACTCTCAACGCTGAGTTTTGTTCTTTATGATCTTATTTTGCTTGTTATCTTAGTCCATGATAAACACCTTAGGGTGTTGTGCTCAGATTCAAATTCTCAGAAGGTCTTTCTGTCATAAATTTGATAGCTAACAGAGACATTTTTTTCATACTCATACTAAAGACTATCTGCTGCAACTTGAATTTTGAAACACTGATATCCTAATTCATGGCTAGAGGGTGCCTTCACGCAGTTAGACATAAAACTAAACTCTTCAGTGAACATGAAAACAAGGCCTAAGGACAACCCTGGTACTTCTCAGAAAACAACATGGTCATCTCAGTCTGATCCTCAGTAGAGGTTTAGAAAGTATGTGCAAGGTACCAAAGACACCAGCACTTCCACTCAGTACAAATCTGAGCTTAAGAGAGTTTCCAATTTTTTGCAGGGACTCTTCACTGGGTTTGTAAATTGCACACATGGGTGGATTAAAAGAGTTAAGTTATAGAATAATGTAATAATGTCTAACCCTTTGTTAGCATCCACTTTGCTCATTGTTGTTAAATTGAATGAAACAACTCTGAAGGCATAGGCCTTGCTGACTTATTAGCAAATTATTCCATACTTCCTTTCACAAGAAATTTGAATTTTGCTTTAAAAACTAACCACAATTTTGTTCTGTGTATGAGTCCAACCGAAGATTGCCAGTGGCCATTACACTGTCAGTATTCACTTTGTGTGGCTCACATACCTCCCCTTGCTTGCTGGTAATAAATCAAACATGGCTTCTTTGTTACTGGTGAGCCCATACAAAGAAATCAGTAATTATAGCAGCTACTCAATAAACTGAAGTTGGGTGGTAGCTAATACTCAAATGTTTATGCCTTGAGTTATTGATCAGCACTGGTATGTTGTCAGTTATGTGCTAACAGTACTATAACTATGAGTTTTAGTGTGACTGAAATACAAAGGTGTTATAAAAATATTAAAAACTGCATCAAAAGAGAGATACCAAACAAAATGATTGCTTCTCAAACACAAGCATACAGGATCTATAGTCTTCTTCCAAGTAAGGAAATTACTTATGACCGTGGCTGTAGAGAACTTCTGAATACAAAACCACTCTTCTATCACACACCTAGCATTTGCTGAGTCATGAATTCTATCTGTGCCACATGTTCAATTCTAAATTTTTTAAATTAAAAAACGAACACGCAGACAACAGTATCTTAAAACTAAATCAGAAAACAATACTGACACCCTCTGGAACATGTAAAATAGGCAGAATATGAGCAGTGCATACTCAGTTTTGATCTTCTTAGTTATGCATTTCGTAATAATCCAATAGGACCAATAAAACATGAGCAGCCTCATAACAGTTTCCAAAAACCCCCTGTTTCATTCAGGCCATATTTATGGAAGGAAATATTTTCTTATTTGAACCTTGCAATTAAGTTATCATCCAGTATTTCACTTAGAGTAAGGACAAGATTGCATCATTACAAACTTCAAAAGGAAGAAAACTGTAGGATTTGATTGTCTGAATTGTCATACTTGATTCTCCAACATTAAAAATGAGAAAATAAAATAAACTGACAAAGAAATACATTGTTTTTGAGTAGCAGAAATAAAAATGAAAAGACAGCAAGCATGCCAGACCAACCATAAGAAAGGAAATCTATTTCTATGTTATTCTTTGGAGAAAGATCAAAAACCTTATTAAGATCTATTTTGCATAAAAAGAATTTTGGATTTAAGCCTGCAGGCACTATATTTTAGTTTAATGGGACTGGAATAATAATCTGAGGCATTTGTTAAAAAAGTCAAAAATCTGCAGCATTTACTAGAATAAAGGGCTTAAATACATAAAAAAAATTTTTCCATTAATTAAATGAAAAATACAGTTAAGATCAAATTAAGGTATTAATTTAAAAGTAAACTGCACCTGATCAGAGTAATAGCTCTATTCAATTCATCTTTAAAATTCTGAATTTTTGTTATAGAAAGTATTGGAACACACTTCAAGATGGATTTTTCCATTTCTTCTGAGTTTATAAAGGAAGGAGATGGATGCATTGAACTTGGTACATTGGCCAGACAAAATAACATCTAGTTATCCTGAAAGAGAGGGAAGGGCCATTATACAAGACAAGTCAAAAACCAACTTGTTTTGTATTCCTTGAAGTGTGTGGTTTCAGCAGATCCATTAGTGGCTGGTTGCTAGCAATGTCATTGATTTTCTCAACAACCTTGTATTTGGTACAGAGAGGGTGTTCTGGGAACATTGTTGCCGTTAGGAATTTTTGACAGAAACACATATCCCTTCAGCATTCTAGTACCTCACATAGTACCAAGGGGCCACTACTTGCAGGTACCTTTTGTATTATAAAATACATGCATAAGAGAGGCAAATAAACACCTATCAGTGTATCTCCATCAGTTCTTTTGATTAGAAAGAAAACTTAATTTTGCAGTAAACTTCTGCATTAAGAACACTCTCAAAATGGGGTTTTGGCACCTGGCAGCTGATCTAGGGTCTGGAGGACCTAGAAATTCCCTGTATTTTGTATCATTTGTTCAACATTTCCAAAACAGCTAATGGAAAACTTAAAGTAATCTGCTACAGAACTGACATCGCTGCTCAGGAAGCATTTATGTACATCAGTTCTGTTTTTGTTTTTCCCCAAGGTGGGAAATTAAACGAAAAACAGGGAATAGTATCTATAAACAAAAGGAGTGATGAAGACTTTGCTTTGTGGACTACGGCAGCTCTTATTCTCCTATAATTTTTTATGGATATAGATTTAGTATTTGACTCCGGTGCTTGAGAGAATTTCTTTTTGCTTAGGGATTCCCTGGGTAAGAAAGTGTCAATGACATCACTGGGAACTTGCTTCATTTCACTTCCATGGTTTGTGCATGGGAGGGCACTCGCCCACTCTGATAGCTGGGGATTGTGAGAGAGGAGGAATGAGGGGAAAAAGACAAGGAGTTTCCAGGGAAACACTACAGCAGATGGTTTGGTCTGCTGATAAATAGTGAAACATCTGTAGCTCAATCACTGGGTAGGGTATTTTTGGAGCGCGATGTGGACCACGGGGAAATCTAGTTAATCCCGGACCCCCTCCCCACCCTCTCCGCCCCGCCCCTCCCCCCCCCCCCCACCCCCACCCTCTC
>JAPSGF010000066.1:2103779-2118486 GCA_035772895.1 Perdix hodgsoniae | reverse complement strand
CCCCCTTTTTACTAGCTCCTTTGGCTGAGGATGGAGGTGTTACAGCAGAGGTTGAAAGTGTGCCATCCTTTGCAAGCCACGCTCAGAATTAATTACATGATGTGCTATCCTCTACTCACTCCTACCACCTCACTTATCCAATTACACTCTCAAGGCTGCTAGAGTGGTGCTGAATACAAAAATGAGTGTTGCCCAGGGAACAAGGAGGAAAAAGCAGTGTTTTCCTCCTGCAGCCATGGGATCAACTCTGTGCCCTTCAAATGTGAGGGACCTGTTAAGATTCAGCGATCAGTTTCTTGTATGTAGTCATAAATTCCCAGCATACCTGCACTTCATCAAAGCACAAATAAAAGCCTGTCTAACACCAATTTTTCAGGCAGTCAGTTGTATGTAATATCATTCAGTCAGGGCAGAGAGTGGGAAGAACAGCCTGTCCTGAAATCCCATGTACTTTTTAGCATTGCCTCTCAGGGATTTAATGAGGCACTTTCACAAACAGCCATCTGTGGCACAGGGGAGGCACACGCTCTCCTCTCCTAAGCCCCTCCAGAGTGTAAATAACACAGCTGAATATCATCACGGCCTAAAGGGTTGTGGCAAGGCATTATACAGCCCCACTTCTGAACCCGTGTAGGCAGCTTCAGTAATTCCAAGAGTTTGTTTTTTTGGAGAACTTGTATGTCAAAATCCTCATCCAGCTGAACTCCCCATTTAGCAGTCTACCTAGCTGTTGTTCACTTTCCTGTTAAAACACACCCTATGGACACAAATACCAAATCTCTCTCAGATACAACCCAAAATATACTGAAACAGGAAAAGCATGATTACATGATAAATGTATCAGAAGTTTGCTCCTACACTCTTATAGTCAACAGAATCCCACAAACTTATTAGTTTCTTAAAATAATTAATTTTCTCATGTCCCAGAACCTCAAATGTCCAGATGATAAATGATTCAAAGATTATAATTCAAAATTACTTCAATAGAAAAGGGCAGAAGAAGTAGAGATGTGGACAGCAAAATGACCTGTCCAAGTCCCTTCAATTCAATGATGCCAAAGCAAAGCTAAGAAGCAAATCCAGGAAAACTAGCACCAGAGTAGACATGGAGATGCAAGCAGAGCTCCAGCACCACGAAGATCTTGAATGTAATCAGTGAACTGCAACTTAATCAATTCAAGGAGACCTTTCACATATTTCATCTAAGAAAACATATTTTCTTGGAAATACCACACATAAACTTGTGTTCTTTTAAAACTTGCCTTTATTTTAAAGATTTCAGCTGGATTTAATGCCTGCAAATGTTACCTAATGGAGCTCTTTCATCATCAAATACTGGAGCTTTTTTATTTTTCTTAAGAGAAGTGGAAAAAACTTTTAGTTTGTTTCATCCATTTCAAGCCTGGCCTCAGTCAGATGTTTTTTGTGCAAATGCAGACTACACCTGAAAAAAAGATAAAAATTATAAACTTATAATCCTATTCATATTTTGTTTTTTCTTTTGGATGCTTCCATTATGTGGTAGATGTACCATTATTTTACAGATGTGGAGTGTCATTTCAATATGGGATGCCATCTTTCAAAACTTCAAACCAAAATGTTTTAGCCTTTTTTATTTGTTGGCAAATTCACCAGTTGGAAATAAAGCCACAGAGGAGTTTCTTGGTGGAGGAATGATGTATGCGTTACCAAAATGCTTTCCGTGACTAACTCATGACCATCAATCACTCTACCTTTTTTTTGTTTTTCCAAAGGGCAGACTGTGCATGTTAGCTTGATGACACTTTGGTAGATTTTGTGTCACCTTTATAGTGAAAACAGACTTGTAAATGCTCTGCTACTCACTACAGTTCTAATAAGTAATAGTATCTGTAAAGCATGTGTACTCACAAAGGTGCATGCATACATACTTATATAAGAAAGAGGGACAGAAGAGGAAGAAACCATAGCAAATCCCCTGCATTGTAATGCTGTGTTTTATTCTTAAAGTGATTCAGATGAAACACCTTTAGAATCACTCAGTAAACACCATCCCTATTGTGTTTTTTCACTGAAGCCTGGTGAAAAGCAAAACTGTGATCAACCGTACCTTGAGTTTTCTCACACTTAAATGATGGTTTCTGGTCTTTTGTTAAAAAGAGAAAGTGTCCTGAAATGAAAGGAGAGGCCAAGACCCAAAATTAGAGTGTGGGTCTGTAACTGCAATTCTGAACTTTTTGGAAACCTGATGCCAGTAGCAGAAGTCACAGATGCACCTTTAGACACCTTCATTTACAAGCATCACTAAATTGCAGGTAGTCCTCTTGAGTTCAGATGGGTGAAAATAGCAGGGAAAAGACTTCCCAATGGAACAGTGAATCATAGAATCATAGAATATCCTGAGATGGAAGGGATCCACAAGGATCAGTGAGTCCAACCCCTGGCTCCACACATCACCACCTCGAATCCAAACCTGTGTCTGAGAGCAATGTCCAAATGCTCGTTGAACTCCAGCATTTTGGGACTGTGCCCACTGCCCTGGGCAGTCCATTTCATGCCCACCGTCCTCTGGTGAAGAACCCCTCCCCTCTCCCAGTGGCAGTGCTGGACCCAGTGCACCCCACATGATGAGCCCTTTGGGTTCCAGCACACACTGCTGCCTCATGTTCAACTTGCCATCAGCAAAAGTCAGCGAAAGTCAGATCCCAAGGTCACTCATTCTGCTCAAAGATGCTATTGCTGGTCTTACGCAGTCCTATTTAGCATGGAAAAATTGTGAAAATTATTCACTTACTCACTGCTAATTTTCAGTTGTCTGCTAAGGTAAGAGACATATATTCAGCCATTCACTCATAGCCATATATCAAGAGAACCTCTTCAGTTCACTTTCTTTGACACAAATGATGATGAATTTTGCCTAAAATAATTTTCCTTGGGCCTCTGCTATTTCATGAGTGATTGCTGCACTTGAGCTCTTTCAGAGAGAAAACAGTGAATCAAATATCTTCTGTGAAATCTAGGGTAATGGGTAACGTTCCTTGGTTTTCTACTGATTCTTCTATGTTTTCATGTTTGAAAACCTGTCCCTGCGTGGCTATCTAGATTCTTCTGTCTGTTAGACAAACAAACCCATGACCTTGAACCAGCCTTTCAGGGTCACATTCATTCTCATTGTTATTTGTTGGCCAAATCTTTCTCTGTAAGATGGTTGTGGCCAACCTTGGGGTGTTAACTTCCTGCAAAACATCGTTTCTGCAACGAGGCAGCAACATCAGCTCACGGTGTTCTGCCTACAGCAGCATAAAAGATGTGAGGCTCATCATCATCATTTTTCCTGTGAAATATTCAACTGAAATTGTAATGTTTTTTCATGTCTCAAGTTTACTATCTTACTTTTGAACCAATACTGCCCCCCATTGACGCTTTAATTAGTTTGGGTAGTTGCTAATCTTTACTTTTCTCGGTGTATCTAGATATGAAAAACATTTTGATATTGAAGTCTCAGATATATATAGCATCTGCATGAGTGGAAACATAAGGACTGTCTGCCCAATAGTTTTATACACATCACACCCAGCCACCAAGTCAAAACAATATTTTACTGCATCAGTGCAAGTTTCTACGAGGAACCAAACTGAGTGACGTATATTGACTTAGATGTGCTGTCCCAAAAAGTCAGATGCAAATGAACAGCTTCTCTGGAGGAGATAGTTGGTTTGAACTTAGATTATTTGTCAGCTTAAAACGAACTCTGAAAGTCTGCTCAGTATTTCACACCTTGCCTCTGGCAGGCAACGCTACTACTCCACTTGCTGGAATTGCGAAGAGTCTGGCTGGCTGACCTTATCCATCTACTGCTGCTTGTAGGGTGCTACAGTCCACATGTTTCTCATGGTTGGCCACCAGAGTCCAAAAGTGCAACACTTCTCTTGGTAATGAGCAGAGAGAGACATAGCCATAACACTTGTGAGATGCGCTAGGAAAAAGATAGGTTCCTCCTGCCTCCATACTGATGAACTGACTTAACGGTATCAGAGTCACTGAGGCTGCTCGTTGAACAGTAGAATACTGTAGAAATAATTATCCACAGAGTAAAGGAGAAGTTTGCTTGTCAGTTCCTAATGAACAGACCTGCTATGTACAACCCCATTACTGAGCAGGAAACGAAGATGTAATTGATTCTCAATCAGCATAAACTGCTCTGCTATACATATATATATATATATGTACATATATATAAGGTAGGTTATTTAATTCCCATTTGATACCAGAGCAAAGCTTTATTTCTTGTGCTATGAAGAAGGTCAGCCTAAGAGATCCACTGTTCCCTCTAGCCTGGGAATCCTCTCCAAGCATTGCAGGGAACACCATCAGAGTAACTATTCCAAAAGAAGTGTACTGTGTCTCAACTAAAAACAATCAGTATGATGAGACATGAAGTATTGTGTCAGCTCAGAAGGGAAGTTAAGCTCACAGTCACATGTACGACTCTGCAAACCAGATGCCATGGGTTTAGCAGTGCAAGAAACCAGGTGAGGAGGTGCTTGTTGTAAGCAGGACAGAAGACATGAGCCATATACATAGCTGGCTACTGCTCCACAAGCAAAACAGTCAGTCTTCTGCCAGAATTGCCCAGTTAATCTGTTTCTTAACAGTAATTCTCCTTCAGAAAAGGCTTTGTGTGCCAGATGTTCCAACAGAAACTCTTCCATTAGCCGTACAGCTTTCACGCAATCCCTCCCCAGCCTGAAGGAAACATTCTGCTGAAACTTGCCTGTAGGTGGAAGTACAAAATCACATTTAACCCTTGCAGATTTGGTTTAGAGACAGCTCGCAACTCCCATCTGAGCCTTCACTATATTTGCCAAGGTAATCCTCTGGTTTCCTGCAGAGTTCCATAAATTCACCTGTACACATATATACAAGCATATTCACACGTATGAAATTCTGTACCTTCTCTCAGTAAGCATGAATATTCATAGAAGTGGCAGATTAGTGAATGCTGTACTCTGAAAGTGAGTGTATGAGATAGGTTTTCTAAATTGGCAAAAACTGGAATGCTGTAATTTATGATGCAAAAGACTGGCAAAAGACTGAATGTGATGGCACATTGTTTTGGATTTGAATAGAAGGCAGAAGTACTTTTAAATTATCCAACATTTTCACTTACAAAATTTAAAAAGAATAATTCATTCTGCCATGCAAATTCTAATGTCAGATCAAAATTTAAATGTCTGCAACGTTTTTTAACAGGAGTTAAGGCATCTACACTCACACATTTCGATAAGAAATATATTTTATTAAAAGTTTAGTATAAATGTATTTTCCAAAGAACCTGCTTTAAAAAGATCAAAATAATTTTAAATATATTTGTATATCTATATATATATGGAAGATCTGTTTTCCTAAAAAGAACTGGATTTCAATTGATGTGTGCTTCCCCAGGGAGTAGTTCTGACATCAGAAAACACCAAAGTTTCCTATGTACCAAGCAAAATATGTGCCAAAGATTTAGTCCTTACATGTTTTACTAAATTCAGATTGCGGCTCAATTATTCTGTCTGTTTTGCTTATTTTGTTCGCTTCATCTCCAATTAGCAATTAAAATAGTCTTTCCCAAAGATCTGAACGTTTCACCCAAAGACCAAGATCCACGGACTGGAAAGATATCCAAGCTATTGCAAAATTCTTGTGTAGATGGAAAATGTATCTTGAGTTACTGAAGAGGTAAAAATAATTATTTCATAGATGTAAGTGTCAATTTGCTGTACATGCCCATCCGTGCTCTCCAAAGGACAGATAAGTAAAGCAGATTCTACTCTACTTCCATTAAAACCATTCTTCTAAAAATTGCTTTAAGGATGGGAGTGAAATGAAGAAGTTGCACATAAAGTGTCACACCAGAAGTATAAAATATGGGCTCTTTTTGGGAGTAACATGTGAGTAATATTCAACAATATAAAAGAAAGAGCATAGTATTAAAAGTATCTTGAAGTATTTTGAAAACCAGTTATGATTTTGGTAATTGTATTATTCCAAAAACAGTATATTTTCTTTTTATAATAACTGTCAAAACAAGTTAATCATTCAAATATACGTAGGCCCAAATTTTCCTTCAGTTTACAAAACGGTGGTTGCAGTGGGTTGATGGACAAAAAGAATTTGACAACATAAGGATATCTTTTTAATTATTCTACCAAAAGTATTTTTGTGAATTGCTTCATTTGAAATGACAGTCTCTGAAGTTATGACTGGTAGGGGGTGAATATATGGTTTCTGAGGTGCGGCTACACCCTATAACTTCAGGAATCTGTGTGGAGAGCCCAGAGAGTTGTCTCTCTCCCAGGCCCTACTGGGAGAAAGGCGTCATCAGAATGTGGGAGGGAGGGGTAAGGGAGGAAGACAAATATCTAATCGGCATGTCTGCTGTTTGATAAATGGAAAAGACTCAATCCTTTACTGATTTGCCCAGCATAGAATCCTTGAAATATAAAGAAATGAGAGAGAGAGTTACATTCAAGCTTTGTGCTGTTGTGAATGACAGCATCAAATGCAAGGCTATGCAGAAGCCTATCTAAATTACTGTTGTTTAATGAGAATGAAGAACAAACACACTGCAAAGAAATGCATTTCTCTCCTTTGAGTCAGATGTTCCAGGCTCTGCCTGATTCCTGACCTGTGGGCCTGCACAAATCCAAATGTGTGTAGAAAAACATTGCTATTGCTTCTGGCAGTCAGATGTAGAATGATGGGAATGAGTTAACATGAATAGTGTGAAGGGACTGCAATAGTCAGGTACTATATATCTTACGTTTGAAACACGTTGCATACATTATAAATTGCATAATTAAAATGGACTTAAGTTGTCAAACAGTTCTTGTAAAGCATTCATTTGGACACTTGTTTTGACCATACTCAACTGTTCAGTTATTTATTTTCTGACTGTTGATTTATTTTTGCTCTAAAAGTGTATTTATGGCAAATGCATGTTTACACAGGGAATTGGACTCTCCATTTTGAGACGCTAACCTTACAATCCCATAGATTTCCTTTTTCCTGTTTATAAGGGTGAAACACAACTCTGGTTTATTTATTTATTTATTTATTTTTAAGTTAACGGAGATATAATCAAACAGTGAAATGATGAAAAAATTGTTTAAGAAATAGATATTTGTTAGTATGTGATTTGTGAGCACATGCTCTGATTAGTCCTCACTCAGAGCAAAAATCCATCTAGTTAGCATCCTATCACTAACTGCTAATTTAAGAAAAAGTATTAAATCAAAATGTGATTATGGAGTAATTATTTTCTGATACATCCTCCAGAAGTCATTTTAAATAGGCAGTGATAGAATTGACCTCTACATATTTATCTTTTTTATAATAACTTGTGGTAATCAAGCTCATGATGCAATTATGGTGTGGTTTGAGGAGGAGGTTAAGTCTTCCACTTGGTAAAGTAATAGAACTGGAAAAAAATAAACCTGATTTTTTGGCACATGAGGATTTTCAAGTATTACCAGGTATGTTAATATGTCAGACTACCCAAGAGAAACAAACTACTTGGCTCACATGAGGCTGAGGAAGGGTTTTAGCAGCAAAAGACATGATGATTATGTCTAATGATTAAGAAAAACAGTAATGTGCAATAAAATAAATACCTGTTAGGAACATATGACTTTCAGTATTTAATAGAGTTAAGGATTTAAATTTCTCAGCTTGTCCTTTGAAGGTGCTTAGTAAGCTATCCTTTACAAGCAGAGTAACACCTTTTGTGAAAAATACTCTGTTCTGGAAAGAGGATGCTTTAAATTCTGTTCATTGTCTAAAAGTGCATCGTGGCAAGTGATGGTTACTTAGTTAAAAGTTCACATGAGGTGACTTTGGAGTACTGAACGCTAATGCCAGCTATCACAAACACATGATCAAGGCATCTTGAGAATTCATTCTATGAAGGGTCAAGCTCTAATGGCTCTGGGGTGGTGCTAACTGATGAATGCTTGTCCAGTTAGTCGTTGCACACATCAGAGTTGTACTGTACGTAAATTTTCTTGTTGTCTCTCCACCTAGGTTTCATAGGGGGTCATGCTTGTCTATACTTTCTGGAGAGCATGACTTAATGTCACACAGATATTACATGCTTCAAAAAAGCAACTAGTTTCTTCAGTCTGCATGATACTGTAATGATCCCTGAGCAGGTTGGATGAGACACCTCCTGCTGTCCCTTTCAGTGGAAACTGTGAGTCTTTATCTCACATTTAAGCCTAGCAATAAATTAGCTTGAAACGTGGTTTAAGCTATTTTATTTATATGAGTAGGTAATGAGTCAAAGGAATAGTTTAGTTAAAGCTGTGTTTTCATCCCACTTGACTCAAGTTTTTGGAGCACAGATGGGTATCTGCGTTGTTCTGCAGTTCACTCAGAACTTACAAACTTACAAAAAGGGGGGATGAATCCAGCTCCTCATTTGTTACAATGCTTTTGCAGTGCCCTTTTGGGCACTGACAGCTATTACTCTTCCTGAAGATTATTAATTATTGAAAAGGGACATATGATCCACAAAAATATCTGTCCTGCACCAGAACTTTCCTCATTCCCCAGTACTCACTAAGGAAAAAACCATCTATGTGAATAAATCTCAAACTTATTTATCTTTGCAGATTTTATGTCAGGCGAGTATTTTTTTCCATTTTCAAATTTTTCATTTAGTCATTAGCCAATCTTGACAGATACTGGGTAACTCTTGCACAAAATTACAAGAATAATGTCTCTTATAAATTCAAAATTACAAATATAAATGAATTAAATATGAAAACTACCAGTAGCTGGCTCAACAAAATTCCAAACCTTTCTATCATAGTGCTTTTGCTCAACTTTTTGCTGCACTATCACATGCACGGAATGATCTATTTGAATTGTACATGAATGCTTACATTTTTTAAGAATTACAACATTTAGAGGTAGTGCTTACAATAATTATCAACTGAAGTAACACTCTCTCTTTCTGAGCCTTCAGTTGCTGCCAAACAAATTATTTATTTTTTATCCTCCTTTTCTCACAAGTGTGAAGTACAAGCTCTCCATCCAGGCTTCCATGCCCCTAAAGTGTGAATGGCCCAAGGAGGAAAAGATGATATTCCTTTCTAGGAGCTTTGTGGGTCACTCCAAAAGTAATGCTTCATATTTATTTCCATGGAAACTACAACAGATACAAAGAGTACAATTACACTACCTGGTACAGAAAACTCTCAACTACAAAAATTTCTTTTTCAGCATAGTCACCACTATTAGATATGCATTTTCACCTGTGACAAACAGGAGCCTGCATGCTGTGCCTGTTAAAATCTGCACTAGTGGAGATGACCCACTGTTTCACAGCTGCTAAGAAAATGTTGCCCACACAGTCCATCTTTCATTGGCTGAACTTATGGAGACTATTCAGTGAGTATGGCAGGATAGTCCAATCAAGATTGACAATGTGCTTGATGGTCTTCAAGCTAGTATAGGACCTTGTGTAATTGTGTTGCAAGAGAAAGGTTTACTGTTGGACTATTCTTTCCATTCCCATGTAAGCATTCATGAGATCCATCACGCAAATTCTGCAATATTCTGACACTGTCACCATCAGTTCTAATGCAATGAAGCTGATATTCAGCTCTGTGCACAGTTCCATGATTGTAATCTGATGAGTCACGTGGAAGAGCTGTTTGAAACATTCTTCATTTCATTTCAGCTGTGCACAGCTGTCCAGAATGTGGCTTAGCTTTCATGCTGCTGTCACCACTGCTGAAATGCACTACCACTGCCTCAGTGTCCTACACTCTCTGGTTTCCATAAGTGTTCAGTAAGTGCCAATTAATGTCAATTGGTGCCATTTTTCCAGCACGGAGAAATTCAACACATCTTTACTTCATCTGCACTTCCATTTTGCCATAGAACCCTTTTCTGCTGCCACCTGTCTCACAGCAATAAAATATAATGGAATATTGGTGGGAAGGTTCAGCCTCTGCTTCTGTAAAACAAACACCTGCCTCTGATGTTACTGGCTAACATAATAAAATAGGAGGCATTACTTTCAGAGCAGCCCTCGCAAATGACTTATTTCCTCAGTTTTAATTTTCAAAATCATTACATATGTGGCCTCAACTGAACATTCACAGTACATCCCACTCTAGCATTCATACTATGCAGCCACACTTAGTTACTTACCTGCTATGGGATAGACATTCCTACAAGCTTTACACACTCAGGACAATGCTGTCCAAAGAAAACCTTTCGATGAATACCTGCTCACATATATACTGAAAGGCAAACACTGTATTTAATTCTCTGTTTCAAGCCTGAGTGAAATTAGATGCACACTGAGCTCAGTTTTGAATACGAGGGACAGCAACTTCAGTTGTTCACATTTCTCTTGACTTGGATAGTAAACAAGACTAAAGATAAGTAAAGTCCATGTTTCAAATATACATACAAGTGGATACGATTGCACAATACTAGTACTTGCTAAGGAATTTTTTTTTTTTTAATAAAGAATTCTGTCAACAAATACATCCTTCTTTATATCAAGCTGAAAAATTTTCTGCAATATTGCATTAGTTATGCATGCCTGAACTAGTGATGCTTTTATGAGAGACAGTGGAGCCAGAAGAATGTTTTGAAAGATCCATTCTAGAGAATGCTACTGCAGACGTGAGATGGAGAGGGAAGGCAGACAGAGGAAAGAGGGTAGACTTTTGTATTGTGTTAAAGGCACTCTTGTGAGAAGAAACTTGGCTTAAGAAAAGGAGATTTATACTCTGGCTCTCACCACAAACCAACTGTGCAACTGGACGTTTTTCACAGAACCGCAGAACCATAGGTGTTGGAAGGGATATCAAGTCCAATCCAAGCAGATTCCCTATTGTAGGTCACACAAGAAAGTGTTCAGGTGAGTTTTGAGTATCTCCAGAGAAGAAGACTCCACAACCTCTCTAAACAGTTTGTTCCAGCACTCTTCCACCCTCACAGAAAAGAATTTTTCCTCTCATGAGCAGATGAAACTTCCTGTGTTTCAGCTTGAACACACTGCCCTTTGTCCTGTCACTGGATGCCACCCAAAAGAGCCTAGCTCTTGACTCTCACCCATTAGATACTTAAAAGCTCTGATAAGATCCCCCATAAATCTTTTCTTCTACAGGCTAAACAGTCCCAGGTATCTGTATTTGTAATACACACAGAAATTAGAGGGAGCATGCACATCAACACTGAGAAACGTTTCTGTCAAGATACCCATAACACTACTTGAACAGATAAATATCAGGAGGTGGGAAACCGTTCCCCCACTTTTAGAGAAGTGGCTCTGCATTGTACAGGAAAACTCTCTGGCGAGGCAACACCTTGAGTACTGTGTTCAGATTTGGGTCTCTCACTACAAGAAAGATACTGAAGCGCTGGAGTGTGTTCACAGAAGGGCAACAAAGCTGTGAGGGGTCTGGAGCACAGGTCTTATGAGGAGCAGTTGAGGGAGTTAGGATTGTTCAAAGTGGAGAAAAGGAGGCTCAGGGGAGACTGAAAGAAGGCTGCAGTGAGGTGGAGGTCAGCCTTTTCTCCCATATAACTACGACTAGAGGGAATGGCTTCAGGTTGTGCCAGGGGAGATTCGGGTTGGACATTAGGAAATAATTCTTTTCCAAGAGAGTGGTCAGGCACTGGCACAGGCAGTGGGAGGTAGTAGAATCACTGTCTCTGGAAATGTTCAAGAACCATGTGGATGCTGTATAGAGGGACATGGCTTAGTGGCAAATATTGGTGAAAGGTGGATGGTTGGACTAGATGGTCTTGGAGCTCTTTTCCAACTTTGGTGATTCCATGATTCTAAATGGGCCACGTGAGAATAAAATTCACAGTGAATGTTCTGCAGGTATTGCTTCACAGCAATTGGTAGTTGGGTGTCTTGGCAGGAATAAGCAAGTGAGCACTCAAATAATTCAGCAAGATTTAATGACCTGTAACTATGTAGGATGATCTCATACGGGATAGTCCAGGCAGTCACATGTGGAACAAATGCGAATACAGAGGTTAAAATCAACAGTGGCTGGTGTAAATAGTGTTCGTATGAGAAAGACCTTCCTATTAAATTTTCCATTGAAACTGATGTATTCTAATGCCTTCCAGGAACTTTTCTGTGGATAGTGATTGGTTTACAGATCAGAGAACAGTCACCTATGTTATGGGAATCCTTTTAATTAATTAGAAAGTCATTGAAACATTTTTTATTTATTTATTTATTTATTTATTTTTTCCATGACCAGGTCATGGCATCTTGCTTGAAATAACTGCAGTCAGAAGCTCTGTAGGCCTCAGAAAAAACTATCCTCTGAAGTAAGACTTCTGAAGGCCATCTCTTTAGTTTCTCTTGCTTTGAGCATTACAAGGCAAATTACCAGTATTTGTTCCAAACTGTTGCAATCAAAGGTACTTAGGATGCTGGAGAGAATTTCAAAAAACAAAATGAGTAGGTTTTGTCTTTGCATACCATAAGAGTTAAGATGATAAATAACTGTATTTAATCAAGACTTTATAGACTGTGGGATTAGGATATCTTGTATAACCTGCACACCATTTGAAGCAACTTTTCAAGCTGACAACAGCCAGTGATAAAAACAGGATCATTAGAGAGCTAATAACTCACATTCAGTACGATCTGCAAGCAAATAATGTAAGTTAATAATGGTAGACTCCACACAGGACCACTCAAAATCCAAACACTATGCCTGAGGGCACTGTCCAAATGCTCCTCGAGCTTTGGCAGCTCGCGGCTGTGCCCACCGCCCTGTGGTGCAGACCCTTTCCCAGACCCCCAGCTGCCCTCCCCTGACACAGCTCCATGCCGTTCCCTCGGGCCCTGTCGCTGTCACACAGAGCAGAGCTCAGCGCTGCCCTCCGCTCCCTGTGAGGAGCTGCAGCCGCCATGACGGCTCCTCTCAGCTCCTCTGCTCTGCGCTGAGCACACTCATAAACTACACACGCTCCTCAGGAAAGGAGAGGGGAGGAGAAAAGAAGGGGAGGAGAAGGGAGTGAAGAAGATCTGGAGGCCTAAAAATAGGCTCACAAGCCAATCTTGAAGACCTAAATATAAAGACAGTTTTCTGTAACCAGGCTTATTCTTGGTGGATAGTCTACTTAGCCACACAGTATACGATATATGCAGAAACTTGCAGAACTGAAGGCTTAAGTAAATAAGAGCTGACTATTTGCAAAGTACAGTCAAGAAGCTGCCTGTATGAGAGATACACAGAATAAAACACCACAGTTTTGAAAATCTCTCCCCTTTCTTTCAGAGAGTGCCTGGCAGCCACATCTACTCCACGGCACACTGTTTGACATCTAATTTAATGCATAATTATTCCCTGCAAAAGATAAGCATCCTGGGCAGCATAACTGTAGTTTATTTTTAGTTGTTTATATGTTTCAGCTATTTTCCTGTGGTTTCACCTGTCCAGTCCTAAATTATAAGTCTGGATGCAAAAGCTTTATGGCACCAAAAGATTATTTTAGGGATGTTTCTAAATAGGCACTGAAGAATGTGCAGACAGCATTTGATTTCAATTTTCTTCTTCGTTTAGAGAAGTGGGAAATATAGTCAAAACTGCACGAACACCTGAGTTAAGTGGATAGACACCTGCTTAACTCAAGAAAAAGCAGTGGGAATACTGCAAACTACGGAGGGTCTACAAAGGGGTAGCAGCACTTCCCATAGTGATTGCATGAGCTAGTCCTGCTCCAATGGTACTTTGCTCCTGTGGAGTGGAGGAGTACACTTCTCGTCAGAGAGCTGCCCCAGTCAGTCACATTAGGGATGCTCTCCTCTTCCAGCATTCATTACTGAATTATGAATCTACCAGGATTCATAATTAAATCCTAAACACATTCCTCTGCAGAGAATAGCTATAGTTTTCAGCTTTGTTGAGCTTGTTAAATCTTGATTATTACTGATCTGTAACATATTCTGGCTTCTGTTGCTGGAGCCAATTAATACTTTTGCTTAGTTGAGGAATAGCTCTCACTGATATTTAGGTTGAAACAATGGTAATTTTCTGGCATCAGCCATTCCAGCCTGATTACAGTTAAGCTTCCAGGGATGTGTTTAAGAGGTTTACTCACTCATATATTCAGAGCAGAAGCTGGAGGAGGAGAAGAACGAATTTTGTAAGTTCTGTTTTTCTGATCCAGTTTATATACATAGAGTTCTGCAAAGATTTCTTTAAAAACAACAACAACAACAAAACATGGAAAATGCAACTTCTGGGTTTCCTGGTACTTTCCTGGAACTTTCCCAGTATCTGAAAGCAACTGTTTTATGCTGAAAGCTTCTGCATCCTTCCTAATCATGAAATTCACCTCCTAACTCTATTCTGAATGGAAGTGACATGGTAATTTGGAGGGGCAAAGAAGACACACAAATAATGTTAATTTTTAAGAAGAGACTAAAAAGAAGCTCTTTTCTATTTTAGACAATTATTTGTAGAATATCTTCTAAATTTTTTCAAAACACTTGTTCCAATGTCATTTTAGAGTTTTAGGACAGGAGTTTACACCAATACATACAAAGTTATAGCTACCTGTCATGTAACAGTTCTAGATTGCATTCCTTTTCTAGTAGCTGTAATTAACTAATTTCAGCTATCACTGAAGATCGTTTAGAAACTAGAGAACTTTTAAATAACTCTTCTACAAAGTAAAAATT
>JAPSGF010000066.1:2002019-2095634 GCA_035772895.1 Perdix hodgsoniae | reverse complement strand
GGAAGGGAAGGGGAAGGGAAGGGGAGGGGAAGGGGAGGGGAAGGGGAAGGGGAAGGGGAAGGGGAAGGGGAAGGGAAGGGAAAATACCAGAAGTATTTTTATCTTTTAAATCCATTCTTTGGAGGTAGCAATTAAAAACAAAACACAAAAAGATGGAACCCTGAATGCTTCATAGCTTTAACTCATAGTAAGTATTTAGTTCTGCATTTCTGAATCCCAAGAGTGCTCTTCCCATGCCCTCCAATTTGAGACACATACATATCGCAGCAGTACAAACAATGCTGAGACTTCATTGAACTGCCAGTCTCCCAATGGCAATGGCATGCTTTTATCTAATCATAGAATCATAGAATGATTTGAATTGGAAGAGACCTTAAAAGATCATCCAGTTCAAGCTCTCTGCCATGGGCAGGATTGCCACCTCTAGATTAGGCTGCCTGGGGCCCCATTCAACCTGGCTTTGAATACCTACTACTTCTAGGGATGGGACATCCAGAGCTTGGTGTGGGACCATATCAAAGGATCTGTAGATAACATCAGGTAGATTACGTAACTTTCTGTAAGATCTGCCAGGCAGAGATGTGAGGATTACCAGCCTGTAGCTCTTCCTTTCCACATTTTTTATTTTTTTTTTAATGTGAATGATGTTTCCCTTTTACCAATCTCTGGTGACTTCAACTGAGAGTCATGACTTTTGAAATATAACAGAGAGTGGCTTGGCAACAACATCAGCCAGTTCCTTCAGGACCCTGAGATGCATGTCATCCACCCCCATGGACTTGTACACATTCAGTCTCACGAGGTAGTCTCTGACTTGCTCTGCTTTTACAATGAAGATTATTCTGCTCACCTGTACCCCATGTAAAGGTTCAGAGATGGGAGAGACATAGGAAGCCTATCTTGTGCTGAAGACTGAGGCAAAGAGTTTCTTAAGTACCTCAGCTTTCTTCATGCCTGTTGAAACCACTTCTTCCTTTTCATTTATAAAAGGGGTACAATCTCCTTGGCATTTCCCTTCTAGTCAATGTGCCTGTAAAATCCCTTCTTGTTATTTTTCACATCCATTGCCAAATTCAGTTCCACCTTTACCTTAGCTTTCCTGATCCCATTTCTGTCTGTCCAGACAGAATCTCTGTATTCTTCCCTGGCACTAATCCCTGCTTACACTCCCTATACTTTTCCTTCTTGTCTCTCACTTTGATTAGCACATTCCTTCTTAGCTGTGTTGGTTTCCTGCTTTATTTTTTTATGTTGGGGGATGAAGAGATCTTGTGTTCTCATAAAGGCATCCTTAGAGAGCTGTCCGCTCTGCTCCATTCCTTTGTCCCTAAAAACAGCTTCCCAGGGGATCTCATCCAACAATTCTTTAGATAAAATTTCACTCTCCTCAATTCTGGGGTCCTCACTTTGCTCTTTTCCAGGTGCATATTCCTCAAGAACTTCTCTCATCTCTGTCATCATCTCTGACTGCCCCCTTGACCAGAAAAAAAAGCCTTTTTGCTGCAGCATTTTAGTGCTACAGATCACAAATCTGAGCTCCATTATCCGGCACTAGATGGATCACCTCAGAAAGAGGTCAGTAGTGTCATGCCCCTATCTTGCTACAAATTCACCCCAAGTTTGTTCACTTTGGGTTTATAAAAGATTATCACACATTAGGAGTCTGTAAACACAAGCAAGCAATGTCTAGCCACCTCAGTTTCCTTCAAAGATCCTCACACAGTAAAAGTGTTGGACTCTGTGTTGTGCTGCTGTTGTGCAAATTTTGACGTCAAAGTTTGTGTCAGTGACACTTCTGTAGCAGCTTCCATTAAATGAAACAAAACCAATCTTTTGAAATCAGAAGTTGTAATGGAAGGCACTGCACTATTATTTCTTGTTAATGCTAAAATCGTGGGCAGGAAACTCCCATAGAAGATTTTCCTTTCCATTTCTATTGTAGACCTGATTAGAATGCTGACAAAATGAAGGCATCACAGTCAGAGGACAGAATGTCTAAGGGGTCTAGCTCTTGTAATAACAAATCAGCTTGCAGTAGCACTGCTGGTAATGTAGATTCACTTGCTAAATTTTCCCTGTGAACTGTGCCAACGGAATTAATGATCATTGGCATACAGCAGAAAAGAAATCTGGCATGCCTCAGCAAGTCACCTAGTTTTGTTTTTAATGAACAACCACTATAAAAGCCCACACTAGTCATGCCATAGATAGCAAGAAAAAACACATAAACTATATTATAATCATTAAACCTGCTGATACGTATCCTCAAACCTACCAAAATCCATCGCAGCCACCCAACCACTGTCAGTAAATTCTGAACGAGCAGCCTTAAACTGAAAAATACAGAAGCCAAGAAATCCAAAATGAAGCATAATTGCTTGAAATTCCCTGTTGCTGTTTCAGATTTGAATATGAACTAACGTGTCATAAAATCAGTTTTATTTTCACATCTATATCTGTTGGTCTATCTGCTGTTTTCTCTTCCCACAGACCTTGCGTCAAGTAATAGTTACTAGCTCAGTATGCGCAGCAGGAATTTATAGTCTCTCAGTTTAGATTCCCATCACTCTAAGAAAGAATGATTAAAAAAAAACACTCAGAAGACAAAAGCTAGTGTCCATCAAAACCTAAAGGGACTGAAGAGTTTGAAAACACACACTGAAAGAGTAGTGGATGTGATATCACAGAAACACATGCAACAATACTTTCTTCCCACTGAAATAGCCTTAGACTTTATCACAGTGTTGCAACAGAGTCACTGATCTTAAGTTCATGGAGAACATCTACCACTTTTCTAAACTTACTTGGAATGACAACTGCAGGATCTGGCCTGTTCAATTTAGCTACACAATAGGAGCAACGCTGTCAGAATGAGCAGCCTCTAGTTCTGATTCTCAGAATCTGTATAGAAGGACAGTATTGTCTTCTTGAGAGGAGAAAGGAAAGGGGAAAGGGATGGAATGGAGAGGGGAGCTGGACAAATACAGATCTGAAGACTAGGTGAGCTAATAGGAAGACACAATATTTTATAATGTTGTAATTGAAAGAAGGTAAGTATTTTGGAGACTTTTATGTTTCCCAAAAGTGCATAACAGTTCATCCTCTTCCAAAACGTGACTCTTCTTATATCTGAGATGGTTGCTACTTCCTACTGCTAACCAGAGCTTGGAAAAACGCAAGCCCCATGTGCTACACTCCAGATGCACTCATTGAGCATGAAGTACATCTGCATTAGTTTAAAATCCCCAGGTGCTCTGCCTGATATCTTTGAGATAAATGCTTGATTTTAAAATCCACCTGGTATGAATGCATATCCAGATACCTCAACTACATGCTGTAACTTTACAGTGAGTCGTGCTGTTCATCTCAAGGTCCATATCCACATGTTTACTAACACAGAACTGTTCATGGGGTTAAGGGTACAGCTGCTTAAACATCTGGTTTGTTGTACTGCCCAGGATATCAACACTTCCAACCAATAATTTACAGAGGCAATCATCAGAATGCACAAACTGTGGGACTTAAAGAAACCAACAGAAAACAAAAAGGGAGAAAAACATGGTATGACTCATTCAAGTATATGAGGCAAAGTATGGCAAGAAGAAACAACCAATTATTTGCTTAAGAGCCACAAAGCAATGAGATATTAGTTTGTGATGTACATTTTCCATTGTTCATCATGCAGCACAAGATCAGATTTCAGTATAGCTTATGATAATGTTATTACAGTTTTATTTATAGATCGTCAGCAAAATTTTTAAAAATATGGTCGAATAAATTGATAAAAAGCTGTATTTTCAAAGACTGAGTGTCTATCAAATGCACAGGGAATGTTAGAACTGTACTGAAGACATCACAGCTAGAAACGACAGGGACAATCTCCATCACTCTGCAGTAGTTTGCAACTGCTTTGTCTGACCTTTACACGAATGTATGAGATGATGTAAACCATACAGCTCAGGTGGTCAGTTATAAACAAACGACAGATAAGGTCTTCTCACTCAGTCTAGGATAGAAGGTATCATTGGTCCTCTTGACTTTGAAAAGGGAGCGGGGTGCATATGCATACACAAATGGAGTCAGATAGTTTAGCTAAAACCCAGGTCACTGTGACATTCTCAGCCCTCCAACTGCTTTTCTGGAAGTCCAGAACTGCTGTCACTGGATCTTTTCTCAGTCTTTTCCCTTCTGGTGATGTCTCCATTTACCATCACCAAATTTTGTCTCCTCCAGATCGTCCACTTGTCCACTACTTTTTTTTCACACAAGCTCCTTTCGCATTTTTGTGATGTCAGGCCAAATATCTCGGGTCACAGGGAATCTCTAAGAAGAAGACACATGCCAGGAGCACAGAGGATCAGGTGTCATTTTTTGTTTCATGTAATTAATCTTATTTTCCCTGTCTACAGCCTTGCCCTCCAGACCCTTCACCAAATGTGTAGCCCTCCTTTGGACACTCTCTAATAGTTGCATGCTATTGGCACCCAACCTGCACGCAGTGCTGGATGTGAGGCCACACAGCGCAGAGCAGAGGGGGCAGCTGCTCCCCTCACCCGGTGGCAGCGCTGGGCCTGCTGCACCCCAGGGTATGGTTGGCCCTTTGGGCTCCAGGGCACACTGCTGCCTCATGTTCAACTCATTGTCAGACAGAACCCCATGATCCCTTTTTGTGGGGCTGGTCTCCAGCCACTTGTCTCCCAGACTGAACATAGAGCAAGAGCTGTCCCATCCCTGGTGCAGAACCCAGCACCTACTCTTATTCATGCAGACAGTGACCATCCTTGAATTTGTCCAGATCTTGGTGCAAGACCTCTCTCCGCCAGCAAAGAAGCTTAGGCTCCAGGGAAGCAGCAGTGAACATGAGCCAACGGATGCTGATCAACTTGACGGTGACTTCGAGCCCATGGAGGTGGATCTACCTCCAGAGGAAGAATCAATGGAAATGGATCCTCCTCCATCAGGGCAGGGCAAATGCTATAACATCATGCTTGCCTGGAGATGTCGCCACATCTATTGGCAGCACACCAGGGGCACTCAGTTTCCATCTCAGTGCTGAAGTATGACCATCTGCCAGAGAGCCGTAGTGTCAGTTGCTATTACCTTCTCACCTTTCCTTCCCCATCTCCCACACCACCCTTCCCCGAGACTGCTCACTTCTTTCACAAGCTCTGAGGAAAAAGGAAGTACTTGGACTGGGACTGGTGTTCTCTGAGCTGCAGTGCTAGCACAACAGGAGGAGTACAGCAGATAGCCCTCTGCTGACTCCAGGTGAGCCCTGAGGAAAAGGACAGTGCCTCAGCGGGGAAGGTCCTGGGCACACAGCAGCTTTGGGCAGGCTGAGGGCATGGCCTTTATCAGTGCTGTGTACAGAAGGCTGAGTGGGCTGTAGGGCAGCCGAACAGCACCGAGTGACAGGAAAGACCTCAGCAGTCCCTGGCACCCAGAGGTTGGTACAGGAGTGGTGGCTGGGGAGTGAGGACCCTGTCTCTCAACAATGGCTGCAACTGCTTGCAAGGAACTTGTTGTAGCCTCCACCTGGCACAGAGCTGCAGCCTCTGTGGCTTCAGTGGCCTCTGTAACCACAGGAACTGATGTGGCTACCCAGACAGAGAAGCCCACAAACATGATGTTCACTCGACTCTATATGCATGGGCCCCAAAATTTGTTTGCATGACAGTAGTGTGGAAGAGTATCAAAAAGAGTCATTTTCACACATAGCTCATACTTTTTTTGTTCTTTTCCAAATATTTGATCTCTCACGGCGAATTTAAAGAAAACATTCCTAAATTTCCTACAGAAAAAGTTCTCTCTTCACTGCCAGGAAGAGCTGGTTAATGCCAAATTCCAAGGAGCATCATCCCCTTAAATCTTTACAGAAAAATAAGAGCTATGAACTAAAAAGACCATCTTTAGACAGAAATGCAGCTGAGGACTGAACCTTCCAAGTCTTCTGACTCTGGTACCACCATTATTACTGAGTTTTTCAAAGGTGTCAAGTTCCTTGACATCTTTCAGGTGCCATTCACTCCTGAAAGAAGTGAAAGTAATCCACTATGATTCTTGTCAGATCAAAATTACTGAAACAGTTGCTCAAATTAAAACCAGTTTCTCATTAATATGTCTGTCATTTAACATTTTTCATTACCCAAGTCTGTAGCACAAATTATGAAAAGAAGGCATTAGGTGGATGCAGGATAACGTTTTGCAGGTAAGACGAAAAGTAGAGTACGCACAAATGCAATTCCAGAGTCTGTACCTATTAGGATAGAAACTATATTAAAAATCACCATCATCTGTCCAGATTCTATTCCTAGAGCTTTAAGCCACATATGTACCTTCATAGAAAGGTCCAGCAAACTTTCCTTATCAATACCTCAAAGCACCCCAAACCACCAAGGGCATAAGCAGAACATACAATGACTGGATAGCTACTGGGATAGCTGGGATTGCAAACATTGCATAGCACTGTGTGTGCACATAATCAATGAGGCAGACTTACACCATGAAAGGGGTCATTTTCCCTGTCAGGTACCCCAGGTAGCACCACAGAATTGAAGCAGTAGCAGCTAAATTACCTCAAACCTGCACGAAGGATATCATATCTTGTCCAAGAGCAGAACAGTACTCCTGCAGTCATCTGAGACTAGCAGCCCTTACACCCAGAACAAGAGCAGGCAAATGACAATTCAATGGAGGGCCTTGTTTATGCATGGCTTCAAGTGTCTTCTTCTGCAGTCTGCTAAGTGTCCTAAGCATTCTTGGTGGCCAATTTTCTCTGAGGAGAATCCAGCTCCTACAGTCTATTGCATCAGAAAATTGCAATAGCCCTCACATATCAGCCCTCTCTCTGACTTTCGAGAAAAGTTTACCCAATACTCTTAGTGAGGCATTAAAAACTTGCAAACTGCTTCAACCAGATGGAGCACGGGTCAACAAACCTTCTCCACCCTTCCTCCCAGAGCCCACTGCAGAGTTCTTATACCTTCCACATGCACATAAAACAGCATCTTTTCAAGGACTTCCTTGATTGCAAATTGACTCACTGTTGTAACTGCTGTTGACGTCCGTCTGTGTTGGTGCCAGGCTGTACTGAATTGGACCTTCAGAGGTGGCCCTTCCTGACAGTAAAGGGGAGAAGAGAAGGGAGGAAGAGAAGGGAAAGAGAAGGGGGAGAAAAGGATATATTTAGATAAACTCACATAGCAGACCTGCAGTGTTTTTCTAATACCACTTTTGTGAATTCTTTTCCCCAACAACATTCACATACTCCAATCATACATGCAAATTCAGGTACCTCAGTAGAAATGAGAGGTTAATTGCCTCAAGACCTTCAAGACAGTCTAGCTTGCCTGTCTGGCAGCCCATGCAAGATACCTTGTTCTGGGGTTATTAAAGAAGGTAGAGGACACACAAAATACAAAACTTAAAACATTCATGTACAGCACTTCATTAGCATGTAGTATCCCCACAGATCAGGCAGTCAGCCCAAGTTAACATCACAACGTATCTTTCAGGACTGACACATGCAATAGGACCTGAATGCTAAACATGATAAAATCAGCCCTGCTGTCCTGTTCATTAGCAGACGTCAGACACAGCAGAAAAAGTATCTTGGCAACATTTTTCAGTAGGAATAACTTACTTTGTTTTCACATAAAAAAACATAATCCAAATCCCCTCTGTTAATAAGGGTATGTTTGACTTGGGTCGGAAAAAGAAATGTAATTAAGCTGATGTATCTTCTTAGCAGATTGCACTTGTGAATTTGCTACGCAGGGAACAGTCCCTGCCCATAGAAGGTCCAGAGATGAAGCCATCAATCCACTCTGATGTGCCTCATTTCAGATATACTGCTCTGTATGTGAGGTACCAGAGGCGGAGTGGCAGCCTCTTAGATTAAGAGCACTTGGGTACACTGGTTTTAACAATCAAGGTCATGCTGCCTACATTTCCAATTTATTTCTTTCTCCACTTTTTTATTTCACTGCCTTCTCATCAGAGTTAATTCATGTAATCTTGCTTTACTTGCAGCATTCATGAAGGTCCCTGAAATGTGTGTGCTACACCATGTGCAGTCCAACGAATCTTAAAGGTTCCTGGGGCTTTCCGTGAAATACCTTTTGTACTAGTACTACAGAGAAAACTGTGAATCCATAAGTACCACAAGTACATGGCTATGCTTACATGAGGAGATTTTACAGCAAGGTAGATAAAATCTTAGCATCTGTCCTTCAATCCTAAATCTCTGCCTGACTATTAAAGCAACAGTGAATGAGTGTAGCTGTCTTTCTGTAAATAAGCACTGCCTTTATTAAGCTCCCAGTTCTCTTTAAACTCCCTTCTTGTTCTCACAGAATTTGTGTAGTTAATACATACACTTAAAATGGATGATAAAACAGCATTCACATTAGTTATAGCACTTCTCGGAGATGTTATGGGGAATTAATTCTTCACTTCAGAAAGCTCTGAAATACACAACTGAGCATTACACCATCCAGAAATGTGCATTATACTAATCAAAGAGCAGTTAATGCTGAGTTATTGCTGACAGCTGGTTTCACCCGTTCACATGAATGCAGATGAATAGCATTGAAGCAATTTGTGTCTTGTGAGAGCAAATACTGAGGAAGATATTTCATGTGTATAGTCTCTATGTTGCAGTACAACCATCCAAATTCTGACAGAACACAAATTTTAAGATACTTCCCTTGAGATACTTTGACTGAAGACTTCAACCTCTTAAGGGTTTTGTATGTTTATTTATATCTGCTTGCAACAACTTTTCGATAAAAACAGCAATAGCCAAAACACTTTCAGAATCTACAGAATTGCCCAAGATTGTCAGAGAAAAATGGTATCTTTCATATGATCTCTTGTTCTCTTGCAGTTTCCTGTGCAACAGGAGTACATGGATTGTCTCAGTGAGAAGGAAGTAAGGTGATGATGCATTGAGTTCCTCAGCTGTTTGGTTTTTTTTAAAGGTTACATAATTTTCAAAACTACTCTTTGTTCAATGCTATTTCACTTTCTTTTCCAGAAAGATAGAATCATAAAATTATAGAATCATAAAATGGCCTGGGTTGAAAAGAACCAAAATGCTCATTTAGTTTCAACCCCCCTGCTATGTGCAGAGTTGCAAACCACCAAACCAGGCTGTCCAGACTGGCCTTGAATGCCTTCAGGGATGGGGCAAGTACCTGCTTGTACCTACTGAAAAGCATCATGCTTCTTACGTACGCCTTCACCCATGCCCAGTTTACGAAAGAGGCCTATTCTAAGGCATTCTTTCTGTTTATGAAGATTTTTGCAGAAGTTTCCCACCTTTATTCCAAGTCCTTGGATCTGTAACTTCTCTTTGTTCCTCAATTCTGTTTTCACAGTAGCTTTGCTTCTTTAAATTTTATATGATTTTAGTACTCATATCTCACAAAGTATCTGAACTCCCGACTATTTACACCTGATCTGCCTTTGCTTCCTTACTAAGGTGTGTAATCTGTCCAACATTCTCCATTAAACTATTACTGCTTTTATCAAACGCATCAAAAAGCAGGTAGAAGTTTTCAGAGCTGAGCATCAGAAATTATAACCATCTTACAGCTGAGTAATAAGTCATCCTGAAACTTCATTCTAGTCCAAACATGGTGATTTCAAAAGGTTTATTTATTTATTTATTCTGAAAATTGAAGAGCCAGGACATTTTCTACCTGATTTCATATGAAGTGCCCTCTGTAATTCAACTAGAGATAGCTTGAGTTCACAGTATGGGCAAAATGCAGGTCAGAATCAGAGGGTGATCAAAACAGAGCAAAAAGGATGCTGTCTTGACAGATACAGATGATGAGAAAAAGGTTAGAGAGAAGCATTTTAGTGCCTGAAATCTCCTGCAGTGAACAATCTTCTGATCAAGACAGAAAAAAAAAAAAAAAACCACACAAGAATTTATGTATACATCTTGAATTTATAAAAGGTGGACATACAAAGTTTATGCAGTGCTAATCAAGCACAGTTTTGGCCTTTGACAGCAAGCAAATTGCAGGGTATCCTAAAAATGTACATCCAGCATACAAGGGCTTTCTCAGCCATTTTTGATAGTGTGCCAGAACTCAGCACTTCTCCTTCACTCTCCCAAATGTGGGCTGTGGACTGAAGAGCAGCCAGGGAAAACACCTGCTGCCAGCTGCAAGGAGCATGAGCAGAGCCCCAACAGGACCAAAAGCAGCAGGTAATTTCTCACTGAAGCTGATCGCTTCTCAGAATGCTCAGATCCCAGCATTCCCAATACAGGGATGGATCTGTGCCTAAGGGAGACAAACGGGATAAGCTGGTGATGTTTGGTGGGCGAAGAAAGAGCAAAGACCTGCTCAGCCACATCAGCATTAATTGTTCCAGTCACCTCAAGACACAAGGCTAGACCTATATTCTCAGCCTTTTATTTGAAATTGTGGTAAACAGCTACAATAAAAACCCTCTAACACATACTAGGTTAATTTATTGCGGTTATGTTTTTTTTTTCCAATTGACATTCCTCTGAAGGGCCAGGCTATGCTCTCAAATTAGAAAGTAGAGCATTGATATTTCAGGAAAATAGTATCATTACCTCAGTGAAACATAAAAAGAGTTTGATATATCCAGCATCTGTAAAAGTTGAGTAGATTTGATTCTTTGCAAATTCCACACAACTTTTTCCATTGTCATTCAAGCTGCTGTCACTGATTTGCCCTCACCTGCATCTATACTAATTTCTTGCAGGCTTCACAGTTTAAAAAGATGCTGGAGGATTCAACATACGAATTTTGTGGCCAGAGTGATAAGAAAGTATTAAGGAGAGTTAAAAAGCCGAACACTTCAGTGGTCAAAGTGATCACCTGCACTGAAACAAAAATAAAGATCATGATTTACCTAAAACAAAACAACCCTGACATTTTAGCTTGCTTACCTCATGTTGTGTATTTTGGAGCTGTTGTATATTTTGGAGCTTACAAGCTTGTGGAAGAAAATCCTTCCATAGTTTGCTTTTTACTTAGGATTAAAAAAAAAAAAAAAAATCCAGATTTTAGTGTATTTCCCAATTTATCCAACTTCCCTTCAGCTGTGGGTCAAATCTCTCTTACAAGGGCTGTTCTTCCTCAAGGTAGAAAAATCCTGTTTTTCCCACGAAGCAAGATTCACATTTTCCAGCTCACTTCAGGTTTTAACCTCAGCAGAAAAACAGCAGTTTTCTGCCTGCAACAAAAGCATTGATGCAGTGTCTTCAGTAGCCATAGCTGCCAGTTTCACTCAGGGGAAACCCCATCTCATAGCAGATGCTACCATTCCCTTAGCATCGTCTGACTTTTTTTGAAAATGTTCATCCATTCATGCATCTAGAGGCCAAAATATCAAAGTCCCACCATGAATGGGGCCAGAGACCAAAGAGTGAACTTGCAAAATGCTGTCTTGTTTTTCTAGCTTAATGCAATTTTAGCAAAATAGAATTTCAGCTTTTTAACCTTGGCAGTTAGTAACAAGCAACATGTAAATATCAAAATCCTGGTGTATACAGATGTCTACAGCTGGGAAGACAAACGACTAAGTCACTGCACTGAGTTTTAAAACTATGCTGTTTCAGGGAATGTTTTAGTATTGATACAGATTACAGATTTTCACAAGTAGAACAAGACAAACAGTATATAAATGGCAATTGATAACTTCTCCAGAAGATGGAGGTCTGCACCAAATGAAGTTCCAGCAGACAACAAACCAGTTCTGGCCCTACCCTGGATTTACTCTCTCTTTGTCATGGTACCAGACAGTACCTACATAGGTCATTAACACTGTAAGAGAAGCATAGCAGATTTCACAAATTCCACAGAATTGTAGGGGCTGGAAGGGACTTCCAGAGATCACTGAGTCCAACCCCCCTGCCCAAGCAGGCTCCCTAGGCCAGGTTGCACAGATAGGCATCCAGACGGGTCTTGAACTTCTCCAGAGAATGAGACTCAACAACATCTCCGGCCAGCCTGTTCCAGTGTTCCATCACCCTCACTGTGAAGAAGTTCTTACACACATTTGTGCAAAATTTCCTATGCTTCAGTTTGTGGTTGTTTCCTCTTGTCCTATCTCCACGCACCACTGAAAAGAGTCTGGCCTCATCCCTTTCCCTCCCACACCTTAGACATTTATAGACACTGATCAGATCCTCTCTCAGTCTTCTTTTCTCAAGGCTAAACAGACTCAGGTCGCTCAGCCTTTCCTCACAGGAGAGGCTCTCCAGGCCCTTTATCATCTTTGTGACCCTTTCACTGAACTCTTCCCAGGAGATCTCCATCTTTTTGTACCGGGAAGCCCAAAAATAGATACGGTACTTCAGGTATGGCCTGACCAGGGCAGAGTAGAGCAGGAGGATCACCACCTTGACTTGCTGGACATGCTCTTTTTCATGCACCCCGACATTCCATTGCCCTTCTTGGCCACCAGAGCAGAATGCTTGCTCATGGCCATTCTGTTGTCCACCAGGACATCCAGGTCTTTCTCTGCAGAGCTCCTCTCCAGCAGGTCAGCCCCCAACCTCTACTGATACATGCAGTTATTCCCTCCCAGGTGCAAGACTCTACACTTGCTCTTGTTAAATCTCATCAGGTTCCTTGCTGCCCAGCTCCCCAGGCTGTCCAGGTTACATTGAATGGCAGCACAGCCTTGCAGTGTGTCAGTCACTCCTCCCTGCTTTGTATCAGCAAACTGGCTGAGGGTGTGCTTTATCCCTTCATCCAGGTTGCTGGTGAAGATGCTGAATGTCAGACCCAGCACTGACCTCTGGGAAATGCAAACTGTTACTGGCCCCTAGCACACCACTAGCATGGTGGTTGTTCTAACTATAGAGCAGGAATTTCTCTGATGAGGAAAGAGTTTCATCAGTGTTGCACACTCACTGTGCACACTTTTCGCATCTGAAAAGACTTCACTTAAAAGGCAGTAGAGTGGAGTAGCTTAGCATCTACTTGATCGGATAAAGATTGCACAGACAGGCTCATTTCTTGCAGTTCCTAAAGCTGGAATGTTACCCTACTAATGTTCTTTAACACAGTTTGTGAGTGTGATCTATAATTCCTTGATGTTATGTCAATACTTCTATCTCATCCTAGAACACTCCACTGCTACTTACACAGCAGTATGGAACACAGCTATAAATAAAGCCGCTGTCATTAGCATTGATAGTATCCAACATTATCAATACAAGAACTCACTAGCAATAAAAGTATCAAGAATTATTAACTCTTGCATCTAATGACTTCAAAGCAGAAGATGAAAAATCAATGACTAAAGTCAGAGAAATGTTAATCCCCTAGATTTCCCTATTAAAAAGTTTTTAAATCAGAACCATATTGTGCATAATTCTGCTCTTTAAAGTTACACTAGATGTAGCATTGTTGTTCCCATTTTAAAAAAAAACAATACAGGAATACAAAAGAAACACCGAAGTACAGAGAAGCTCCTAATGGGAGATGCTCCTATCCGCAGCAGGGGGGTTGGATCTGGATGATCCTGAAGGTCCCTTTCAAGCTGTTCTGCGATTCTGGGTTCACATTAAGAAGTCACTGAGCTGAATGAATCTTGGCATTTGTTCTTCATTTCTCTGTAAGCGTAGCTGGCGGCACCATTAAGCCCACTTCTAATAAACAATCAATTTGGAATGAATGTGTGCTGTGAAAGACCTCTGGACAAGCCTTAGGGAAGGAATTCTCTGCAAGAGCTTTCACCCTGATATGAACCCGTGACAGGCTGAAACTCTCTTGTGCATCTGTGGCCTGTCCTTAAGGAGCTGCACACACTCGACAAGGTAAATACAGTAAAGTAACAGTAGACACCTCTTCAGGCTAGGGGAAGCAACTGAGAAATTATATGTTACATGCCCAGAAAGACATAAGAATTAGAGAAATCTATGACCAGGGAGCAACCTTCACCATCACTTCTCATCCAAGAATTATGCAGCAGCAAATAGAGCAGATTCAAAACAAAAGGATTGTATTTATTCATGCAACCTTATTTCAGTTGCTGAAATCCCAGACACAAAGCACTCTAAATACCAAAAAACATTCAGGTTCCAGAGTCAACTGGGCAGATTCAAAAAAAAAAGTTCATGGTGGCTTCTAAACAAGAAGTTTTGTAAGTACCTTAGCCACTTATTTCTGAAAGTTTTGGAAATGTCAAAACCATATGCTTTCCCTGTTTTTGTAGTTCCTTGTACAAGAATTCCTGTTTGGAGCCAAGGCATTTGGTTTAGAGAACACTGGTTTGATCTGGTGTGACATTTTTGTGTGTTTCATAATGCTTCTTAATAAAATGGTTTTATGATCAAGACATCATCAATTAGTCACTTCAAAGAAGAAAGAAATGTATGATATTGAAATCACCATTTTTGACCTAAGAAGTCACCTAGAGAGACTGAGGTTTTAAAATATCTACCATTGATAATCATATCTTATCTTTACTTTTATTTGGAGAACAAGCATGAATTCCAGAACAGATGGCGTGTAACCACTAGGGCAGAAAGGTGGGGCTGTGAGAGAGGAAGACAGCATCTCCCAATTGCCTGGAGACACAGGAGCCAGGAGGAGGAGGCAACAGCTTGCAGAAAGATAAAAATAAACCCAGAATATTGACATAGCCTTGCTTGCTTCACAGTTGTGGGATGGAAAGACTAGACTTGTCCATTGTATCATGAAAAAAGATCTTTCGGTGGCTCTAGTTAATGCCAGAAATATCAACCTGGGAAAAATGACGTAATGGTGATAATGCACAAGCACTATTGCATGGGAGAAAATGCATTTCTTTAAATGTATCTGCTGTTGTATTTTTTTATTTTAAAATAAATTTTATTTTCATGTATTTTAATGTACTTTAAATAAATCTACTGTAGATGGGTACAATTTTTAAAAGTAGTCCTGACTTTGATGGTAGGATAAGGAAAAAGGAGCACAAGGGACAGTCTTGGTTATTTGGAAATTGAATTGCTGGAAGTGCTAAAACCACATATTCTGAAGAATTCTTTTGAAACTGAGCAACAGATGTGCTTGAGAACTATGAAACCTGAACTCTCAGTCCCCTTGAAAAAGTGATGTCTTAAGCTGTCTTCTGAGTCTCACTATCCCATAAATGTATATATCCCAGCCATGTCTGTGATTTCAAAATGACTGCTGTGTCCTCAAAAAAGCTGCTCTCAAAATCTCCCCACTGCTCTCTGTGCCCACCCTTCACTTGCTCTGTGTTGACTGCTGCTACTTCTATTAATCTCCCATCTCCTCTATATATACAGCCAAACAATTAATGTAAATTCTCGTTTCAAAGAAAAACCTTCCTCAAGTGAATATACCATGCTGAAGCAGAAGGCTAATTTCTCAGCTTGTGCCCCACTCTACAAGCAGAAAGAAGTCTTTCTGAAGTTGAGTAGTGTTGAAGTGGATATCTTATATGTTGATGGTCCATGCAAGAGAATAGCTTGGACAAACATGTCCTGATGCAGAGCTTTTCAGTGCAGATCTGTGAAAGCATTCTGTGCCCATGTCCTTTAATTAGTGTGCACATGCTTTTCCTACAGTAGACAGTTTTTAGACATATAGTGAATAACAGTGCTGCATTCAAACTACTTTTAAAGCTTTAACCACATAACTGAAATGCAGTATACACACTGGGTCTGCCTACACACATCTCTATAGCCAATAAATTTGACTCTCTTCTATTATTAAGGAAGATTTTAAAATGTCATCCATTGCAGCAATTCAGCAATAAGCTGGAAATAGAGAATTTAAACAGCAGTTTGAAGACGGAGACTTGAACTTGATGATTCCTAGCTTATTATTTTTATTGTAGCATTTTTCTCCTGGAGTCCATGTCAGAAAATCACAGTACATATTGTTGCCAAGCTCTACAGAATCAAATATATTTACCTCAGATGCTTCCTTTATTAGTCCTTCCTTGCCTTTACGTGCCTCACATAATTCATTTGCACATGTAATGAGCAAAATCTTTATTGTTGGAACAAATAATAACACCAACAAAATATTATTTCCATCTTCTAAATTATTTCAATATCAGATAAAACAGAAAAACATGGTCCAGTTTAATAGCTTTTTGCACAGGCAAGTTAGCATTCACTAAAAAAATGTGAAAAAAAACTTTTACATGCAAGAAGGGGAAAAACAAATTTGACTTACATATTTTTTAAAGCCTTCTTTGGGGTATTTTTCTCATTTTAATTTCAAAGCAGTGCTACAGAGTTAACACTTTGTGCCTGACAGCACTCTCACAGAAGTTCTGCACTTCTGAGATGGTAGCTGAGCTTTTTAGGTATGAACAGTCAGTATTGCATAGTAAGTTTGCATTTGCAGTACAGAGAGCCCAAAATACAACCCAGTGTGGGCCAAAACAGCCTAAAAACATGAGACAACTCCAGAGTTGTGTTTTTTTTTTCTTGATTTGTACCATGGGCTGCATGCTGCTGAGTAGCCTGCTGAAGCTTTTTGTTGTCCGGATATAATTAGAACTAGTCTCAAAACAAATTTACCCTGCCCAGAAAACAGGCTAGAGCCAGACTCCAGCAGTCTCAATTCCACTCATTTTGGGAATGGATGGGCATTTTCATCCCTGTCTTATGCAGCCATTACAATTATTAGAAGTAGTGCTGAGTAACTGCTGTTAATGAGAAATAAAAAAACTATGACGCTTGAAAACTGATAAATGATTTTTCACATCCGTGAAACTACAGTTGTGCTCTGCTTTCTCACACTGAATTAACAAACAGCTTAAACCTAAATCACCTGTTTTCAAACTGGGACATATGCTAAATACAACAACTATCCTGGCTTGTGCAGCTCCCTAAACTTTCCCTTTAAATAGATGGAGAAATGTCTGTAGCTTGGATGTTTTCCTCACGATTTTCTACAGTGTGGCAGTGTTTTTAAATGCTTTAGACTAGCCATAGCATTTAACACTGCTAGATATGCAGGGAGGAAGCATGGATTAGAGCTGACAATCAGACTTAATATTTTAATCAGAATTAGTATAATAAAAATAGCTCAGAAATCCAAAGGAAAAGGATTGTAGCATTTGCAATAACCCAGATACCCCCTATGATGTAGCAAGTGTAACTCCTTCTGTTTACACATATACCAATGTAGAGCTAATTTGAACATGCCAAGATTATTCTTATTTCGCTATGAAATTTAATAGCTTCTACCAGAGGAAGAATTCACCATTCAAAAATGTTGATTAATTAAGTTCTACAAGTCACTAAGAGATAAGAAGGCATCAGTATACCAGTTACCTCAAAGACCAAAGCCTTTAAGCCAACAGAGATACTGAATGTGAAGAACACAGCCCTGGAACTCAGCTTGTCAGTCCCTTAATACTGACATCCTCACTGCTGCCTCTTCCAGATTTGACAATTTATGAATGCAAAAGTACTGTGTCCTATGACAACTCAAAGCTCTCCCTAAACCTCTTTTGCCCAGAGCCAAGCCCCTCTCCTATGCAATAGCAGAATTTTTTCAGCTCATGGTAAGGATGAAATAAGGAAGCGAATCAAGAGATTCCACTGGAAAGTGGGAGGAGTGAACAAAGGCATATGTGGTGCCGAGCTGCTTGCTGCATTAAACCACAACAACTGGGTTTGAAGAAACATTCTGTTCTAAAAGCTAAAATATCTATCGCCTTTTATGAAATGTCTCACAGCTTTAGTGATTTGACTATGGGCTTGTGTGTATTAACCCCTTTTGAGACTAACACCCAAATCCTCCCATTCATGGAAAGCAAGGCACTGCTGTAGTTCCTTTGCATGCTTTTTTCTTTTAAATTAGCACAGTGTTCACTTCACTGTCTAAGTTGTGAAGCCTTCCAGGACAAGGGCAAATGCAGTCTCAACAAATTCTTTTGTAACTGCAGTACTTCCTTTCCCTTCATAACTGATCTCTTCCTGAAGGAACCAAAGGAAGGTCTGTATCCAAGGGAATAGCCTTTGACACACATGAGTAGCAGAGAATGGCCATTTCAGTAACTTCTGTAATTAACATTAATATTTATTAGCCACTACATCACCTCTTCACTTTTCTTTTACCTAAATAAAACATGACAGAATTTACAGCCTTCTGAAATATAACTTTCAGTAGCCTTCAAAATACAGCTAACACACTCATTTTTGGACAACCCACCCAGCTAATGAAGACCAAACAAAAGACTCTGAACACTAGTATTTGTATTACTGGCTTCAGCTACAGCATCTGTCCAATATGTCAAAAAGGTTTTGAAAACAGGATGTATGGAACAGGAAACAACATTGATTTTAGCAAGCTAACCTTTTGGTATATCTGGGAAGTGAACTGGGTTACATGTCTGCACGAATGAGAGTGACATCACTCAGTAGTGTCCTATCCAGATAAACCACTGCTTAGGTTCAGTCATAAACACCACTAATAACACTGCTCTCACAATGCTTTGGTGGGGCTTTCATTTGCAGCTACTGCCTCTCTGAGAGCACCTCAGGAAAAACATCATTCAGGCAGTGCTTGAAGCTGAACCACTACTCAAGCTAGGTCTGTAAGCCAGGAGATGTTACAAAAATCCTTCACTCAAGAACTCAATCTCCATCTTGCTGACTGCGAGAAGTACCTGTATAGTAAAGAGGACCTCTCTGTACAGAAGCAAAGAGACTTTTAGGTCACAGGCAGCTTACATTCAGGACACCTTGCAAAATACTCCATTAGAATATTTATTTCTACTGAAAGTAGTGGTCCTGCTTTAGAAGGATTAATTCGTTGATGTTACATGACAATGCTGTGTCTAGTGTTTCTGTAGCAGTGCAGTAAACCATTCATACTTCACAGTGTTAAAATTCTTATTTTAAATCTGTTCTAGTTTTGCACCTTAAAACTCAGTCTTTTATAGAACTTATATCAATAGTAAGCAAGTTAGTAGGCTCCCAGAAATCCTCTTGCCAGGGAATGCAGAAATGTTTTTCAGATGTTACTTTTTATTCCTTTTCTACTTTTGCCAATGATGTAAATAAATAAATAAATAAATAAATAAATAAATAAATAAATAAATAAATTGTTTTCTTCAACAATATTTTATAGAATGTCTTTGTATGTATGTATTAGGTACTCACTCCAATCAGGTAGGTCTTTCAACCTTAAAGTATTCATAGAATCACAGAAGAATTAGAGTCAGAAGGGACATTTAAAGGCCATCTAGACCAACTCCCCTGCAATGAAAAGGGGCACCACAACTAGATCAGGTTGCCCAAAGTCTGATTCAGACTTTGCTACGAAACTCTCCAGCCATGAGGCATCCATCACTCCTCTGGGCAACCTGTGCCTCACTACCCTCACTATAAAAGATTTTTTCCTTATGTCCAAGCTGAATCTTCCCTCCTTAAGCTTGAAACCATTTCCCCTTATTCTATTACCACAGACCCTACTAAAGAGTCTGTCCCCTTCTTTCCTGTATCTTGTGTTTAGATATTGACAGGCTGCTAACAGATCCCCTCAGAGCTTTGTCTTTTCCAGGCTGAATGGTTCCAGCTCTCTCAGCCTGTCCTCGTAGTAGAGGCATTCCATCCCTTCGATCATTCTGTGGCCCTTCTGTGGATGTGCTCCAACAGCTCCATGTCTCTCCTGCACTGAGGAGTCCACATCTGGACACAGTACTCCAGGTGAGGCCTCACCAGCACAGAGCAGAGGGGCAGGATCACCTCCCTCAACTTGCCTTCCTTAGAGATCAGAAAATGCTAGATAAAATAAGGAAGCTTACAGATCAGATCTTAATTCAACAAAATACTCAAGCATGTAATTACTTAACAACAAAGCTATCAAAATGATTACAGGTGTTAGTTAAAATTCAAAGACTCTCTGATCTGAGAGCCAAAACTAAGAGACACTGCACACTGGTGTGCCAAAACTTACAACTTTACAGCTGCAGTGGGAGTTGCAACTGTGGAACAAAGACAGAGTTTGGTTCTTTGACTATCTGTGTATGTACAATGGTTTTACTACAAAGCCATCTGACATTATCAGTCTTGTACTGTACAAATTGCAGTCACTGCAGGAGAGTATATGGACAGTTAGTCACCAGGGTAAATAACATCCATTCATCTACAGAGTACTAAAGCAATTCCTTGGGTAACAATAAAGAATTCAGCTTCAATAAAAATCTATCACTTGTATTTCTCAAGATGTTGCTCAAGAAGATACTCATGAGCTATAATGATAAATAATAAATAAAATAAATAAATAATGATAATTGGTTTCATTACCTTGCTCTACAAACGTTGGGCACAGACTGCAGTTTGCAAAGTGAAGAAGAAGTTATGATAATTCATATTAGTTCTCTAGATAGCTTAGTCTATATGAAAAAGTACTTTTAGAATCTCAAAAGTATGGGGATTACAGCCTTACTGCCATAATTAGCTGACACTCATCGGAAGGTGAAAACATTGGGTAACACAGGGAAATCAGCTAGACTTACTGAGGTACCCACCTTCACATGACATTCTAATGTTCATTTCCTTAGAAAACTACAGTATAGAGTAATATTTTTAATATTTATGATTCACCAGGGAAGTATTTTCAACATTTAAATAACCTTTTCCCAATTCATCATAATACCTGAAAGTATGCAGACAGTCTCAGCTGATGATGTACCTTTTCCTGAACTCCCAGCTCCCAAATGTCACTGGATGGTAACCATTACCTAGATCGTAAACATTATGCTTGCCAGTATATAAATATATATACATAAATGCAATCCATTTGCTCTCCCTCTCCTAGTGCTTTTTGCCCTGCAATCTTTCCTGCAGGCCACAGGAAAGTACTTGTACCTCAGGTGACACGCTGTTACCACATTTGCTGAGATAATAATATTGCATTCTGCTTGCACTAGGGGCTGTAGGTGCAGGGGCAGTGAACATGCACACTATTTTTAATGTAGCTAGTCAGTCAAACACTACTGAGGTCAAAAAAGCCAAGAAATACCAGTGGCACAAAGGTCCAACTTGCAAGATCTGAGAGTGCTCAGATGGTCCCTGAGAGGAGAAACGAGAGCAGAGCAGAAGAGAGGCAGGAACAAACCTTGGAGAAATGTAAAAACAATTTCTGATGCATTTTGCCATCACAAGAAGCTCCAGATTAGGCCCATTTAAACACTGTTAGGAGAGCTGAGCTTTCACCCACTTCTGTTCTCCTTAAAATCTCCAGCTACTTTAGCATGGACACTGGTGGTAATAGAGCAATACCAAAATTCATAGAGTTTTTGCCATATCAGTGGCAAAAAAAAAAGATTTTGAGATCAAAAATCCAACTCTACAAGTCCAACTCTTCATTCTTTTTCTTGGCTCTGTTTTTGATTAATTGGCCTGAAGTTATCCACTAACCTCCAGAAGACAGGTGAAAAACAAAATGTTTGTGAAACTAGCTTATGATTAAAGGTCTTCAGTGATCCAGTTGTTAAGACTAGAAGTCAGTTGAGGGTGGGAAAATGGTGAGGGATAAACAAGAACATGGAAAGACGTAGAAAGATGCCATTTCCATATTTTCTTTTATCACTTTAAAATGATAAAACCCAGAGACTTCAAGCGTGAGGTAATTTTCTCCAGCCTCCTGGTTTCTAAAAATGTCGTCTCACTCTCTTTCTCCACTTAATTCAGAGGACTGACGCCAGAGCCTTCAGTTATATCAACAGCTGCCTTGCTTCCATATAGCTCCTCTTTCCTACCTATGACAACAGATGCTGTGCGTGTCTGTGATAAGCAGAGTAACAGGGTTGTACCGAGGCCTTCTGTTGGATGTGTCAGGGAGGGTGCGAGGAATAAACTCCAGAAGAGTACAGTCAGGCAGAGGAAGAAAAGCAGAAAGCAAACCCTGACCAAAAGCAAAATGCATTCTTTCCATTCATTTACACCTTCCGTTTGTCTGCACCACAAAACACCTAGTTCATGCTACACTTTCAAAGAGTTCAAAGTCTAAAAGAACACCGTGTCAATAAAGTTGACCTTGTTCAGGGACTGTGGAATAGGCTAGATGTTTTCAGAGGCTATCGCTTGGTACACAGCTGTTTCGCTGATGTAAATATTCACCTTTCTCACCACATCACAATACTAGTACTTACAAATTACTTTTGCATTCACCAGGATTTCAACTACTATGTGTTCTGCAGAGGATAAATTTGCCCTTACCAAAATATGGTGCTGAAGAACCAGTTCACACACAAGGTATAACTACTAGTACTTCCACTTAGTTATCTGTGTTAGCAGCACACTGTGGTGAAAACTTAAACTGAACTTTACAAATACATAATTAAACACTTTAACCAGAATATGTGAATTTTGTTAATAAACTTCAGAATACACACTTAACTAGATTACAAGGACAGCCAATTTAGATATCTAGTTTCTTTTCACTGATACAGTGATACAAATTTTCTATGTGTATGACTCTATCAAAAAGAAGAAGAAATTCAGGTAGATCTAAGCCTGGTAAATATGAAGGAAAACCTCACAGGATATTTCCTCTTTTGAGAACATTGAAGTAGGACTGTGACAGGAGATGTTGGCAGAAATAATAAAAATTTGGTTGTAAATGTACCAACAGGATTCCCTCCCCTTCTGTTTATCATCACCCATGCCTGGCCTTTTGTCATCTGGTAACAACAAAGTAACAACAAATCAAAAGACAAAGACTATCTCAGTAAGTTCATATGAACTTTAGTATCTGGGGATCTGCTTCCTTTTAAAATAAATAAATTGGTGAAGCGAGAATAGTTATTTTACTGGCTCTAGCAATGAAAGAAATTTCTTAAGTTCTGCCATGTAGTGCCTGTATTTCCAGGATTCCATGGTCATCATCATGAAGATCGGATAACTTGCCAGACAACTTCCTGGCTCCTTGAGCAGGACATACATAGCTTCAGAGCTGAGAGTAAACTAATTACTTTGAATAAAATCAAATTAAAGAACAAGACCTTGAAAAATGAACCTTTGATCCATTTTTTTTAACTATTCTACTCCTTAGTGATCTTCAGTTTATTTTCTCTCTTTACCCACATATTACACTCCCACACACTTGCTAGATACTTGTGGTATCTACTTGTAAGCTTGCCAAAACATAAACTTTCTCAGTTTTCATCTGCATAGATACAAAGCCAAGGCTAACCCATTCAGTCTTACCTACGCTCTATGGCCAAATAGTTACCAGTTGAAATCAAGAAGAGGTCAATTACTTCAAAACTTAATATCCTAATATTTTGCCCTTTGTACCACACATGATATTTTTTTATAGTACTCTGGTTGTGTGCTCAAAATTCTTCTTTTGCTTAGTACAATACTAGACACTATTACTAGAACTCCCCCAGCTCTTTGCAGAGAAATATCTAGCTATTTGTCCTCACATGTGATGATGAAATGATCATCCTGAAATAACTTACTAACACGTTAAAAGACCACTACACTTTTTTTTTAAATTATTATTATTTTTTTATTTCTAATTAAGCACTCTGGTTTCATATTTTAGAAAGATCATAGTATCATAGAATCATTCAAGTTGGAAAAGAACACTAAGATAATTTAGTCCCATCATCAGCCCACCAAAGGTGTGAGCACTTCTTGATAAAAACTGGTCTGTTAGACACAAGGTAATCTTGCAACTAAACTGTTTTGGAAAGAAAAAAAAAAAAAAAAAAAGAAGAAGAAAAAAAATTACATTGTCCCAAGATGAAATTGAATGCATGCCATGTAAAGTTTTAGTTATGTGAAAGAAAGAAATGTCCGTAGGAAATATTGAGTGATTTAATTGAAACATCTACTGGTAACTACTATACAAAAATGTAGAGGTCAATAAATACAGCTAAGGTGCTATTTACCTTTTTCAATGATGTGGAGAGAAAAACAATCTACTGTAGAGATTATGACAAGATTTGCTTACAGTCAGTGTAGGGTCCCCCTTTGATCTCAAAGTTCCTTTTATGAAAGATAAATTCTTTTTAAAGAAATGTGCTTCATTTCAGAAGACATCAGTAACTTTAGGTCCAAAGTTGCTACTGCTCCACTTTAAACATCAACTTAATTAACTGACTGTAGGATATTTTTCCTGATAAAAAATTTAAATAGTTCCACTGAGAGCAAAGGCACAATTATTGGCAAAGTAAGGAAGGAATCCAGTGCACTTTCCATTGCCCATTTCAACATTTACATGTTATTCTACCATTTATTCCTTAACTATATAGAATCATACAACCGTAGAAGCATAGAATCATAGAATCACAGAATGGCTTGGATTGGAAGGAACCTCAAGGATTATCAAGTCCAACACCCCTGCCACAGGCAGGGTTGCCAAGTGCTAGATCATATGGCACAGGGACCCATCCAACCTGGCCTAGAACAGCTCCAGGGATGAGGCCTCCACAGCCTCTTATGGGTAATGCGATCCAGCACCTCACCACTCAGTGCAAAATTTCCCAGATATCTAATTGGAAAGTTCTCTCCTTTCATTTAAAAACATTCCCCATTTTCTATCATTATCTATCATGTAAAAAGTTGATTTCCCTCCTGTCTATATAATATGTAATATATATTATATATCACATATTCAATACTACATATAATACATATACAATACATATATTTTATGTATATATGTGTATATACAATATATATTCATATATACAATGTATATACTATATATATATACTATATATATTATGTATATAAATACATATATGATAGATACTATATTATATACATTATGTATATGTATATAATTATTAATATATGTGGGGTCTTGATTGTCTATTCTCATGTACTTCAGCAGCATTTGAGAAACAGCGTTGTTTTTCACAAGCTAATCCTCTGTTGTTCAATTTCACATTACATTCAGAGCTCATCGGTCCTAGCCCAGTAACCATGGCATACGGCCATTGCTATTATAGTGTTAAGCCACTGGGACTAAGCTGTCTTATGCTGCACACACACATAATTAGTTCATCTTCATCATTGTTTGAGGATCTCAATCATTTGCAAATGACTGTAAAGATAAAAGTTGTAACAATCCACTATGTTGAGGACTTCACTTTCTACTTCAGCTCTTCTTTTTCTTTTGGAAATGCCAAATATCTTCAGTGGAAGGCTGATTAGACATGATCAGACTCAGCCTTTCCTCTGCATCTTTGCTATGACATCACCATCCCATTTCAGTCTATGAGGAACATAGTATTTGAGCAAGGACGATCTGATCTATTAAAGGGACCTGAAGACTTCTGCTTTACTGATTAAATGTAGCTTTCTCTATAAAGAGTAGAAGGTCATAGTCTATATTTTTGCTGCATTACAAATACTTACATAGAGGCTGATATATTATAAGCAAAGAGAAACATAATACAGCTGTAAAACGTATAGTATTTATGCAAGTAAGCATATTTTCTGAAGAATAGACACACTGTTATAAGCAACAATAATCAAACTATTCTACAGTGAAAAACTTCCAACAAATCAAGAATTCAGAGGAAATAAAATAGATTCTCTTCAAATGTTTCATGGAAGAATACCTGATTCTAGGTAGGTAAGTGGCAGTCTATATATGGTTTCTCAAAAATAATACTGAGCTAAAGATTCATTTAAAGTGATTTTTTTAATTTTTTTTTTTTTTTTTTTTTCATGTATAGGTGGAAGTTAAGCAGATTCTGGCACTGCATAACAATGTGATTTCAGCCCTATATAGGAGAGTAATTCAATAAAGCGGGGTCCTGTATAAACACAGCACAGTCTTAACATTCTCAAATAGCTGAAGAATAAGCTTTTTGTAAGGTGATATTATTCAGAGGGTTTGATTTGGTTCATGTTACTAAAAAAAAGGCAGAGAGCCTCATGAAGAAATGAAGGTGTTCTGACAGACTGACACTCCCCATCTGAGGCAGATGTTACAGAAACAAAGAGAGCATTTATATTGAAACATACTAGGGCCACAAATTTCTCAAGACAAAAAAGAATGAACAAACCATAGAATTCACTCACGCAAAGTGGCAGAGATCCAGCTGAAATTTGCCTCAACTTATGGCAACTAAGATTCCGTTACACTTAAGGTGGGATTAGCTTGCCATAATTTTAGTTCCCTACTCATTGAACTAAATAAACTTAGACCATGCACACTGCTTTAAAGCAAAGGAAAATATACATTACCAAAGAAATGTGGTGGGTTAAGATATGGTACCTTTATCTCCTGTGATCCAAAGTATCTACTTCATATGGTTATGTGACAAGTATTGGAAAACAGGAAATTTTATCTTTTCCAGTGTGTATATGGCTTGAATCTGTGGTGCAGCAGATATTTAACAGACAGAGAAAAGAAGGAAACGGACAAGACAGATGCACAGCACAGATGCTTTCCCTAAGATCCCATAGTAAGGCTCTGCCAGGGCCCCAGATCCTTATGACTGTGTACCCTGTACTGATGTTTTTTTCCACATCAGGCAAAATATATCAGTAAGTGCCCAACCTGAAGAAAATATATGTGAAAATGAACTACGGAATATTTTCTTTCTTTCCACTTAGAGTTTAAGTAAAATCTTTGCCTAAAGTCCCTTTAGCAATCATGTTTATATATTCTCTTGCTATTCCATTCCCTCTCCAAACATATAATTTGGCTAGAAGTGAGCCCAAAATGTTAATTTCATTTGCGAAAGGTCACTAAGTGAAATACAAGCAAACTGTCTCCAGTAAACTGTCTTCTAACCCTAAAATAAAAGCTTTTCATTCATATTTTATGCAAGTAACATCTAAAGCAAAAGAAGATCTGTCCCATTGTCTAGCTTGATATTTATCTGAAACTGTCACAAATAACATGTTCACATTTAGCATTATGGTGGCATATAGACACTTTAGGGTCTGGACATAGTACAAGAGGCTCAAGTTGGCTGTCACTCTGCAGGAGGTAGGGCATCTGATAAGCACTTCTTCATAAGCAGAGCTAGTGCATTTATGATATCCATACTAAATCATTTGTACCAAGAGCATGTACATTTTACAGACGTGTGAGCTCCGTGTACACAGAAATTAACATGGCTAAACCAATGAAGTATTAATGGTTCTCAAATCCATTCCCTCAAGTCCCATGCAGATCCAGATGGAAGAAAGAATACTCATTAATTCAGTAGTAGTAAAAAATGCTGTAATTCACTGATAACAGTCCTGGAAGGTTTATCAGTTATCTGGTAATGAATGTGATCAGCAGCATGGACATGATTGCCTCCAGTTGGGTTATGCAACTTGTCTTTGAAGTTACTGCAATGAAACCTCACAGGATCACAGGTTCACAGAAAAAATATTCATTGGAAAACACTTCATGAGATAATTTTGTGTTGACTGGATTTTGTCTTCATTTCGGGGACAACTTCACATAGTTACATTTCCAATGAAAACTTTGAAGAAAAAAGGAAAAAAAAGGAAAAAAAAAAGGGATAAGACTGCGTAGGGGTGTTTTTTGGCAACTATAAGGCTGAGCAGCACCAGCTATAGTGTAGGTGCTGCTCGTGTCTTAGCCAGCTGAGGAATGAGTGCTGCTACTCTGTCTTATACGGTCTGAATAGATTGGGACAACATCAATAAGCTGTAGTGGCTATAAGTAACCCAGCTGTTTGGCTACAGCAGTTTTCACAACGTGAAACTTATTAGAATAGCAACACAGAGCACTGTAACATGAAGAAAAATCTTTGAACTGTGGTATTGCTGTTACAATTCGTAATATATTTATGTACCTTTTGCAAGGACATACCCAGAATCTCACCAAATTTCCTAATATGAGATGCCTTGCAATTGGTGTAAGCAAGAGAATGATAAAAACCTAGCAATTTTCAGCCTTTTCTTTGTGTGCACAAATACACATAAAATAAAAATTCAAAAGTGAAGCATTTAAAATGGCTGTAATGCTGTTGGGAGAAAAGCTCTTTAATTTCACTTCACTAAATTCACTGGGCTGAATCTTCCAGGCCTAGTCACACCAGTATCAGGCGCACACCCACTGTGTGGGTGGTTGCTGTTCTGTTTAAAGTGCTTTTCTGTAGACACAGAGACTTAACATTTAAACATTTACAGATCTTAAATTCCAAATATCCATACTTCACCAAGGGTGGACATTAACGCAAGTACACAACTGGATCTCAAGGTCATCCTGCTCAAGCAGCCCATTATGTTATCTTCCTCACTACAGTACCACATGGAGGGCCCAAGCACATGGAAGATCCATGTGGGAGGTGGGATAAAAAGTATGAGAGAGATCTGGATGGTCTTCGTGGTCCTCTGGAGTCACACGCTGGAAAAGCAGCTTTTGGGTTTGCTGTGGGGTGCTGTGAAACAGCATAAATCATGATTAAATGGCAGAGGTTGTGATCGTGATGGCTGGGACAAAAAAAAAAAAAAAAGAAAAAGAAAAAAAAAAAGAAAAGAGGAGTTAGTGCATAGATCTTTTTCGCGTGTATTTTGCTTTTCCATGAAAACACTTTGAACTCCTGTGTCCTGTCTGCAGTGGCTGTTCAACTGTACTTCAGGAGTTAGTCAGTAGGGATATAGGCATCCGTATGGTCTTTATCAGATAAAGATAAGAAGACAAGGAAACACAGTTTAGACCATCCCTGAGCTTATTATGTGCTTGTAGATATTCTCAAATCTATCACCTTCAGGCAGGCACATATCAAGCTAGAATGATTTTGATCAATAGAAAGGGATTATTACCTCAATCTGATTTATGGAGGTTGAGGAAAATCATTACAGCTAAAGGCACTCACACGAGGAATATCAGGAGACTTGGTAACTTCTCTAATACCCCATCCTGTTCTAGATGCATTCATTAATAGCCTGACATTATCCCACCTACCAATATAATCACTGCCACAACACGTCTAAAAGCATTCAGAGAAAGCACCAAACCCAACTGTCTGTGTGCAAATGACTACAAGCAGGAGACACCCATTCGTATGAAACTTAAAAATATCTGTTGATAACTGAAATGCAGAATTGCTGTCATTGCTTAGCTGAAGCAGAACCTTGGGCCTGTACTTTTCTAGTTCCATCCTTGCATTCATTCTTGATCTATGTGATTTGGACCACAAGTGTGACCTAGAGATTTCTGAAGATGATGGGTCCTTGTCATAAAATCTAGAAAAAAAACAGACCAAAGAGATGTCTGTTACTGGAGATCCTGAGTCATCTTTAAGTAGGGGAATTCTTTCAATCATCTACCTACTGAAAGAACTCAGTTCCAAGTTTCAAAGAGTCTGGAAGGGCACGTGTGCCTGAGCAAGTGAGCTGATCTTCATGCTGAAGCCAGCTGAAGTTAGAGGAGAACATTTTGGGCACTGACAGCCAAATCTCTGAAGATCTTTGAGAGCAATTGCTGTTCTCTATGCTTTGCCAGGACCATATGCATTTTAAGGCCATTATTCACTGCATGTGAAAGAATGCCAGTTTGGCTTCCATTACACTACATGCATGGAGTGGTGCCAATAGAAGATGTTAATTGAAAGTAGCCACTCTGCTTTTAATCCACAGACTGTTTTACTCCAAATTAACTTCCACATTTAGATATGGCTTCAGGCATCTCTAACAAAATCTGAGAGCCAGCATATTCTAGAATAGTTTTTTGTTTTTTTTTCCCAGAAGTTCAGGAGAATTTGTGCAACGTAGCCAGCCAAGCGCTTGATGCAGCTTCAAAATAGACACAAACAATACAATCAATTTAGAGATTATCTAAAACTACTAAAGCTGCCTGTGGAAGTTGCCAAAAAAATCAACCTAAAATTGCAACACTTATGATTTCATGATTGTATCTCCAATGCTGGCAAACCTTTGGGCCTTGGGCAGAGTCCCTTAGAGAGAAGCAAGTTTAATCTTCATCTGTGGAAGAAAACAACCTGAAATACAGCTTTCAAAACTACCAAAAGCTGGTCTAGTAATTACTGGTTTGAACTATTTATAAATAACAGGCAGTTGGCCTTTTGGAAATACTGCTAGAATATGCACTGCACGAGAAGCAGGGAGTTGATGTTCTTGAAGATAAGTATAATCGGGAAATAACTGCTATTACAGCAGCTGTATAGTAAACACAGGAGTCCCTATAGTCCAAATGCTGCACATCTGTGTCTGCAAAACACAGATAACTGACAGGCATCAACCATTTTTAACACAAAGGATATGCAATATAGTGTAATTGCTGACATCAGACATTTGAATTTGCAGTACAATGTAATTGCTGACATCAGACATCTGATTTTGCAGTTCAGCTCAGCTTGACTGCTGGTTTTAGAGTATTTCTCTATTTCCTCCACACTTTCCAGCGAGTCACGAGGCTGTTGCCCACCATGGTGCACAAAAGGCTGCTAACAAGCAGTGTAATGAACATAGCCTTCTGCTCCCAACTTCAGAGGAAGCTGTTGTATGCAGTGTGCATTCACTCAGCACCATTCCTCAGGAAAAATGCAAATTGCTGGAATTAGGTAAATCCAACAGTTTTCCAGGTGAAGTCATATCTTGAGATGCTGTCCTCTATGCAAAACTAGTATCTGGGGGGAACCATCAATGGAGAATAGCACCCAGTTTCACCAGAAACCAAACTCATTCTTGAGCAAACTCTGCTTTTTGCTGGTGTGAAGCAGGGATGGACACAAGGGAACCCACCATGAGGATTTATGATGCACATTACCCTGACCCATGATGTCCATACCTGCCTTGCTCTTCCCAGCAATCCCCGCTCAGCCACAAGGACTGTGACTGTTAGTACCCCATGGAGGTTCAGCACTACGTCCACAGGGGGTCTTTTGCCAACTGAATTCTGAAGTATGGCACTCTCTCTGCTTTTATATTGCAAGTTTTTCTTTTCATAAAATGCTGGTGGCCAGAGCAACATATGGCTACTCTAAGCACCTTGATTACCATGACTGATGGTTTACTGGGACACACTGCATGGCTTAAGTTTCTGTTAAGCTGCAGAAAACACAGGCTTTGTTACTGATTGTCTTTAACACTTTTCTGGTTTTACAGAAATTATCCAATGGGAAGATTTCACTCTGTTAGTGGGATTCTTTTGATCTAAATTGAACAATGTGCAAATGAGACTTACTGAGATAAAGTGCTATTATGTCAAATTAATCTTTTAAAAGAGTTAAATAACCTATTTGAGTATGATTTGGTGGATGCACCATCCTTGGAGACACCGAAGGCCGGACTGGAGGGACTCTAAGCACCTAGTCTAGTGTAATTGTTCCCGTTCATTGCAGGGGAGTTGGACTAGGAGGCCTTCAGAGGTCCCTTCCAACCCAAAAGATTCAATGATTCTATGATTCTAAGTAGACCAAAAGACCCCCACCTTCAATTTCTCGGTATGGAAGATGATAATTATGTCAAAAATGTGTCATCAAGTCTGCTGTCTACTGCAGAAGGCAGTGGCCTTCTGAGGAAATCAACTAAAAGTTTGCTACCACTTATCAGCTTGATAAGGAACTTAAACACCTGATCTCATATAACCAAAACATTAAAATCAGCTCTGGCTGCTCACATTATTTCATCTAGATTCATATTAGTTCTGTTTTTGTTTTATAATGATTTTTCAGCTTACACATTTGTATGTAGTCATACAACTCTATGAGAATGTCAACAACACTAAAAAATGTATATATGTATTTTATTTAGCAGTAAATGCCTAGCTATTTCAGCTGTGGAAACTCTTGCTAAGAAGAGCCCACAGAAGTTCACAACCCAAGAACTAAAGACAAAAGGACCCAGACTACCTGGGTAGTCTGGAAGCTTCTTTAAGTTCCAATATTCTTGAAACCCTGTAACTCATCAACAAACAAGAACAGTTCCATGATTTCAAATGACATGTTTTAAACACTGCAAGTTGATGGAATGGAAGATACAAACGGAATTCCCATCTCTCATATCAGAATCTGAAAACTTCTCAGCATGTCTGAAAAAAAATAGCTGTCAAACTTGCCCCAGCTAGATGGTTGCTCATGGGAAGGATGGGGTCTTGTGCAGCCAGGGTTTCAGTGTCACTGACCTGCAAATGACAGGAGATGTCGTAACTCTGGGGGTTCTGTTCGGGAATGTTTTCTAGAACAACTAGTCTGAGCTTTATCTGCCAGCACTGATGTGTAAGAATCAGAGAATTTTATTCCAAATTACTCAGTGTAAGGTAATTCTGAATCAAGTATTCGTTGACAGCAATGAGATACAGAGTTTCGAATTCAGATCTTATTTTGATCCTACTCTTCCTACCCTCCTCTCTCCACCAAGCAAACCAGGTCTCTCAGAAACCAAAGATGGGGCTGTAGCACCACGCTTTTAAAATTTTACTTGTCTGGAAAAAGAAAATCCCCGTGCTTGGCAGCACAAACAGCTGCAGTGGATCAGTGGATTTCTATGCTAAATAAAAAAATAAAAATGAGCAGGTATGAGATGCTAACACTAAAATGCACACCATACTGTCTGTATGATACCACTCTAGTTACTGGAGGTGATGCTCAGTTCAGTACATTTTACAGTGTGTAATAACACAACAAACTCAGTAGGCTTCTGGACTGCATGGAACATTCTGAGAAAGACCCAGTCCATGGCTGTGGGTGAAGCAGGAATTGCACCCTGTACTGTTTATAGAAGAGTGAAGACAAAGTAAAAATTCATTTTCAGGTAATGATATTAGCCAAATTGGTAGCCTCCTAAAGCAGTAATGCAAGGGTTTTGTGAGGGTGATAGAATCATAGAACAGCCTGGTTTGAAATGGACCATAATCATCATCTAGTTTCAAACTCCCTGCTATGTGCAGGGTCACCAACCACCAGACCAGGCTGCCCAGAGTCACATCCAGCCTGGCCTGAATGCCTCCAGGGATGGGGCATCCACAGCATCCTTGGGCAGTGTGTTTCAGTGTGTCACCACCCTCTGTGTGAAAAACTTCCTCCTAATATGCCTGACAGGTACCCAGAATTAGAAGAACATGCTATGAAGTTATCTTTGGATGAGAGACACAACTTCTCAGAACCCTTTTCAAGTGTATTTGAGTGCCATAGCCAAGTGATAGTGCAATCCCTGATCACTTACTATATCAAATCACCCTCTTTTATAGCAGCTTTTCTGCTGTAACTCCAGTGACAAAAAAGGAGACTAATCTACTGCCAAAATATAGCAAACTAGTAAAATTTGATGGTGTGGAGCTATACAGAATCCATTCTCCCTTCATACTTTGCAGAATTTGATGCAAGCACAAATAATGTGCTGTAGAATAACCCCCAAGAAAGACCTATACCCACCCAGCTTTCTCTCATGTGGCCTCAATACATCTAGCAGTTCCCATTACACTGCCTATTTTCTGAGGGCATTTATTTTGTGACTATGTACAGTTTTCTTATGGATGTTTCCTCCTTGTTTCACAGAAGATGAGCTAGAAAAGGCAATCAGAGCCCAACTGGTTTTCTCAATAGCTTCTGCTTTATGGTACAAGGGTATTATTCTTCCACAAGTAAGGAACTGAGGTGGATGTGGTTGCTGCCTCTTGACAAGACACACTGTTTTGCTGTGCAAGGTTTAAGTGCCCCCCCTCTCCTGAAATCCTCAGCAGCATGGCCCTTTTATGCCTATGTTGATAAAATCAGTGCCTCCACATTCCCTCCACCCACTTGGAATTTCAGAGGGCTGCACAGAAAGGTCAATGGAAATGTAACAGTATGCTGTCTCTTTTCAAGGGAATTACACGAGCAAACATTTCATAATCCCAGCCTGATTTACTTTACAAATAATTACACCTTCCTCTGATAATTTTCTGGGGTCAGTGCACTGGAATTTCTGCATAGTTAACAATCACATCACTCTACAGCGCTCATTATACAAACTATTCTAGGATACTGCCAAGAAGTAGAAGAAAAGAAATTATCTCAAGATGGAACATGCATAGCTTTCATTCCCATCATGCACTATAGGGAAGTCCCTGCACAGCAGGCAGGACTTGCAGACTGCTCCTTGCAGCCAGTGGATTTTACATCCCTAAGTGTGGTTAATATATTTCCCCATCTGTTGCCCCTCTAGCACATCCAGCTCCTGGTTAGTCCCCACAGGGAGAAAGGACACAGATGAAATCTATGATTTTTCTATAGCAGTCAACATGCTTAAGTCATTCCAAAGCTTTTCAAACATAGCTACAGCTTTCATGTCTAGGTCAGTACATCACCAATACAATAAAAGCTTGAAATAGTTATTTTTGGCACTGAAGTCCAGTTATAAACAGAATGAAAAACAACTTCATGAAGAAGTTACAGTAGTCTCTTCCAGAAGGACAGATACCAGTGCAGTGGAATTGAGACACAAACCAGTTCTACACAATACAAAGAAGCAGCGCAGCATATTTCTGGGGACAGTGGCCACAGAAAATGTTCCACTGCTGAGGCACCTAACAGGGATTTTTCACAGCCTACCCAAACCAAAAGATAGGAGCAAAACAGCTAATACTGAACTAACGTCTTGTCAGATTCCAGAGCTATTAAAGAAAATAGCATTAAGTGAGTTGTGCTAATTACATTTGCACATACAGGTTATTTATAGGAGGGATTCCCAGCAGCTGCTCTCATCAATTCCACAGTGGCCTCATTAATATTTACAGACTTGAGGTTCAACAAGGCAAAGTCAAGTCAGTCCAGATATGTGTACAGGCTGGAAGAACAGCTCATTGAGAGCAGTCCTCAGAGACAGACCTGGTGGTTCTGGTGGACAAGATTTTTGAAATGAGCCAGCAGTGTGTGCTTACAGCCCAGAAGACCAACAGAATCCTGGGCTGTGTCAAAAGGGGGGTGGCAACAGGGAGAGAGAGGGACTCTCCTTCCCTATTCTGCTCTCTTGAGGCCCCATCTGGAGTACTGTGTCCAGACATTGGGTCCCAAGCACAAGAGGGTTGTGGAGCTGCTGGTGTGGGTTGAGAGAAGGCCATGAAGATGATCAGAGAGATGGAGCATCTCACCTATGAAGAAAGGCTGAGGAAGTAGGGCTTGCTCAGTCTGGAGAAGACTCCAGGGAGACCTCACTGAGACCTCCCAGTACTTGAAGGGAGCTTATAAACAAGAGGGAGACCAACTTCTTTCTTCTTCTGATAGTGATAGGGAAAAGGGGGATGGCTTTAAACTAAACGAGAGGAAATTTGGCTTAGATGTCAAAAAGAAACTATTTACTCAGAGGGTAGTGAGGCAGCTGCCCACAGAAGCTCAGCAACACAAACCTAAAGGAATCACCACAAGTTCTGGTTAAAGTTTCATGTATATATCCATGGGTATATCCACAAAACATGACACAAATGTGCATATTCCTATGGTATGATGGGCGCAGCTCTAGATGCCTAACAAGTCCTGTATGTCTGCTCCGGATAATGCAGAGAATTCAGTTAAGTCTGAAAGCTGGGTCTGACAGATTGCCATAGATTCATAGAAGCAGAGAATATCCCAAGCTGAAAGGGCCCCTGGAAGGATGATCAAGTCCAACTTTTGTCTACACACAGGACCACTCAAAACTCAGACACTATACCTGAGCACACTGTCCAAATGCTCCTTGATGTCCGGCAACTCAAGGCTGCACCCACTGTGCAGCTCGCCCACTGCCCTCTGGTGCAGCCCCTGTCCCTGACCCCCAGCTGCCCCTCCCCTGACACAGCTCCATGCCGTTCCCTCGGGCCCTGTCGCTGTCACACAGAGCAGAGCTCAGCGCTGCCCTCTGCTTCCTATGAGGAGCTGCAGCCGCCATGAGGAATGAGTTCCTCCTGGAAACTTTTTATTTTTTCAACATTTTAGGTGTTAATTACAGGCTTGGCAAGGAGAGACACTGTACAAGGCAGGGTTACACTTTCCCATGTCCTAGATTAAAACCACACATGGATGTAAAGAAGATGAACTATAAAAGAAGATCAAAGCAAGAGAAGACAGATGTCCAGATCATCCCTGGAGCTTATTCTAAAACTTGATTCTTTCTCATCACATCCCTGGATTCCTGCATTCTGCCATGAGACACTCCATGTCTCAGCTGTTGAAAGAAGAGCTGTTGCCAAAATGCAAAAAAAAAAAAAAAAGAAAAAAGAAAAGCACCAACCAAAGGGGAAAAGTGCAGATCCTCTACATGTAACAGCCTTGACTTCAGCACAGCCCACTTCAGCGCTTCTCTTGATCTTTAATACTGGCTTCTCTTTGATGCCTGAATTGCAGCGACCATAAACAAAGAAGTATCCCCTCCCCACTGTTTTTGCTAACAAAGATGCTACAAAAATGTAACTCAATGCCATGTTCTTCGTTGCTTTACTTTTTCACACATTAGAATTACTTCTTTAGGCACTTTTTTTTTATATTTCATACCTCAGACATTACAGAAACATAAGAAGGAGCAAGAAAGTAAGGCAATACCTTGAAAAGTTGACAAGTTAAAAAAAAAAAAATTAAGTTTATGATGTTCAGTTATCTGCAACAGATTATTTTCTGCTGTCTTCCCTAGCTCCATACTGCAAGTAACAAATACTCTTTCTTCATCATTTATTCACTCCTCTGGAAATTATTTTAATGCTGCTTTGACAACTGGATGACCGGAAGAAATTCCTAATAATTAAGAACAACTCAAAGCCCTCAGGTATCAGAAACACTTGGAGACAGGATTAGATGCTGCTGTGAAACTTACCATAGCTGGCTAATAACATACCCTCTCCATGCTTCTCACCTGCTCTGTGTGCCAGAGCACAAGGTGTGTACAGGGAGACTGAAGTCTCCCTGAAATGATCTCCTGATTATAGAATCATAGTATCATTTGAGCTGGAAGGAATGCTTTCAGGCCATCTAATCCAACTTCTCTGCAGTGAGCAGGGACACCTACAGCTACATCAGGTGCTCAGAGCCCCCTCCAGCCTGACCTTGAGTGTGTCCAAGGATGGGGCATCCACCCCTCTCTGGGCAACCTGAGCCAGTGCCTCACCACCCTTATTGTAAAAAACTTCATCTTTATATCCAGTCTTTCCTCGGTTGTACCACGTGTTCCCACTCTGCTTATTTCCACGCCAAAGCCATGCTCATCACTATTTGAAAGCTAACCTACTCTAACATGGGAATAAGGGAGCCACAAGGGACTTTCTCCACTTGTCTCTTCATCACAGGTCAGCTGTGCCTGATCCAATATACCACTCTGGCTAACAGGAACATCCTGTCAAGGTACTTACATAGTACTCTATGCTTTCTTAATTATTTCACTATTAGCACACAGGTCTGCTATGCTTCATTTATCTATAACCTTCACAAAAGCACTGGAATAGTTTTGGCAAGGCACAAAACAAGTACACCAAGTTTTAACATCTGACTCAGACTAAATGGGATCAGCTATGGATTCTGCATCTCTACTCAGTGAAGTAATTAATTTTTCCAGTTGCTTTTTACTCCTGCTGCCCTACTGAGCTGCAACTCAAGACTCGCTTCGAGCTCTCTGCTCTTAATGCCTGCTCCATCAATTGTGGCATTGCTTGCACAAGCCCACAACTACAGGGGTGGCTAACACACAAATCATCAGCCTTTTTGGTCCCACCAACTTCCTTCCGAGGAAGCAGTACCTGTTCAGGAGAGGAACACATATACTCTATGTAATGCAGAAGCCCCAATATACTTCAGTGTTGTGAGGGAATCAGGAGTTCATTAGGCAGGATCAGCTGCAGTTTCTATGCTTCTGCTTTTCCTTCTGATGGTGCTTTAGCTGCCTTTCTCTGGAGACAAATTCATAAAGGGTTCGCAGAAGAATATCACATAACACCCTTTCTACTTCTGTTTTTAAGGTGTACCAAAAAGTAAAATGGCATGTCAATGACTTTCTTCTGATCAAGCGCTTCCTGTACTTGTCAGAAACAAAACAGATCCTTAAGAAAAGCGATCATTGCTCCATAGTGTTCTGCTCTGACCTGGGGAATGCACGACCAACATGCATGGGCTGCTGGGCTTTCTTCTTTCAGTTTGTTTCTTGATATGCGGTGTGAAGTCCTCTGTGAGCACTTATGTCAGCAAAGTAGAGGACTCCTCTAAGGATAATGGTGTAGACAGCAGCTAATGCAAGCTGTAAGAGCCACACCAAGACCTTCAGTGGTAACAGAGAGGAGGGGCACAATTTTGAAATACCCAATAGCTTATGACAAATCCCAACACTAATGCTAAGACTAGGGTTTTAAAAAGGATTCTTAAAAAACAGAAAGGAGTTAAAGGATGAGCTTGCATTGGCTGGTATTCCAAACTCCTATCTGTACTCATTCAGAGCTGGAGGAATTTACTGTTTATTTCACCTCTCATTCCAAAAAATCCGGGTTTTACATGGTCTCACACAGTCCCTTGACATCCAGATCCTGCTGGGTTTGGGTACCTCAGAAAATTGAGTCCTTCAGTTCAAGAAATGCAGTCTCTCCAATTTAAGTAGAACTCTGCTTCCAATTTAAGTAGAACTCTGAGTGCCAGGGCTTATAAATATGTTTCCCTAATATTTTAAGGACTTGTAACCGAAAAACATGTGGGATAACAAGCTGATTTACTGCTTTCAACACATGTATATTCTGCATGCCAAAAGATAGAAGTCTGATCATTTGTACTGGAGTGAATGCCTGCTACACATTCAAAATGCTTAAACAGAAGAGCAAAAACATGGGCTATCTGGTAATCATGTCATCCTCTTTATAACCAAGATGCTTAATTTTTATTATGGGTAAGAATTTATGAAGTTGTTAGCAGTTCAGTGCAATCACTCTGTGCTGTAAACTTTGCTGAACCTTTACAAATCTGTGGATATACTTTGCAATTATTATTTTTTTTTCAGAAGAAATAGTTTTGAGGAAAACTACTCATTGTGCATTCACCATATTAGTGATTGATGGAACTGTGGAACATGTACAAAAAACAGTCTTTAAACCAAGCAAAGACCATTCAGTGCTTTATAAACTTTGTGTATGGTGCTGCTAAACATGTCTTTCTGACTGTCATGAACCAAAATCCAGGGACAAATCTGGCTACATTTGGTGCCAAGATAGAAATCCTATTTGGATTTCTGTAAAACACTGCCGGTTGCTGCATATATCTTTTTTGTATGGATCAGCAAGTCATCAGGGTGACCATGTGTGGAACAAATGATCTCAGACTTTGAACTGAACAAAGCTGGTGCAAATCCTGGTGCACATATCTGGTGCAGCTATCTTGCAGGTTTACATGTCCTGACTGAAGGGTCTATTTGTATATGTACCTAATTTGCATTCATCTTTACTAGAGTCATTGCAAGAGTTTACTTTTTCTTTTTCCTCTGTTCCCAACTTGTGTATTCTTTGCGAAAGAAACATTACTGTTCAGAAATGCACTAGGATTTAGGATAACAGAAACTACATAGTTTCTCTCAGTGAGAAAATTGAGCAGATTAAAGTAAGTGCTAAACTCAAGAAGAAAGATTTCAGCACACCCTACAAATCTCCTTCTAGATTGTTGTGACCACGTATTTATACCCACCAAGCTGATACTAGCTCAATGCTGAATGCTTTTTATTTTGTCTACAAAGAAAACCATGCTGTCCTGCTTTGCCAAGTATGTCTTGCTCTGTAAATATCTGCACATTCAAAAATTTACTATTGGATCTACCAATATTTACTTTATTAAAAACAAACAAACAAACAAACAAGTTCTATCATGCCAGCAAAAAATCTGTCATGCCAAACATCACAGTATCATATCATATCATATCATATCCAGTAAGCATGAAATATGATCTTTATTTTCCACAGGTGTGCTGATACTAAATATTGAACAGCAAATTCAGAGAACTCTGATGTGAGTGACAAACACACCGATGGCCACTATTACATTTTAAGTCAGGAACACTAACAACTTGCCCAGTGCTATGGAAAAAGGGATGAGAAAAAGCAAACGTGAGAATTTAGGGGGACCCAAGCTTGACTTACAAACCATTACCTTCCCCACTTTTTGTATTTTTGGAGGAAAGTGAGGTGGTGGGGCGGAAGAAGAACCTCAAAAAGGGGGAAACAAAAATAATTAGACTAATTTTGACTATTCAGCTAGCAACTGTTTCTCAGTGAAACTGTGGAGGTGATGAGTTCTTTGAAAATCTCTGAAAAATAAAAGCATGGAAACAGGATCACTACATTATTATTATTTTTTTAATATTTGCGACATAACCATGCTGGAGTTAGGTTGGAACGCACACTGCATCACTCACTCCACTGTATCATTCAGATTGTTAATGAAGATATTCAACAGAATTGGACCCAGTATGAAAGATGCTGTTATCTCCTGATATTTCCTCATTTCTGTACGAACGTACTGCGCTTAGTCAGATCTGTTCTGCTGAAAGAGAAGGCTTCTGCTGCCTGGCTGCAGCAAAGACAGTCAAACACACTTCCAGATTTCCTCCCTTCATGTCCCTTGACATTTTCCTTTTCACGCTATCCAGTCTTCTCCAAGGTGCTCCTTAGATTTGGGATTGGCTACAGGCTCTTATGAGGAAGAACATATTCCTTCCTGTGTTAGATAACTGTGAGCTTTAAAGTTCAAAAAAAAAAAAAAAAAAATCATTGTTGAAATTAAGGATCTTCTTAAACACCGTGCCAAAGCCACCTTCACTTCCTAAGCTTGGAAATCTCTCAAAAATTGCACTTGCTCTTGCAGAGAGTAATAGGAATGCTGGCTGCTGTGAGGAGCTCTCACAGCTGAATTTGACATTTCAGAGATGAGCTTGTTAAATGCTGTGTATATGTTTATGATAAAAACATAGTGGTGAACTGGGGATTTTCAGGAGGGGATACTGATGGTTCTTGGCCTGAAACACAGTAAAATCAAAATCAATCCTTACTCTAGTGACAAGCATTCCAGTGCAAGTTTTGTGTACAGCATGTTATTTACGCAACTTCACGTTTCACTCTACACTTATTCACTGAAGACTTGAACGAATAAAATCACATTTATAGCAGATGTTAACAGGTGACCCCAAAAGCTCAGGCATGTCCTTGTACCCCCAAGAGCAAAAAAATGATAGCCTGGAATGAATGATGCATGCAAAAGAAAAAGAAATTATGATGGTCTACACTGATTTCAGTTTGCACTGCAAACTCTGAATGCCAACTGAAGGAGAGCTAAGCAGATTTTCCAGTCCACTTTTCAAGCACACGTAGATACATCTTTAAGTAAAATTTATGAACAAATCCACAATACATAATTTCTAGGTGAGTCCACTAAATACCTTTGTTAAAAAAAAAAAAAGGGGGGGGGGGGGGGGGGTGGAATTTAGAGCAGAGGCATTTCCAAATGTCTGCCAAAAAAAATCCATGCTGCCTCACAGCATGCATGGTCTTCAGCTGATTGCTTTAATGAGAACGTTCTGTGCTTTCACTTGGGATGAGCCCTCACACTGCATGTGTGACAAGTTTTCCCAACAGCTTCTTCTATGACACTCCCAGAGCGTCTTTTAATGCTGCACAAACACATTTGAAAATTTATATCCTCCTTTTCCTGCCCGAAAGGGTAAGAGGGTGGTAATTGTCCACTTGAGGCTTGTTAGCTGTAGGAACAACCTTAGCTGGGTCCACAAAGCAATTTGCATCCCAGCTTTCATGCACTTCCGTACTCCATTGATGCTGCTTACTGAGCTGAAACTGCTTGAGAACTCTATATGGCTCAGAGCCTACAAAAGGGGGAGAGGAACTGAGGCAAACCATCTGCTCTCTGAGCATACACTTAATTCAAAACACAGCAATTCTCCAGATTGCTGCAGCAAACTATTTTATTATTATTATTTTTTTATTATTGAGGAAGGAAGGAAGGAAGGAAGGAAGGAAGGAAGGAAGGAAGGAAGGAAGGAAGGAAGGAAGGAAGGAAGGAAGGAAGGAAGGAAGGAAGAGAAGGAGGGAGGGAGGAAAGAGGGAAGGGGGTAGGGGGTAGGGGGAAGGGAGGAAAAGAGGAAGGGAATGTTTCTTTCCTGGACCACATGAGAGACAGAAGAAATCCAAAGAGAACACTTTTGAAACTAGCGTGATGACGGCTACTAAGCACACAGAGATGCTGAAGCCCTTGGGGGAGGCTTATTCTTGGCAATTTGTGGAAAAAAGTGTAAAGTTTTCTGGAGTGTCATCTTCAGAAGAACTCCTGTGGTTAGTAAATATCCATCTGGTATGCATGAAATCAGGTCCATACCTGCAGGTAAGCACGTAGAGTTTTCCAATATTAGTTCATTTCTGTTAAACTGGTAACAATGATGTCATCTTTCCTTTTGGAACAGAATGCACTGAAACATTCAAAGGACTGAAACAGAGAAGGCAAAGAACTCCACCATGTTTGTGTAATGGATTTCTAAAGTCTTGAATTATGTTCCCTCACAGTTCATTACAGAGACAATCTATCACAGAATTCCCTCAGTTGAGGCAGGGAGAAAGCACATCTGGGCTCTCAATGAGCTACCAATTTGGTTGGCATATATCATGTCAGAACTGCCCTTCCACCATCCTGAGTAAAACAGACAGCAGCAAGATTAACATTGCCACTACAAAAATGTGGTTTTGGAAGTTCCAGTAATGTTCTGCTGCATTCTTCTATTGGAGGAGTGTGATCAAAATATCCTTCTCAAGACCACATTACAAAAGGCAGAATAGAAACTGAGGTGAGACAAGAAAATTATTGACCCCAGTAAGTGGAGATCTCTTCTAATCCTTGCACTGGATTTCAGAGTCAGTCTCACCTGCTTAATCCCAGCTCAGGGCTGCATGATAGCGTGCATGAACAACAAGAGAGTCAATCAATGGATGCATTTCCCTGATAAATATCTGAAGTAGTAAGGAATTGCTTGTTTCTTTAAGCCTCATCAATCATTAAGAGTGACCATATTAAAGCTTCCATGTACTGTTGCAACTACTTAATCTCAGCACTATTAGCCTGTGAGATGGGCAAAAGTGCTAACACATGGTGGTCCATCTGTCGCTGAAGTGCCAATTCTCACATTCTGTGCTAAATCTGAATAAACTGCTTCCCTGCTTTGTGCATCCATTTCCCCTGTCCACAATCCCTTTTGTTCAGGATGTAAACTCCAAACTGCAGTCAAAGACATATCACAAGTAGAAATGCGGATAATAGCTCCATTTCTAGCTAGAAATCAGCATGTAGCTGGGGCTACCTTTGAAGATGTCAGCCCAGTTCACAACTTTCCTATTTTGCATTTCTTTACTGGTTAGGTTTGTCTCTGATTGCTGTAACCCATTATTTCTAAGGCTGATAGCTGCAACTGCAGAGAATAAAAATCCTGGAAGTTAGAAAGGCCACAGAGTCCAGACGTGCCCTTAATTACCGCTTCATTTGTAACACACAGCTAACTCTGCTTATTGACATTTTCTTGGTGTCATGTGCTCAGTATAGCATAATATTCTCAGCAATCTTGAGCCATTCTGAGAGGAGCAAGGGAATTTTTTGCTACACTGAACATCTCCCTTCTACTTTGCACTGCTACGTCTCTAGACAACCACTCTGTTAGAAATTTTCCACCTCTTACACTCAAGAAAACTGTTTTTCTTCAAGTAAATAAATAAATAGGGTTGATTCCCCTGAAAGGAAGAATCTCAGAGCTTCAACATACAGTGCCCCATAAGGAAGCTTCTCTGGACCTAATTCCCTCCCTTTGAATTTCCAAATATGAATACCAGCAGATCAGATACAGCTCTGAAATTAACTAACTTGCTGACTTGCTGTATATAGGGGTCATTAGCATCACCTACTGACTTCATACTTCAGCATAGCTTATGGCTGAAATAAGGCTTTTTCTTCTCAAGATACTCAGCTGTGACAGAAGGACCCCAAGGGACAGGGAGATTACCTGTCTCTGGCCATTCCTGCTGTTTTACACTGTGTGTAAAAGTGTAATGTAAAAGTAAAATGTCCTGGTCACTTGCAGAGCTGAGAGCAGTGGCAGCTGCCAGGTCACCTCAGAGTGAGGAAAAATGACATTTTTGGACCAGCACCACCCCAGCTGCAGATTGGTGTAAAATGGCTGATGGAGGGGAACAGTGTCTGAGACACCCTACAGACTGACCATAAAGCACTTCAGCTAGCAAGCCTGTATTTTCCAAGTATGCACACAAGGGAGCAAATTTCCCTACTTTTAATTATTTAAAACAGATTTGAGCATTTTATTGTTATAATTCGCTCCCAGGTATAGGGGAAGAGAGAACCAGGAAAGTACACACTTGCAACCCAAAATACAGTATTTTTGCTGCTAGCATATGAATCTGTCAATGTCCAGAAGCCACACATTTGGATGGCAGCCATCATTATTTGACACACTGGAAATATCACTAAGTCCTAATTGCTGACTGCTTTGGAAAGTATGAATGTCAGTCTAACTAATAGCAAAGATTTCACACGTATTGTTACTCAGTACAACAGAAATGTAAGCATTTCAGGCTTTTTTGTTGTTGTTGTTAAATAGCCATAACTTGACAATTCAGATGCAGTCCGTACTTATCTGGGCTGTGGTTCAACACAAAATGCTTTACTGCCATTCAGCTGTCCAAATCATTAATTAACAAAGGGAATTCATTATGGGGTGTTAGAGGAAATGAAATCAGAAGGTTCTCTTGCTGAAAAGGTTTTGAATGCTTGGTGCCATCACTGGATTTGCTCTGGGTCATGTCAGTGCAATAAGCTGGCAATTATGCTAGCTATCTGCAATGACAGGCTTTTTAATCCAGAAATTCTAGAAGAATAGCAGGCTTAATTGTTGCTGTAAAACATGTCTTCCCAGGAAACGTATTTCTTACAATTTTTAGCACATGGAAAGATCTGAAAGCAGATATCCCCTTGAAGCAGAAAATTGTCAGCCATGAAGGACAGGTCCAAAACAGTTCAGAGCCCAAAAGTCCTTTCACAAGAGAAATCATCAGTTAGTGACTTCCACTTTCACCATCCTCCCCTAATCTACCTGATGGCATGAGTGACGGTAATGCATACAAGCCTGTTCAGCTTCACTACAGCCTGGAAAAGCCAGTCCGTGAGATGGAAAAGAAAGTAATTAGGATGGGGAGCTGAGTATCTGGAAAATATTGGGGAGGTGTAGGGTCCTCTATGAAGAAAAAAGCAACGTGAAAGACCTTGAAAAGCAGCAGCACAGCAGGCCAGCATCAGCAAGGGCTCTGTGTGGGGCGGCTCTGTGTGGCAGAATTGAGCATCCTGGAAGCAAAGCTTCCCTCTTTCTGTTCTTTTCCCCTGTCAGGCTGGTTTCAATTAAGCAATAAATCTGGAAAATAGCGCTTCACCTGTCACACAGATAAAATGACAATATTACCAAGGCCAACTCCTTCACATACTATAGGAACATTTTCAGGCCATTTGCTTTGATGGAAATTGCTTTACTATAGCTCAAAACAGTGTTCTACAAGCAACCTGGGGTTGTCTTTGTCCTGGGAAATAGGACAGAGTGATGAGAGCTCTCTGTAATATGCCTCTCTCACAAAGAAGACCAACCAGCCCACGCTGGGCTGCAGGCTGCATGGAGGCAGGCACAAGCTGCAGTGATAACGTTAGGCCCTTTCCTTTGCAGAATGGTTTTGGGTTTCTCACAGCTGTTTTTTGATGTGGTTGGGGTGGGTGCTGAGAGTTTCTGTCAAAGTGTCAAGGAGATAACTAGCATCTGAGGTGCTACTTTTGCTAGCCATGCCTGAAAAACTTGCTTTGCATGCTCTTTACAGAAGTTTTGTACATGGTTTTGGCTATTTCTGAACATAAAAGGCAGTAAATCTCTTAAACATGTAAACCTCCAAAACAGAACTGTGTGATCTCTTTGTATTTGACAGCTGTAATTGTTGGATAAGGTTCACTCAATTATTATTTTTTCCAAGCTTCACTTTGTTTCTGCACACAACTTTACTCATCTGTTAAAGGCAATATTCATCCTCAAGTAGGATGAATATAGTTTTGGGCTCTATGCAGTGCCACAAGCCACCTCTTAGCCTTTGCAAATTCAATTTTTTTCAACAGGATATGTCAGTAGTAAATTTCCTGCAGCTGGGGCTCAGCAGGCTGCAACAAGCCCTGCCTTCAGCCTCCTCCCAACCTTGCATGTACTCTGCACCCCAAGGCTGTCCTGCCCAGGGAAAGCTTGGTCGAGTGCCTCTGCCAGGCTTTTATGTCAGGTTGCATCACAGGCATCACAAGCTCGAGTATGTTAACAGCTACATGTGTCCTTCATCACATATCCGTTGTCTTTTCCATCCATCCCTCATATAAGCCACCTGCTTCTTGCAGTCTTCATACTTTTCTTCTAAAGATTTTTATTTTACATCATTAAGACATAGGTTTTTCAGTTGTTTTGAAGCTGATCCTCATCCAGATAATGTTTCACATCTCAGCTGGGTCTGCCTTTTTCTCACCAGCCTATTTCCTTCTCATGTCCACTGCTGGTCCTCTTGCCACAACCACCTCCCATCGAAGTGCACAGCCACCGCATCCCAAGGTGGCTGCCTTGAACATCTGACACCCTTGCTGTGCACTTGCTTCTTACTTGTAAAGAAAGCACTCTTTCATAGCATTTCTGTAGTGACACAAGGCTTCCTATGTGACTGAGCATTGAACACAGCCAGCCAAGAGCTGAAGCCATCACTCAAGAACGCTGAGACTGCTACTAATTCACCCAAGACTTTGCAAGAGGAATGTTTCAGGCTTATCTGAATAACTGGAGTTGCCAGGGTAGCTTTACATGATACATGTCAATGGAACTACCACCTCTCTGCCTTACCAGATAACAAAGGTTTGGACTTGGGCTTCTTGTTACACAGCCAGCAAGTCGTTCATCCAAGCAGACTTCTGATACTAGAACGATACAAGCCTTCTTTATAACAAATTGAGGAAGTGTCAATGCAAAGTGCTGCAAAAGGGAATTTTTGTTTCTCTGTGGAAAACTGTCTGATTTACAGCCTTCCTCCCCTGCATACAAATACTCGCACTCTCACCTACTACCTGCAGCGAAAAATGCTGGTAGCTCAGATACACGTCATATTCAAAATGTGACAGGACACGTAATCTTGAATAAGTTGCTGCTAAATCCTTGCTGCTGCTGCACTTGACGCTTAGCAGCTAAGCGGAGTGAGAAGGCCTGGCACCTAGGCACATAATTCAGGCTTATTGCAGCTTTGTTGCTTGGCTGGCGAAGAGTTAGAGAAGAGAAAAACTGAGCATAGAAATGGCCACATAAGTGATGCTTGAAAAGGGAACAAACAAGAAGATGCTGTAAACTACAATACACTTGCATTTAGTGCTTAGCTTTCTTCTGAATTACAGTGCTCACTGGAGTATAGTTAATGATAACCTAGTGCATTTTTACAGATGCCACTGGAGGACCTTAAGACATTTTGCAGGCAGTAATCCATGTAGTTGCATGAATATGCCTTTGTCATTTACCTTCTTTTCCAGGCAAATCTTTCTGCTGGTGTAATCTTGCTGAGCTTGTCTTGATCATATATTCAACAAACATGCCCCTGAATTAATATAAGGAATCTTAACCAAGATGACTGTGTGGAAAAGTGGGAATACTGGGGACATAATTTCTGAAGTTAACCTCAGTATTACCAAGCCATATGCCTGCAGGGTTATTCTTGCAAATCTCCTGGTTGCTTGCTAAACTTTATTTTACAGTAGAATAACTCTGGTGTTTAAACTCCTTGTGAGTTCAGCAGAGGCATCAGGCCGTTTCTACTTAATCAGCTGAGGTACACATCTTGTTTGCCCAGATGACCAGAGCACAGGGATAGTGACCTTACAGCACGTCTTTCATTTCTGCTTTTGTATGCAAGTGAGAGCGACAGTGACCTTATGGACTTGAAAAGGATGCTACCATTTACCGTTATTGCCTTCTTAATTTGCAAGACTGGGGAAAGCCACAACTTTCTAAACTTCATTTTTTAACTTCATTTCCTTTCCAGTCCACTGTGTCAGTTCTGTGTGAGGAGGTGAAACCCAGACCAAAGCACATGATTGTGGTGTGCCACACTCAGTGCTGAAACAGAGCACTCTCATACTCCACAGCTGTTGTCAACAGTCCCTTAAAATTCCACCAGCATCTCTGAACTGAGGTACAAACCCAGCAGGAAACAATGAGGAGTTTCAAGCAACACTAATCTTTCTATCTATATTAGCTGTTACCATACCATACAAGGAGGACACCTGTTCTCCACCACTCTTCATGTGATCACCTTTTCTCTCTGTGTAGTCTTTCCAAATCAGCCTTTCAGACTTAGCACCTGCTTTTCTTTCCATCCTACTATATGGGAAAACAAAACCAACATACATAACATCAACATACACAGAGCAGCTAATGATGGCATAAAGAAATTGATTAAATTCTCATTTCTCAAAACTGTTTAGTCTTCTAGTTCTGTCTCAGAAAGTTCTGATCAGAAGAGTTTAAGGATATCAGCATGCTCAAGGGCCTACAGTATAGCTCAGAGAAGAAGGTAAAGGTGCTGGGTTTGTTTGGCAATGCAAAGAGGATGCTAGAGGTGGTCTAGCAGCAGCTTACTTGAGGGGAATTACAAAGAGCTGTTCTGAACAGTTGCAGGTGGTGTAGCAAGATGGACTCAGGCCATGGACTCAGGGCGGGATTCAGGTCACACAGTGGAAAACTTGTTGGAATTTGCAGAGGATGGTGCAGCCTTGCAGCTCAACGCTGGTTCAAAAAAGACAAGGCTGCATTAATGGACGGTTAGGGAATGGTCTGCTTTAAAGCGAAATCTGGACTCAGTTGCCTCCCTTAGAGTGAAAATTTTCATATATTTCCCCTTTTTTCTTACTCAAAAGTGAAGTATTCTGAGGTACATAAATGTTCTTGAACATTGTAACCAGCAGCTTAAACAATCTTTTACCCACAAGCAAGTGAACACCACAAGACCAGCACTGTGATATTATACTGTCAACAAGCTCACAGCAGATTTCTCACTGTTACTGCAACAGAGCTTTTGAACCCAGGAAGAGCAATGCTGGGAATGACTTTCAGAAGAAATTGACTCAATTTCCTTCTCTAGACATGATCAACTCATAGATCAATACTCAGCACATATGACATATTGTATGTGGCAAAGGAATCTCACCTGATACTAATCATAGACCTTTTAAATATGTTCAGTGCCTGCATCCACAAAGATAGCAGGCTGTTTTGCTCTATGGCTGAATTTTGGATGGAAATCTCACTTCGACAGGATCAATTAAACTATCTGGGGAGAACTATAGAGCGAGGAAGAAAGGGGTGAGGGAGGAAACAGCTAGTATACCGTGAAGAAGTTTGATTATCAAAGTAAGTTTCTTGATTCTTGTGATAAACTAATCTCTTAGACTCTTTCATAGGGATATATTACTTGTCATGATGACAAAGGAGAGATATTTTCCTCCCTTGAGGCCATTTTGACTTCATCACATATTTTGACAGGTACATGATTCTGAAGACAGCACTTGCCAAGAGATGTCATCATAATTCACATTTTCTCCAGGGATAGCAAAGCAGTAGTTTAGTGAAAGTTCAAAAAGAAATCAAAAGAAATAAGCTATCACATGAGCCTTTATTTTAAGCTGTGGTTTTACTGTCATCTTCAAACTAGAAGATAACAGAACTTCTCAAAACAAAAGGTTCGTAACTTTGACATCAAATTAAAAACAGGAGACTAGGCTGATTGGGTTTGTTTGTCTGTTTGTTTGTTTGCTTGGTTTTGCATAGCCTAATTGCCTTTTGCAGTCTTCAGCTTCCACTATCACTGACAGAAATTTTCCTTACATTGGGTTAGATTCATGTGATCTGCATTAACAATAGTAAATTGATGTTCTCATTCTGAAAGGCCCGGGAAAAGCTGGGGCACTAGATATCAGAGTATTTCAAGACAAAACATTTTGGAGTTCAGTAAAATTAGCTGTTTCTCATGTACAGAATGTCTTCAGTGAGATCTGTCCTGGTCCATGCCTACACTGTGACTACACATGTACCTACACTCAGAAGGATGCAGTATTCAAAGTTTGTCCAAACATCTGCAAGAGAGTGCATGAAGACTGCTAGTTTCCATTTCCAGCCATTAGAATAACAAAAGCATCTCTCTAGAGTTATATTTGACCTGGTACAATGGAGTCATGAACATTCTGAATATTTATTTTCTCCTTTTGCAAACACACTGTTGATGCATAAACATTATGTAGTAAGGAAACAACACTGGAGTTACAATTGCGGAATAGATTACGTGACACTTTTTTTTCATTCTTGTATCCTATGGGCACATCTTGCAGTGTTCTGCAGAATTCGTATTTTGAAGCATCAGTCTAATTATTCTTTTCAGGTTGGAAAACTGCACCTGAAAATGCATCTCATTGATTCATTGCCTGAAGCTACTTAGCCTGCCACAGATCATCACTGTGCTGCTCTCAAAGCACAAAATGGTAAGTGTGGAGCACACATAGTCTACTGGGAATACTCAAATCATTCCTGATGATTTATGTGTGAAAAGTATAAGATAACACTCAGAAAACGATAATCCATATTCCAGCAGAGCAGCAAAATAGCACAAAATCCAATTATGTAAAACACATTTTCAGTTCAAGTACTTATTATTTTAGATAAAAGCATCTCTTAGCATTAGAATTCATTCCAGTTTCATCATTCTGGAATTTCCTACCAAGTAATGAAGCGGGCAGTTTATGAAAAGTGGTATGCACTGTTATCACATATTTCAAATGTTAAGCATCTTCTTTTCAGCCTCAGTTCAGCCTTCTTTTTTTAACACTGTGCTTTTGGGATTTATCCAATTCATTCATTCTGCATATTACAGTTATAACCAGGCATCTTCTACTCTGATTAACTGCTGGCTGGCTTGCCAGTTTACAGATTATGTGACTGCCATCAAATATATCACTTTTTTTTCTGAATTTTTAGAACAGAAGTCAGTAGGTGATAGAGTGATGTACACATTTTTATGATTCCTTTTCCTTAGTTGTTCAGCAGTTAGTCAGTGGGACATGAAGTTTCTGTGGGGCAAGAATGCTGCAACAAGCAACAGAGAATTGCATGACCACATCAGATCTTTCTGGTAGAGCAAATTCTCAGGGAAAAGCAGCTTTCTTGAAAAAGGACACATATGTATTGGGTGAGATTTTGAAGGTAAGGCGATTTCTGCAATTTCTTCTGGGAGCAGTGCATGCAGCATAAATAAGAATAAACAAGGTATGGCAAGTGGCCACACGTTCACCTATGATTTCTTTTCCAGTGGGAAACCAACATTACCCCCCAGTATCTCTTGCTGCTAGCTCCTTCTTCAGTTCAGTTATGTGTAATAATTTCGTTTCTTCATTATAAAACACCTTAAATTGCACCAGTCAAATTCTTGGTGTGGACACGACAATCACTGTATATTATAGATCATTTTATTGGTGACAAATATGTTTACTCTGCCAAGCTGTAATATCATAAAATTATTTGCCTTCTTATTCACTTATTGAAGACTTTTTAATTATTTGGTAAGTAGGCATGCTTTCATCAATGAGGATCTTATGCAGAAGAAAAGGGAAAGTGCTTTATGCAAAATCAAATTCATAGCCAAACTGTTAACAAGTTCGTTAGTCAAAAAATACCAGCCACTTCATTGTTTATAGACCTACTGTTAAAGGCAACATGAATGCAGTACTGAATTGTTTCTTTAAAAATGCACAGAATTTTGAGAAAGAAAAAAATATGACAGCACCAAGCTGGTCATCAAATGCTGCATAGTAACAGCTCAGTGAGATTAAAGGCACTTTTGGGTAATACCAGGTGCAACATTCCTCAGTGATGTATTTTCCCTGGTGTTTAGTGTTTTCCTGTCTGTAAAGATTGTTTGTCATTTCACATATGTTTAAAATTAAAGGACTGGAAACAATCAGTGCTGTTTCTCCGATTAGCTCTCATGTGCTAGACATCTTTGGGCAAGCTGTTTGGCTTATGGGCCACCTCAGATAATGCAGTAATGGCACAGACAACACCCACACTTCTCTAGTAGTGCAGCAATTTCAGCCCTAAGCCAACAGAGAGACAGCTCTTGATTTCAGTGAGTTTTTGTTAAGGTCCACTGACAGCTAACACTGTACAACATCATCTGCTTTCTGCTCTTCTTGAACATCACAGATGATCCACAGATGCCCCACACAGAGGATTTTTCAATCTCTTGTGACTTCAGACCTGCTGAGCCTACAGGGATACAAAATTAAAGCATCTTAATCCAAGTGTAAGGTCCTGCAAATGCCCACTGTCAGTACAAGTTGGGGAATGTGAGGATAGGGCACAGCCCTGCGGAAAAGGAGCTGGGGTACTGGTAGATGGCAGCTGGGCACATAGCAGCAAAATGCCCAAAAAGCCCAGAAAGCCAACCATATCCTGCCTGGGCTGCAGCAGCAGCAGCATGGCCAGGAGGGCAAGGGAGGTGATCCTGCCCCTCTGCTCTGCACTGGTGAGGCCTCACCTGGAGTATTGTGTCCAGATGTAGAGTCCTCAGAGCAGGAGAGGCACGGAGCTGTTGGAGCGTGTCCAGAAGAGGGCCACAAAAATTGTCCAAGGGATGGAACACCTCTCCTATGAGGACAGGCTGGGAGAGCTGGGGCTTTGCAGCCTGGAGAAGAGAAGGCTCTGGGGAGACCCAATAAAAGCACCCAAAAAGGGGGCTGTAAGAAAGAAGGAGACAGACTTTTTAACAAGATCTGTTGTGACAGGACAAGGGGAAATGGTTTCAAACTAAAATAGGGGAGATTTAGACTGGATATAAGGAAGAGGTTTTTTGAATTAAAGGTAGTGAGACACTGGCACAGTTTGCCCAGAGAGGTGGTAGATGCTCCACTCCTTGAGTGGAGACACTCAAGGTCAGGCTGCATGGGGCTCTGAGCACCTGATGGAGCTGTAGGTGTCCTGTTCACTTCAGAGGAATTGGACCAGATGGCCTTTAAATATCCTTTCCAGCTCCAAAGTTGTCTGTCCTATGGCTCTATGGCATACAGTCTTGTTCTGAAGAAGTAATACAAACTAGTAATTCTGTTGTCAAGCAATGATATGGAGATGGTACATGAAACTGAAGAAAATCTTGAAACTGCAAGCTGCAAATTCAGATTATGTCTTAAAAACTGGAAGAGAATTGTCACTTGAGTGAGAATTTGAAATTTATTTCCATGGTTCAAAATAACTTCTGATGTCATTTGCACTGTGAATTATTTTAACAGTGTGAATGAATATGAAGGACAATTTTGAATATGAAATATGATTTTCATATCCCTTGCAGAAGTCTTCTTAATTAGGTCATTCTTATTAATTTTGATAGACAGTCACGCTGAGAGAAGTTCAGACAAGAGTGAATACTTCAGCCTGTGACTTTAAAAGCAACAGAAAAGTAATATCACTAATGCTGGTAATTATACTGAGAACTTCATCATCTTCTCCACAGGTTCTGAAGTAGATGAAAAGCCCGATTTTCATGAAGAAGCAAGTGTCTAGACTTCCTAGCTGTGTTAGGGACTGTGAAAAATATAAGAAAGCTGAGGCCCAAAAGCTCTTAAAGCGAACAACGATGAGCAGTTCTGTGACTTTTAAGGTACCTGGTGGGTTCTGAGATGTTCTGGCAAGGCTGAAAGTGAAAGGATAAAGTGAACTTGCCAGTGAGTGAGTTAAGAACCAACAAAGAAGAAATCCACAAGCTGGCTCAGATTCTTAGAGTTTTGAATGGTTTGTGGAAACATAAAACCACAGTGAAAATCAGTTGGCACGAAGCGTAACAAGTTTGAAGGGGAAAAACATACAGTAAAAAGCTGTAATAAAGTGCTTTTGCTGGAATCTTAAACCACTGAGCTTGTGGTCCCGAGTGCAGCTGATTTCGTCCTGGGTGTTAGCTTTACTTGTTTACTTTGCAATCAAAAGAAAACTCAGAGATAATTTAAAAAACGTCCTGTTTAAGGAAATGGCAACATCAAAATTCCAAGAAAAACTCTGCCAGAGACTGTCTGGTCTTACAAAATACCCACTCAGAAACACAACTTAGAAAAATATTTTTCCCTGAGCTGAGTGCAATGCTGCTGAGAGCTACGTAGATTCACGTCTAGGTTGCACACCAGGTTATCCTTTCCTTTTTGAGCCTGACTCCAGGCTGTACCTTAACTTATCTCCAATTTCAACTTATCTCAAATGCAAAAAAAAAGTTTCTTCTCTACTGGCTTCTTGTTTTGCTTGGTACCTGCCTTTGTTCTGTGTTTTTGTTTGTTTGTTTGTCTTTTGTTTTTGTCCAAACAACACCTATTTTTAGGACAGTGGTTCAAAACTGTGAAAAGACTCCAAGATCTCCCCCTCAGGAAAAGACAGCTAAATGCCAGGAGAGTAGAAGTATTTATTTGGGGTGGAGTACATTGATGCATTTATTAAACTTAGAATGCATATCCCAGTACCACCCATCAAGATAAATTCACTGTTCTCTTAAGAGATTTACATCCCTTCAATTTTCTTTGGTAGGTTTACAGCAAGTAAGAATTTTAGGTTCCTTTTAAAAAAGTTTCTGGTCCTTTATGGAGCACAGAGCTTGAAAAATGAAGTACAACCAAAAGACTCAAACCAGAAATCAAATACAAAAGGATCTAAAATATGCATGTATGTGCATCAGGTTATTAGTGCAATTGCGAAGTTCTCTAATCAATCTCTAAACACTCAAGAAATTCTAATACATTAATTTCACTATTAACTCATTAACCACTACAACTCTTGCCAAAGCACAGCCCTCTTTATGAGGAACTTGGCTTGGTCTTTTTTTCTGGAGTGCTGTGAGGTATCCACTTTTTTCCATTCACTATTATTGTGCAAGTCAGAGATAAAATTTATCACTAGTGCAATTTTGGTAATATGGGACAAAAACTACTACTGGAGAACATTACCAGTCTTTTCTTCTTATGGTCACTGAGATTGCTTAACTTGTTAGTCTGACCTAGTGCAACTCTTTCATAGATACACATGCATGAAGCAACTGACATAGATGGCTTGTGCCTCTACCCTCTAGGAAACACTGAGGCACTCTCCTGCAGAAGACAACCCAGTACACTGGCTTCTACCCTTGGTAATTACAGTAGTGTCCTGGAAGACAGCTAAATTACTACTCAGATCAAATGTGAAATAGGTAGATGCTCTTGACAATCGTTGGCATGGTCAGCCCATGAGTTCACAAAGCCCTTTGCTCTCCAAAATCTCGTTGGTTCCTCTTGCTTTTTAAGAACATGCTGCATAATCATTTTAGTAGAGACAGCTGTACCACCTACCTGAGCAGGAAAGTCAGAGTATGATGTAACCTTCCACAAGAACAACAAGACAACAATGGCTAAAAGCTCAAGAAATATCCACAAAGATGACTGGGAGGTAGGAAGTACTTTAGCAAATTAAGATAATCAGGAAAAAAAAAAAAAAAAGAAAAGAAAGAAAGAAAAAGAAAAAAAAAAGAGAGAGAGAGAGAATTAGAAAGATTTGGACATTTATGCATTCATTTGCTTTTTGGAATGCATGTAAAGACACGGGAAGTATTCAAGATAAGCAAACCAGCATTAGTTCCTCAGATAATGCCAGTTTGGATGACGTCTGAGCATTGACTCCTGACAACAAGGGTCTTGATGCCCACCGTGCAATATATGGAGGCATCCAGGAGTAGATTAAACTCCGCAGTGAGTTTATCTTCCTCATGGCAAGATTGGGAAAGCAGAGTTAACCTTAGACAGTTAATGGCACAAGATCTTGTTTAAAGATGATACTGGTCTGAGAAGGGCTGCTTAGACCACAAAAGTCTCTGACAAGCATGTAATGTGTTGAGTGATTCACAAATTTTAATCCTCTTCATTTAGTTATTCCGCAAGTCCACTACATAGCTGCTTACAGCTCTGTCAAATCTACTGGCTGAAGCTTTCAGAAGAACTGGCCACCCAAAAATGCCATGAGCAAAGTAGATGTGTCACCAGAGATCAGTCTGAACACAGCACAGCTGGGCAATTCTCTCAGTGTTTCCAACCTGGATCAGAAAACCCCTCTGTGGAGCGCAGACAGAGGAGCTGCTTGGAATTTTGCCTTAATGTATGGAAATGGCCCAATATGAGTGTTTTCTGGAGTTAACCCAGGTAACCCAGTGAGGTTTCAAATTCACAGCAGAACTGAATCTGGAGAGTTTATTCCCATCTGGTTCGAAGCCTGCCTATACTGATGATGCCATCTACTGGCCAAATAATTATCTAGCCATGATGGGTGGAGGAGAGCTTGACAAGGCATGCACACCACATTGCCTCCTGTTGGCAAGTTTCTATTCCCAGAACGCTGAAAGGCTTAGAAACCAAGAGTTGACTGTTGTGAACAATGAGCAGAAGGCTGAAATGTACATGTACACAGTTCCTTCCTGGTCTTGTGAATCTGCCCCATTTGAAGTGCTGGGAAATGAAGCCTGGAGGGATTTTTTTCCCTTGTGACTCAGTCTTTCAATGTACTTGGCATAAAATCACTCATGACATGCATACAGGTTGCATGGGACTGCTTACTATTCCCATTGATTTTCGCTACTGGTCACTTCTAGGAGCTCCAAACTCAAGTATTTTCCATAGACAGAGAAATCTATAGTACAAGCATGCAACAACATGACCTGCAGTCAGACCTTAGCATGCAAGCTCTTCCAGAAGAGTGGAGACTAAGAGAAAGCATGAGCTTGCAAAGTAAGCAAATCACCACACATATTTATGTGCAGCTACTCAGTCAACATAAAATAAACTTTACCAGACAATAAAACACCCTGATAGTGTGATGAAAGCTAAGAAAGCCAAAGCATCAAGTCATTCTGCTTTCAAGATTTCCTGGTTATGTGTCACTTACACTTGCAAATCAGTCATAATGAATAAAATTTTAAGATGTGGTCTATGAAGCGTCTTGAAAATTCACTAAGTCTCAGAAGAGTAGCACGACTGAGATCCTTGTAGAAATGAGAGTCGGCTGCTTCTGAGTATGACTCCCATAAATTCTAAATTACTGCAATTGATCGAAGCCGATCAAAGGATTTAGGGAAAATCATGTTACCTTTTACCAGATGCACTGACATAAGCAGATGCTAATGCTTAGTTTGTTGGAAAGTTTTATCTGCTTCGTGCTGCGTGGTTTCTGTTTCAAACAGAGAATCAACGCTTTTCACTGTGTTGCAGAAGTGCCGTCACAGTTGCGCTGGTTGAGGCTGGTACAAAGTGTTGTTCCAAAGACAGTATGATTGCAACCTACAATTCTGAGCTCACTTCCACCTCCACGTCCCATTTTAGGAACCCAGCCTTATCTCTCTGGTAGTGCTGTTGCTGTTTTGCTTACGGCCCATGAGTTTAACACATGTAAATCAAATCCTAGTCAGACATATCACCTCCAAGTATCTTCAGATCTGCTTGATCAAGATATTGCCCTGTGGATATTGTGAAGAGTATACTGTCAAGATACTGTGAACAACAGGAGGCACTATTGACTAGACTTAAACTAAAAATGCCTTGATTAATAATTGCTATAAAAAATCTGGTGATCAGTGAATAATTGAATCCAAGTTTTTGACTGCTTGCAATTCACCAGTTACGCCTTTTTCTCTTTCATTTCTTTTTTAAAAGCTTGTAGCTGTACTGTATTAGAAGTCTCTTTAATCCAGGACACTGTTTCACTGTTCAAACTTTACTGTATTTTAATAAATCTTGAGATACCAAATTGCTTTTTTTCCTCAATCATTTTCTTTCCCAGAACCTCCCCCCTCACTGAAATACATGTATTTTAGCTGAAGGATTTGTTTACATCCAGAGAAATTCAAGATGCAAAGGAGATAATAAGGAGCAAGGGGAGAAGGAAGCATAGCTGGTTCTGAAATAGACTTCTTGTCATAACTTTGGGAATACTACTTCTTCCTTTCATATTTGTCTTTCCTCATATAACATAAACGTGTTTGAACTGGATCATCTCCTGTGAAACATTTGTAGATCATCATGTCAATAGAACTCTGATTGGCAGGTGCCTTTATACATGAGTCTCTATATCAAACAGGCCATACAACTCTCTACACTCTATTTTCTGTTAATAAAAGGTAAATCAAGCAGTTCTTCACAGAATGTCACTGCTAAAACATTGCATATTGTAATAAGTAATAAGCACTCCAAACATCGCCAACAGATAGTAGTAAATAGGTAAGCCAAACAGAAAACTCCCAGTAAATTCAACATTACTGTGTTAAAACGATGCTCAATAAATATAAATCCACAAGAGTGATGATAAACCAGTTCGCTACAGGAGAAAACTTAATCTGATATTATTGCTGTTGTATTTTATTTGATTATTGCAAGAAGCCCCAAGATGTCCCTGGCTCACTCGCATGTTAAGTTTTACAAATGGCCAAAAAGAGTAATCTCTTCTGACAGAAAGTGACCTGCCCTATCAGTGTACTTTTAACAGCTAATTTCACCGAATAGTCAACAGAGCAGAACAATCTACAGCTCTAGAAATTATTATATTGGGTGCTTACATTGCAAGGTTCCAAGAATCACCTTCATGCCTCGTGGCCCAACATACACAAAAGTGAAATGTCTGATTGCTGCTACACCACTCAGTGGAACTGCATAGGACAAAACTATCCATCAAGGACGTTCCCTTTTTTAATTTTGCTTACAATCTTTTAAAGGGATTCCTAGTACCATAGACTGAGACCCAAATAGAGATCATGTAGCAATTACGTTCAATTTTCTACTAAAGAATGCATGCGATCAATATGCTTCTTCTCCTTTTTGGAAAAAGAAGGCATTGCTATGTATTTCTTAAATAATCCTGAGCTATATGAAAAGTTTCACGTTGGCATAGTTGTACAAAGAACTGTTAAAACAGTTTGATGCTAGAAACGAAAGAAGATTATACACACTTGTTTCATACAGCAGTGTAAGGCGACAGAAATGCCTTATCTTTTAGTAGCGATTCAAAGAAGGTGAGGTACATTCTGTCTCTTGCCTTTGATAGCAAATTGTTGCTTATTTGCAACTCTTAAAAACCCTTTGTCTGACCTCATCTAAATTTAACTGCAAGAGTGAGCTCTCAGTGATGCTCAGTTCTAAAAGCTTGAGAAAATTGTGAGAAAGAGATGGCAAAATTGAGCTGTCAGACAACAGTCTGTTCCTTTAGGAAAGGATGGAAAAGCATATTTTTCAGTGCCAGGGAATTTTAACAGGAAAAAGCCTTTAAGAATGACACAACAGGAAAAGGCTCAGACCCTCTGCATTGTTAGACATTAATACCACCACAAGAGAGCAAAGGCAAAGAAAACAGGGCAGTTGCTTTTTGAGGAAATTGTGAACAGGCCCATAAGACCTGGCTTTGCCACTCTCCAAGAGCAAGTACTGAGGTCCATCACTTGGTAATGGCAAAGAAATAATCTAAAATATACAGCTAAAGCAAACCAGCAATTACAGACAAAATATCCACAACCTCCTTTGGAGGGAACAGTGACTTATGGAGAAGAATTATTTTCAGTCCTGAGTCTAAACAGGAAGGAGATGCACATTTCTAAGGCAGAAAATCATTTCTCAGTTGGACAGACCTTCCTCAAATATCCACAGCAAAATTCATATCATCTCCTAAGAGTCTGCAGGCCATGAACGTAGTAGTTAACTTCTACTAACTGTGATCTTAATCTCTGCATAAAATTCCACAAACATAGACTACTTTTGTATTGCATAGTGTGTTTAAAGTCGGAATAACTTTGTACTGTCGTCTTGGGATGAATTAAGTCATTACATGCACAGCGGTAGTTATGGCAATGTTTATTCCTGAATATAATATGAAGAAAAAAAAAGAAAGAAAGAAAAGTGGTGTAGCTCTAAATCCATAACTGAGCCCAAACTCAGTGTGTGATGACTCCCACACAGCAATACAAGTCATCAGTGCAGTCAGCTTACCAGTAATTAACCTAGCACAGAAATAAGACAAAAAGAAGATACATTCCTCAGTTTCAAATCATCTGTGGTGCTTTCTCAGGGACGAACTGCATGATTTTGCAGTACATATGTAACGGGAATGCCGCACTTCCAGAGCCACTTCAGTGCGCATGGGAGTTGAGGCTTTCCTTACACTTCACAAAAGGGACATGGTAACAGCTCACTAACTATTCGGGAGAAAAGAAATCCCCAGATTCAAATAAGCAGATGGTCTGTGAAGCCATTTTGTATGTTCTCTGGGGATAATGCTATTAGATAATTTCTCATTTTCTGGCTTTTTTCTTTTTTCCTGGTTCACAGGGAGAAATTGTTTGAGTTGCTGTAGTCTACAGCCAGTTGCTCGCTCTTCTTGCCTTGTAAAACACAGATATTGTTTGAGTTGCTGTAGTCTACAGCCAGTTGCTCGCTCTTCTTGCCTTGTAAAACACAGATATTGTTTGACTCCATCTCACCTGGCCTTGGGGGTCTCCAGGGATGGGGCAAGCTTTTCTGGGCAGCTAAGCCAGAGTAAACAGTTTCTTCTGACATCAAACCCCAAACTCCCCTCTTTAAGTCCATTCCTGTTTTTCCTGTCACTACCAGTGTAAAACATTGGTCTCCCTCTTCTTTATAAACTTCCTTCAAGAGAACAGATAAGTACACTCTAATACTCATGCAGAAAGTTATTTCAGCCACTGATATTACATGTGGTTTGTTTCTGGTAGAGCCTAGCATTGCAAAGGAAATATTTGAGGAATAATTTAGAGCTGTCACATCCATCTAATCTCTTTCAGACAGGAAACTGGCAGAACCATGAGATATCACCTCTGCAAAAGCCTCTTCTACTTACTACTCATGGTTTGCTCATGGAAATTCTCATTGCAGACAAGGCCAAATAAAAATGGTTCCATTTACACATGATCAGATATAGAACACTGAGAGGGATAAACAGTGAGAAATGATGCTGTTGCAAGAAACAAAAGGGCTGTTGGTCTCTCAGATTAGAAGTGACATCTTGCCCATTCCACACAGCAGTGGATAAATGATACCAGAGATACTGAGTCTGCCTAACATCTGTTGCTTAGCTCTGAAATATTTGATAAATGCTATCAACACTTCCAATTGAAGAGAAGCACCCGTTCTTTCAGTGTGTATTGACTCCCTCTATAAACATGACGACCATGCATACATGGCCATCCCATTGTTTCCCACCTTGTAAACAGCAGAAATAAATCAACCTAGTACTGACCAGTAGAACCACCAATATGTTAAAAAAAAAAAAAAGAAAAAAAAAAGCCATTTATTTGTTTTACAGACTTTCTTAACTGTAAGTTGAAAAGAAGACTTAACACAGGAATACAGAGTACATAAATAGATAACAGAAGGTCGTGCTTAAAGTCAACAGAATGCAGGTGACCTCTTATATGCTGAGACACATACAATTTTCAGTTAGTGGTGATGTGTTTCAGTATACCAGATCGTGTAGGTACTTTTCTTGGAAGAATATTTCAGGCAGTGGAGCACTTCCTCCCTTCAGTTGCATATATTTCATATAAAAATGCTTAAGGAGAAAAGATCACACGTTCAAGTTCTTAGAAAACTTTCATGGTCAGTTATAAGAGCACTGGCAAGGAAGCACAGTGTCTTCAGCACTATGACTTAACAGTTGGTCGTCAGGGAAACTCTTCAAAGGTTTGCAATTCTTTTAAATCACTAGATGGCGATGTAACAAGCACGATGCTAGTAATATAGCTGGCAAGACTGGGATAAGGAAAGAGATCATCTCAAGTAGAGTTTGAAATAGATGTAAAGGGAGAATGTTATATTTTGCTTTAAGTGAACTTGAATAAAGACTTAATTATGGTGAAAGAAGTCACTGGGAAGATTTTAAGTCAAAAGACTTCTCCAAAAACTTCGTATCAGGATTTTACTTCTAAGACAAGTTCCATTTTTTAATGGTCCCATAAGGGGGTGATAGATACTGGAAGAAATGCTATCAGCATGATGCAGTGATTTTCTGAAGCAGACTATGACACTATGGAACTACTCTGTTGTGTGTCTGTTCTTTGAAACTTGAAATCTTTGAAGCTTTAAAATCGTTTTTCCTTCAAATTTTTTTCTCAGGAACAAACAAAAAAGGACAAAACAAGTATAAATACATGAGGCCTTTCTCTCTAAAGCCAAAGTGCCCAGGTTTTCATTCTGTCACCAGCAATCTGCATGTAGATGAAGGCTGCAAACTCATGCAAGTGACAGGTAATCTTTAGGACTAAAATTCCCCATGTCAGTTCTCTTTTTTTGAAATTCTCACCAGACATTTACTTTGCAGTATTTCTGAGTTTATGAGATAAGTATAAGCATAGTGCTTATGATCTGATTAGAAATGTCCATAGATTCATTATCTGACCTTTCAAATGACACTATTCAAAGAGAGTTTTGCCTTATAGAGGTCATCTGAAAAACATGGACTAATAGAGGAAGTTTTCATTATTTCTTGGACATATTTGAATATTTAGAAGATTTACCCAGAAGCTGTCAGCTTTTTCAGCTTTTTCACCTTTTTAAGGCTGCCACTAGTAAAGTGTGAAAAGGAGTTCAGTATTTGATTCTGTATCACACTAAGAAAACCAGCCAGTTTCCAATGGCCAGCATAGCTGAAGTTGCAAGGATTTCTTGTAAACACTTCAACAGCAAAACAAACAAACAAAAAAAATCTTCTGCCAGAATTCAGTGGACTGCTGTGTTCCCTAAATCAGGATCAGTGAAGAAATGCAGGATCTCCTGACCGCGCATAACATTTCAGACTTCACAGACAAAAAGTCTTGCAGCTGAACCTGGGCCAGTGGAGCAGGCCAAGGTTATTAATCTTTCCCAATAGCTGAGGCTTTTGAAAGACTGAAAATTAAAGGCAACACCCTATCTATCCACTAGTTCCCCTGATTTTGATCTGACAACAAGGAACAAGAAGATAACACTCAGAAATTGATTACCAATTAGGACAGCGTATAGTTTAGGATCACAGCATGCTCCTGGAGGTTATGCCAGAGATGTGAGAGTCGCTGTCCACTGTCATATTGTTAACTGGGTATAGGTAATGCAAACATAGATGTACCTTTCTAGAGATACAAAAAGAAAGCTAGAAAATTTCAGTAAGAGAGGCTGCAGAGATGTGGTCACTGAATTTTAAAAGGCAGAATCCAGACACCTCCTATAATACTAGTACTCAAAAGCTGCTTATTTGTACAGAATTAGTCACAAGAGCAGGGCAGTAGCGAGGAAAAGGAGGCGAACAAGTATGGGCCAGAAACACAGTGGCTAATCCTGAGATAGACGGCAGGGAACTGCTTGTATGTTTGTGGGATCCACTGCAGCCAGAACAAACTTCTGCTTGTGTTTTCCAAAAAAATGATACAAGGCATAGCAAAATTGGTAAAATGTGATCTAGGTGAGCAGGAAACTTTGGGAGCCTTGGTATCTATGAACAGTCATTGGTCATCCACGGCAGTAGAGTGTTCTCTGCTACCGCAGCTCATGAATGTCTCACAACTTTCACTCTCGTCACTCTATGACACATTCCCTTCCAGACTTCTACCAGTGTAGAAAGCTGAGCTCTCTGTAGTTATTTAGATGCTGCTTTTCACACAGAGATTGGACTAGAGTTGCGATCAGTGTGAGCTCAAAAGTGAAGAAACCTGATGACCTGGGACAGGGCCTGCACATCTAGTTTGGCACCACTTATGAATTCTGGAGCTGAATGAACACAAACAAACACCAAACAAAAAATCAAAACAGCATATTGTTACTCAGGTGGTGTTGAGCCACCTCCATTTTATTCTGGGAGTGCTGAGCTTGCCAGGACTGATATTCACAGTCTATGCTTGCTCCCAGTCCGGGTCCCCAAGCTTTATGAAGAATTTATGTCTTATCAGATGAAATACAAGTTCAGTGACTTAACACCTCCATGTATCTAATTTTTTATATTACCACCCAGTCTCTTTCCATCCACACCTTTTTATAAAATAGCCACTGTTTTTATGATCTCAGAATGTAGCTGGTGTCTTTCAATAAAGTGTGTTTTCATTTTTAGTGCAGATAGAACTGCCTGTTCTTTTTATATGTCAGAAACAAGAGTGGAAGACTTGGCTTCCCTCCAGGAGTCTGTAAAACAGCAGCAAAGGCAGGCACCTCCCAGACCCCTGTGCTGCAGAGCTCCTGAATTACTTAACTAAATTCAGTATTGATCATTTTCCATGCAAAGTTTCTTAGTTCATAAAATTGGGACTGCAGTTTTTCTCATTATTTAATCAGGTTGTTTAAGAAATGATTTTCGGGAGAATGGTAACCCAAGCCTTACACAACCTTGTATATTTTGAGGGAGAAAGAGGAAAGAAACAGGAATTAATTCCTTCATTGATTTAAAATGTCATGTTTCAGCTTTTATGGAATAAACTAAGTGATACCAACAACCAGAAGACAAATTTTCTGTCCTCATCTGAGATGGATATTGACATACAGCTTTCATAACATAAATAGGTGATACTTCTTTCAGCAATAGATGTAGTGAAAGAAAACCAAAGAGCTGAGATTTAGCTCAAAATTGCAGAGAAAATATCGGTTCCAAATTAATTCCTCCTTAAATCACTAGCCTAAGACATCAGAGTGCTTTTGAGACCAAACTATGAAGGGAAAAAGTTATAATCTACACAGAAAAAAAAAAACCAAACCAAATGAAAACAAAACAAAAAAAAGTGGTTTTGTGTGCTCATTTCCATGTCAGTTCCTCCATGGTGACTCATGGATAGCAAATGCATGGAGGATACTGCAAACACAAACACATTTGTAATAACAGGAGGAAAACTTACAGCACAGAACTTGCAAAAATTGTAAGGTCTTGAAGTATGACAATGTATTCAGTAATAGACTATTCCTGAAAGCAAAGTTGATAATGATTAATGATCATATGTTATCCAACCACAACTTTTGTGGCAGATTCTGAGAGGCCACTATACTATGTTAGTACTTTTGATCATCTTCGCCTTAGCAGTGCACTGCCTGAAAGACACACTCAGAGACCATCTATAGGAATAAACACACTTCCCATTTTTCCTGCTAGACTGATGGACCCCTCCAGTTAATGGAGGTGGACCCCACAGTTTCTGTAGCCCAACAGACTGATGTAGAGCCCTACAAGACGCAGAACGTCATTGTGGACTGTCAGACATATAACGAACCTTTCCTTTCTGGGAAAGGTGGTTGTTTCTCTGCCAGCTTGCACATCAAGTACAAGTCATCCAGCAGGTTCGGAGCTGGTTGGTAATGCTAATGAAACGCACTCCAAACATCACCAGGCAATATGATTCACTATTGTTTATTCACAGCCATTCTTGCATCGAATGACAAGTGTGCATGATTGCAGTGCATATGCACATCAGTGCTCTTGAATTGGTTTGTGTAAGTATATGTAGTGCCAAGAATACAATATTTTCATTATACCACTGATTTTAACTGGTCTGTCATAACACAAACTAGACACAATTTGACTGTTTTCCTGAGTCTAACATGCAAAGTGATCTTTTAAAGAATTTCATGCTTCTGAGTTACCGCATAATATCAGAGAGGGACTGATCAGTGCTTTGAAATAACAGAGATCATTAAAACAATCTAAAGCTAGGAATATTTTTTTTTCATTAATTGCTTTGAAATTGTTCACAGTGCTTTTTAAGGTATCTGCATTCACATAGTGAACAATTTTATGTTATGCTGCTTCTCCTCTTTACACAATGATTTACATTATTGTAAAGATTACGAACATAGCAATCAAACATACAATTTGAAATGTAGTAAACTGCATTAATCAGATGGATTTTTTTTTTCTCTAGCCCTGAAGTGATGGTTCACTGAATAACTGGAAATCTTCTAATTAAGGGAGATACTTGCAAACAGGTTTTTCATGAATCTTCAAGATCACAGTCCTCTTTTTGTTTTTCCAATGTTAGCTTATCTCAGTATGTCTTGTGTATAGACTGGGGGGTGGGGGCGGGGGGGGGGGGGAAGTGAGAGGTTACCTTCACAGATTGAATTCAATTAATTCTTTTTTTAATTTCAATGCTTCTTATATTTGCCATTGTAACTTTGGCTCTGAAAACTTGGTATAACAAAAAAAATTAAAGGCAGGTGACTAAGTCTGTACACATCAACACATCAGATGTACCTTCTATCATTTCAGATTTGCCTCTTCATTATGCTCAGTTCCAGCCACAAGATACCTTATTTATGACTTTGTTTTATTATGAAAGGCTTTTCCTCCTTTGATAAACAAGTCTTCCAACCTCCTTGCAACATTAAATTCAAAGTTTCAGTGTGCTGCATTCTGGGAGTGAGGCCAAGGACAAGCTGAAGTGTGGAGGATAACTTTCAGTATCTCCCAGCTCCCACATGGACATGCTTCAAACCAGGAGCCGACGTGTGCAGTTTGCAGGCACAGCAGAGGCTCAGTTGCCCCACTGAGATGACATGCAGAGCTTGGTCACTGAAGGCAGCGATTGCACCACCCACGTCACTGCTGGTGATTTCTGGCTGTGTTGAGACCTCTGTCCATCTGTTAGTGATTATTAGCCACGATGACTGTAATGAGCTAGAAAGACTTCCTATTTCAAGAACACAATGTACAAGTAGATCACATAATCACAGAACCATTAAGGTTGGAAAGGACCTCTGAATTATCCACATCCAAACACCAGCCCATCCCCACCATGCCCACATGTGGCAGTGCCACATCCACATGGTTGTGCTATACACAATGCTTCTCCCGTACAGGGCACATAACCATGGCAGCACAGACTAACACATAAGCTCTGTGCCCCACTTTTTACCGCAGCCCCTGCTGGTAGGCATGGATGGAGAAGGCAGATTGTACTGTGGATGCAGGGGCAGTCCCCACCCTTTGTATGGCACAGCAGCGTGGCATCCCTTCACACTGCTTCATCTGAAGAGCGAGCCACATTCCAGCTTTCCCTAAGGCTACACAGCATATACAAGAAGAGAGCTTTTTATTTTATTTATTCATTTTTTTTATCGTGTTGTTACACACAGATTTTGTGCATAGAATTTATCCTCTCAGAGAGATAATTCTTCCCATAATAACAATAGCACTTTGAAATCAAGCTATTTGCTCTGCTAAATCCCACTACTCTGCCTATCAGCAACAGATTTGTCAGGTACTGCTATAATTATAATGCATTTTAATTTCTTATAGCGAGAACCATCCTCTCGGGACCAGCTATCCAAGCTGCTACATGAGGCATCTCCTGCAGTGAAGTGGCAGCTGTAGCAGCAATGTCTCTTTCTTCAGAAAAAAAGAGGTCATCTTTCCTGATCCATGGACAAAGCTATTTTTGGTGCCTGCCTTAGATGTGCAATGAGCTGCACAGCTGCTGTGTTGTGCTTGTTTTTCTGTGGCTGATAATGGCTTGGGTTTAGAGGAAGCCCTTTCAAGAAAAGATGCATAGGCCTCAAAAACATGTGAAAAAGAAAGTGGCATAAGAATACAAACACCAGATCCAAACACTTATGGGGAATAAATAACTACCAGATACCAGGACAATTCTTACTTAATATTTCCCACGCTTCATCTGGGAGAAACAAGTGCAATATAAAAGTGAACCCCCTTTACAATCCATAAAGTTTAGCAACGGCAAGGCTCTTAGCAGAAGTTTTAAAGGCCATTGAAGAGTTGTACATAAAAGTGTCCCCCATAGCACACTTTTCAGAATGAAGAAGGGCTGATCTCATACCTGCTGAGCTCATGGCAACAGCTGTCCCACAGGACCACCTCCCCAGCTCCCATCTAACAGAGCCCTGCATCCACCTGGGTCTTAGCAGGTTCAATTCCAGGGACTGAGTGATAACAGCATGCAATAGTAGCTGAGGTTGAGGTGCCTTCCACCTCTTCTCAGAGCTGGGAAAGCAAGGGCTTGGTTAAAGGTCCACGGAGAAAAACAGAAATCATTTCGTTCGTTGAGACAAGTTGTTCTGTGGATGGAGGAACTAAATGGGGATATTTTTACTACAGCTTCCCAGGAATAAAGCAAAATTGATGCTGAAGGACAATGGGAGAAGGATTAGAAAAAGGCAGTGCCAGGGATGAAGGGAAGCAACCCAGGCAGTCACGTGTATTGCTTACATCATCTTCCAGCCAGATGTGGAAGCTTGATTTCACTATAATCTAATCTGGTATTTCTATGTGCAGTGAGCACACTACATGAGATCTTCTGAGATACCGAACAGGAGCATAGCTCCAACCCAACCACAGGTTCACCAAGAAATAATCAGTCCCAGTGCTGTGGTAAACTTCTCTCCAGACATTCTTTTAGAAGCGAGATTTTATCAGCAGACTAGGAAGACAGGACCTCTGCAAATAGATCCAATCATGTGCAAAAAGCAGGTAAGCAGAAGCAGTGGCTGGCATCCATAGTTACGTCCTGTTTGCACCTTTCCAGTCAGTAACGTCTGGCTGTAACACAGCCCTGCCACAAGCGATTGCAAATGTCATCTCTGAAATACGAAATGCACTTCTACCTATTTTTAGTATCCAGAGTCATCAGCGTCCTTCAGAGAGAGAAAACAGCACTCTTTACAACTCGTATCAGAGACCCTTTCCACATTTTCATTTCCCTTTATTTTGTGCTGGTGATACATCAAGCTCTGTTCCGTTACACTCAAACTTCTCCGCAGATGGGGGAGGTACAGCTGCTCTAGCTGAAGTGCACCAACAGGTTTTCACATCAGCAACTCCGGGAGCACTATCACCTCTCCAATTTGATGCCCGAGTAATAGCTTGCCATGATAACAGTGAAGACAAATTTTGCAGATTGGTGGGGCGCATGCATATACCCTGTAATATGTTCTAAAAACCGTGAAATCATCCCAGTGCAACACCATCCAGCACAAGGCTTTGCAGATTGGACTTCGTTTCATCAGTGGTAACAACTGGTTCTAGTCAGCATGGGAAGTTACAAATGTTTGAGGCTGTCAGCAAAGGTGTGCCTCTGTGCTGAACAGGAGACACTCATACCCTGGAGCAGTGTCCACTTCACCGCTTTTTCTTTACATTAGGAAATATCATCATGTCACTGAAGGAAGTGGATGTGGATAGGGAAGGCTGTATCTGCCAGTTTAAATAAAGGTAATTTACATGAGAGGTCATTTCAGAAGTCTGGAAGTCAAGGGAAACATAACCAGAAAAGAGATCCCTCTCTCTGATCCCAAATGAAAAATGTTAAGCTCACATGCACACCCTTAGTCCCTTACAGACATTAATGGAAATCTAAATTTGCAGTCTGTGTGTGCATACTGTATGCATGGTGTGTGTGAGTGCATATTTACAAAGTTTTTAGAAAGGCCTGAGAAATAAAAAGAGAGAGAAAATGAAGAAAGGTCCATCCAGATGCTGGCAAACACAGATAATAGCGCTCCAAAACCTGCTTAAGCACTTATCTATGCAAAGCACCCTGTTTCTATGAAGGCAGAGCATTTGAACATTCAGATGGACACTTTGAAGTAATGCAATCCAATCCCGGCAGCCCCTAAATATAACAAGCATTGTTGCAGTGCTAAAGGTGACACAGAATGTTCCTTATCTCCCTCTGCAGTTGCTTCAAAGTAGCATGCAGACAACACCTCTCAGCGTCTGGCGGTTGGGGGAGAAGGGATATCCTGCTGCCTTCTGATAGGCTTTGAATCACTTCTGCTCTCTCAGCAAAGATTTAATCTCCATTAGCAGAGATAAAGCCGCATCGAAAGGAAGAGCTGTAGAATCTTCTTAGAGGGAGCGTACAAAACAATAAAATTAAAAGAATTGCACCACTAGTATTACACTGCTAGTGTAAAGAACTATTCACAACATAAACACTGGTCTACCTAGTCTTTGGCCTGTCACCCGCGCACTTTACCCAAAACTGAATGTCTGAGTGATTCCATAGGGCGAGCAGAATCCCTCAGGTATGATGTAATGCTGTTCTTTCACGCAGGGCTTGCCTGCCACTGCTCTCCACCTCTTGCCTAACTCTAGGCAGCAGACATTCAACTAGTTATTGACATTCTGCCACATCTGGTTATTTCTGTTACTTGTTTCTAAAACCCCTGCAGATCAAATAGACCTAGGTGTAACATTCCGACCAAGGAATACTTAATTTTTTTTCAGCACGGTTTTACATTCTATTCCAGTGCTTTCATACTTTAGTATTCCCATTCTCATATATTGGTTTGTTATTCTTACTACTACACAGTGAGCTGTTTCCCTTCCCTTCATCTTTGTGACATTGTATGGCTTTTTCTCCCAGCAAGAGGGGGAGAAAAAAGAGAAAACAAACAAACAAACAAAAATGATCTTGTATCTGTGTTGTAGAATAACATCTTCAAAAACTCCTAAGTTGAGAAGTATTGTTTCCATTTCACCTAAGCCAAGGATGTAGGAGTATTTTTAAGATGCATGTAAGATAACGTCACTGACATGAGTTCCTAAGGCAACACCCTACCGGCTTGTCTGGATGTCACCTGATGGCATCTCAAAAGAAAACAGAGCTCCAAAAAAAAAGAAGAAAAATCGTGGATGAAGGGAGAGTGTTCATGGAAAAATGGACAGATGAGTACTACCTCATCAAGACAAATAATATGGCACCATGCTTAATTTGCAAGGAAATTGCATCACTTTGAAAAGTGCAACATAAGAAGTCATTATACACAGAACCTTGATACCAAATTCAGTGTGTATGGAAGAATGCTTGGTAAAAACAGAATAGCAGGACTGAAAACAAGACTGTCACCTCAATAAAATCTTAACAGAGTTAAAATTCAAATAGATCCTATTATAAAACAATGTGGTAGCAAATCTGACTGCAGAAACAAACAACACTGTTTCCTAATGGTGAGTTTACTAGGAAATGTATGGAAAGGATGGCGGATACATTAAAAAAAAAAAAAAAAAAAAAAAAGATTTTTCTATAATCATGTCACCAGACTGTGGCTGGGCAAATTGAAGAAACAGGAACATCTATTGAAATAATTCCAAATCTTTTGCTTTGGCAATATAAGAGTACTGATGCTACAGATACATCTCAACTTGCCATTTTCATTAGAGGTACTGATAACAAATATAATGTCACCCAAGAAATGAATTTGGTGCCATTAAAAGACACAATAAATCTCTTGGTTTGTATGAAGCATTAAAAAAATACATTAAAGCAACTTTCTTCAACCTTTGTCAACTTATCTGGTGTAGCTACTGATGGTTCTTTGGTGATGGCTGGTAAAAAGGGGGACATAAAATTAACAGAAGATGATGCAGTTGCCACCAGCAACTCATATTTGGGAAAATATCACTGCATCAGACATCAAGAAAAATTCTGTGTAAAAGATTTGAAAATAGATGATGTCATACAAATCATCATCAAAGAACTGAATTCTGTAAAGTCCAAGGGATTGAATAATCACTAGTTCCTTAGAAGTACTGATGTTGAATTACGCAGACACCATTTACTTTTCTGAAGGAGGGTAGCCAAGCTGGGGTAAAATGCTAAATGGACTTTACGATTTGCAAAGTGAAATGAAGTCCTTAATGGGATCAAAAGGAAAAATTGTGCCAGAACCTGGAGATTTTAAATGGCTCTCAGATGTATCATTTTTTCTGTGGATTTGACTGCTTATTTAAATTAATTAACTGAATTCAAAATGAAAATCACCTTGTCACCTGTGCTGTGTTTCAATCCACAACAGCAGTTGAAATGAAATATTTTTTATGGCAAGCTGAAGTTACTGCAAATAATTTTGTATGTTTCAATGCATTGGCTGTACCTGTGAACAGCAAAAAACTTGCAGCTGTGCCTTCTATTTTGATAAAGGAATTTGAGAATAGATTTCAAAATTTAAAAAAATAAATGTTTTTTTCTGGCATATTTGTGATACCAATTTCAGTCAACAGAAATAAACTTTTCACATGGAATATATAGAGTTTGCAGTCAAACATTCAGCTCAAAGAAAAGTTTGGTCAAGTCTTCTTACTAGGAGACTTTCACTGTCTTAATAGAGAAAAATATCCTTTGCTTCATAGTCATGCCTTATTAATGTCATCGCTTTTTGACAGTACATTTGTGAGAAATTATTGTCAAGGATGAAGTATAGAAAGAGTAATATTTCGTTAAAAATCTCTGGTGAAAACCTTGAGAACTCACTAAGAACTGTGGCTCCTTCCATTGAACCAGACCTTGAACCAGACATTGGTGCATTAGTATCACAAAAGTAGGGTCTAATATCACACTAGTTTTATGTTTTTGTTGCTCTTTTTTTTTTTTTTAATGTTATAATGAAAATACATTTAAAATATTCAGTTACTGATATACATTAACTATATACTACATTTTATAAGAGGCTCAAGACAACTCCTGTTCACTTAATGCAGTCCAGACAAACCAAAATGTTGGATACTCATGAGTTAGATGATACAAGCGGGTCACCAGAAGTAGTGCTTGGAAGTGGCCAGCTGGAAATATGTTATGCAATACAACTCTTGCTGACATTACTGAATGTAAGATTATGGCTACTTTCTGTGATTAACCCTCCATAAAAACTTAATTATTTTTAATAGTTTGAAATCAAGAACTGAAACCCAGCTAATTAATGGCAAGCATGAGCTGCCTATTCAAGTCCCACGTGGGACCATTGTCTCATTTCATCACATAGATTTCATTAGAAAATGAAAATAAATTACAAAAGAGCAGACGTGAGGATATGAGAAACTCAAGCCAGAGAAGGTTGGCATCTGAGGGAACATTTTCTGCCCATAGCAAGTTCAAGCTCAGTTTACTTGCTTCCTGCTTTACCTTGTGTGGAAAGTACAGTCTGAAGATGGACAGTTTTTGCAAAGACACCTCCATGCTAGCGTAGAGTGGATGCTTCATGCACAGGTGACTCCTGACATGCTGGTCATAAAGACCAGCTTGGCCTTTCAGTCCACTGTTAAGGCAGTGAGTGCTGTGGTTAAACAAGGCGTAGGGTTTCAGCCACAGTGTCACAGTCCAGACTGTGGGTTTTGGTTACCCAGACTCACCCAAGCAGGTTAGCTTGATGGCTGTGATAAGCACTTCCCTGTACTCTCAGCTCCAGGGCAATGTCTTTCTACATAAAACATTTACAGTGCAAGGCCATCAGGAGCATGTTCAAGAGTATTCAAAAAGCTTTGCCCAAGACTGCACGGAGAAACTGAGAAAATGGAGATGGCAAAGCAGCTGCTTTGCAGAATAATGGATGTCTGCGGTGCTGCAATATTGCCCGTGTACAGAACATTGCCTCAGAGCAGTATTTTTCTGAGGCAGTCCACCTCTCATTTGCCAATCTAAACACAAGAACTTTCTAAACTCAGAAAAGCTCTTCAGCCCAAATTGTGCTAAGCTAAAGACAAACTGACAAAGAAATTCATTCAGAGCCCATCTGCCCCTCCTCAACAGTATGAAATGCTTGTTTAAATCCAGATGTCTGACCACCACAAATCTCTGGGAATGCAGACTCAGTGCTCCAGCTGGTGCAGGGGCAGTGCATTCACCCCGCATGCTACATCACCTCTTTTTTGGTCAGCTCAGTGTTTGACTTCCATGCTGTGCCTTTCCTCTACCTATAGAGCAGGTGCTGTAAGCACTGTGTACTGCTCAGAAACATCTGCAATGCGAAATCATCGATGTCCTGGGAGCTGTCTTCCTAATAGGTAGCGTTGCTTGTAAGTCTGGAAAGCAACCTTCAACTGAGTGATTGGAAGGGCTTTAAACCATGAGTGAAGAATAAAAGAGGTACATAAACCCACTAACAGAACACAGAAAAAATCCAGAAACAGCAGAGAAAGTGCTATTTCTCAACAGGGCTTTGCAAGTTACTTGCATGCAGCATGCCAAGGCCAGCACTTCTGTGCACATGCACAACCTGAAACACCAGACTAGAGTATGCACAAAATAAGTGGCATTCAGCTTAACAACAATGCTTATGGCTGTAGTGGGGATAAAGAAAGATTGTTGTTACTGCTTTTGCCAGGGCACCACGAAAAATACTAGAAAAACACTAAAAATGAAGTACTGTAAGTAAAATACTAAAATATCATGGCAATGTGTGTTTAAAAAAATTGTGGTTATCTTAAGGATTACTTTTATTTATTACTTTTATTTCTCTTTAAGGGAGATTAGACACTGCAAGGCACCATGAAGTCTTAATATCTTAAAATCTCTAAGCCTAGATCTTTATACCCCTTTCACAAAATCTCTCAGTGTTCTATACAACAGCTTTCCAGCTGGTATGACTATTTTAAAACTGTCTCCATCTTATATTTTACTTCATTTGTTTTGCTCTGTAACAGCACGATTGTTTAATTAGCCACCAAAAGCTCTGCTGCTTCCTCTTGAGCACTCAAGGCTTCTTGGCTGCCTGTGTGCTGTGATCACACTGCACTTTATGCGTGCACTCCACTTAAGAGATTTGCGCTCTTACAACATGTCAACATGGGGAATTTATTGTCATATAAGCTCAGGTGTGAATTTAATGTGCTATTATTATTCTTTTCTAAGACTTTGTGGGAGTCATCTAATTCCACAGAAAAATGTCTTTGAGGTTTTCAACTTCATCCTCTTTGGAGGAGTGCACACAGAGCATTGTAACAGCAGTGTTTACATAAATAGCTGATGCTAAATAGCTTTTTGGCACTCTGGCCATAAAGCAAAATATTACTTAGCACTTGCAATCTAGAGAGCCTCTTCCCTAATCCAAGCTCTGAACTTAAGGGATGGATCCCATGACGTACTGAGTACAGTTTGCCTGCCTCACTTTCTGAAAGGCTGTTTATACATGGGAGGTCAATCTGGATTAATTAATGCTTTGAATTTAAAGCGGAATATCTATCTAAGATTCATTTTTCTGTGCTCTACTCTTTACTCCTGACTGTGCAACTGACACCTGTCTGACTCGGGACCAGGACCATACGATCTGACCATAGTTGGAGTAACAAGACAAGAGTACACAGGAGTAAGAGGCAGACAGACTTTATGTCTAAGACTTTCATCACTATGATCTTTTACCTAACTTCTGCCACAACTGTATTTGTAGAAAAACATAATAAACATGTTTATGTGTAGAGTTCACAAACACCTGTGTGCACTGGCATGACCTGGGACAGCTGCCTTCACTTACCGTGCAAACATTTGTTCCTTTAACCATTGATTTTCTCTGCCTGTTTCAATCACAGCATTATCGTTTGATGATAGCATAGTCTGAATATATGATGTGTGCATTTGAAGGTTGCTGTTACAGCGTTTTAGCAGAACTACTCAATAAAAAACTCACATTTATAGTAGTTGATGGTGTATTTGAGGCAAAATTTTTTCAATTCAAGGTAGAGTTTGCAGCTTGAAGATTGTACAGAACATCTTACGAGCATGTTTTATGGCTTGTTGTCCCCTTCTCAGGCAAGATTTCACATCAGGTTGAAAGCGTAGCTGACGTTTCCATTTGTAAGACTCTGCAGATGACACTGATTAGGACTAGTTCTGCTTTTTTTTCACCCAATTTTCTGCATATATCTCAAAGTACTTAAATCATATCCATCTTCCAGACAGAATCAGAGCTCCTAAAGATACCTTGCTAGCAGAATTACATCTGAGCTTACAGCAAAGCTTTTTTTTGTTCGCTTTACAGCTACTGTTACCCATCTAAATTCATATGTAATATTATGCTTATTTTTGAGATTAATAATGTGTACTTTTCAAAAATATGTAAAAAACCAATCTAGATAGGTCACACTAATTTTGGATCAGAACTCTTGCTACACATCATTACTGACTTTGAAACTAATCCATCACAATTTCTGTAATTGCGTATGACTCAAAATGTTGAATATGTACCCGTCATCTTCTGGTATACAGCACTTCAGGAGAGCAGCTGTTAATGACTCTGCTTATTTCTCACAGCATGGTAAGATGAACCAATGACTAATTCAATACATCAGATTTCAAAACCTCCGATTTTTTCCCATGATGAAATCTGTCAGATGGAAAGACCAAAGCCAGCCGAAGAATGTTGCTTGTAGCAAGAAGCACTGCACATGGAAAAACTGAATATGTTTTCTTATCACATTAATGTTCATGACATGAAGAGGACCAATGTTTAAAAAAGCAATTTTGTGAGCGCTTGTTGTCAGCTGCAGTAGGAATGGTTCCATTGCAACTAGCAGGACTGGTGTCAAGGCACCACAGCATTGACTATGGTGTCAGTGCAGCAAACAACTGTGATGTCTCCTGGACTGTCCCCATGACAGACTACAGGTGCATCAGCATTTTTTGTTTGAAGGAGCAGTGTCGTTACATGAGAGACACAGAAACCCCTTCTTTCTGAGCACTGTTTCAAGATGTAGAATAGTTTTGGATATGTGACGTGCATTCTCTACAGAGAAAACCCATTCAAAAGCTGTGCTCTCTAACCCACAGCAAACTCACCCCAAAATTTAAAAGAGACATGAAAATTTGCACCAAAGATTTTTGCTTAGTACTGCTTTGCTTCACATGAATCTGGATGCTTAGTTCAGAACAAGACTAAATTCAGTCTTAAATAAATTGCATGTAGTGTTGAAATGATTCTAGCATCAATTTTTTCAGCTCACTACTGTCCTCTTCCTTTGCTAAATTATTTACAGATATGGTCAGAGTCCACAAAAACCACCAGCAGCAATCTTCATCCCCATGCCCTGGCAACAGTTGTCCGAACGCAAGTAAAAGGGCAGAAATTGCAGAAGACTGCAGATTTTTAACTTATTTATCTATACATTCATCAGGTACCAGATGGAGGGAAAGACGATTGCCTTTGCTGGTTGAGATGACTGAGTGCAGAACTGTTTGCAACAGTTCAGATTGTCAGAGGCTCATTGTGAGATCAGAGACTGTTTGATCCCATCATAGAAGAAGCATGACTCAGTTCCTCATTTACGAGACCCCCAACACAAGCAGGAGATAAAACTACTAGGTGAAATTATGAACTTCTTTGAAAATATGGGATCTATGATGACTCAGATTACGGATGCATGTAATGCAAACTGAGTAATAGTCTTACTAATATGATGCTCTATATTTGGACCAAAGCTCCCAAATGTGCAGGCATTGATGCAGGAAATTTATGCAGATTTGCTTAAAGCCCTGAGTAATCTTTAAATATTTGAAATCAAGTAGATGTCTCTGAGAGACTTATTTTAGAGATCTGTATAATTTCCATGTAATTATTCATCACTGAGAGCAAGACATGTAACCATGAATTATGAAGGCACAGGATGAGTCTGGGACTGCTGCCTTCTCTAACCTCCACTTAGTAACAGTTCATAGATTTGTTTCATCCAACCCTGTATTCTATAGGAAAACTACTGTAAAATACTTCATGACCACTTCTTCATTCAGGGTCTTCCCCTCGGTGCCTTTATTTCTATAGGGAAATAAAAACATGAAAAAAAATCCCATGGAAATTCTCAGGGGGAAGCGAGCTGTCCTCACTGCAAAAACATGAATACTTCAAGCCATAGTACATTCAGCAGTCTAGCTGCACCAGCTGTTCTCTGGAAACCTCTGAAAACGGCAACACTGGAAAGCATGAATACTCCTTCAAGGGGTGCTACCTTATTCTCTTCCATTCTGTCAGCACTCAGAATGATAAGCACATATTTGTAAGTGCACACACACATAGAGTGTACAGTGCCCTAAACAGGGAGAAATGATCAACAACTGATGTCATTGACTTTGTCTATTATGCTTATTATTGGAACATCCCTGACAGCAGGTGGAAAAACACACAAGTGAGAAAATAACATCATTTTTACAAGTATCTAAAATAATTGTGTTCTACTGCTAGGTTTTACCTTGAGATTTATTTATTTTGTTATCTGAAAACCAAAATATGTCATCAAGGTGCCATTCGTACTGACGTAATTAACCTAAGGCACAACATTTTTTATTCCTGAATTGATTCCATTATATTATTGTTCTGGATAACTTCAACTATTCAAACAGAACCTGTGTCTTAAAAGGCAGCAAATTCGATGGGTAGGATATTTCTCCAGGACTCAAGTTGTTATGTGATACTGGCTAGGTTATTTGACTAGTATACGAAACACTGTTTTTCAACAGTCACCACAATTAGTTACACATTTCCACTAGTAAAGAACAAGAATCTGCACCAGCAGAGGTGATACACCATTTTATAGCCGTTATGGTGGCGCTGTTGCTAGGAAAATGTCATCCATGCTGTCCATTTTTCATTGACCCAAACAGACAGAAGTCAGAAGGAGCCAAATTCGGACTCTGCAGTGGGTATGGTAGGACAGTCCAGTCAAGACTGGCAGTGTGCTCCGCTGTCTTCAAACTGGTAGGGGGTCTGGTGTTATCATGCTGCTAGAAAAGATTGTCTTCCTCTCTGGCCTGACTCTGGGCATTTGAGCCTTCAGCTTAGTCAGAATTGTGATGTGGTGTTCAGAGTTGATGGTTTGTCCAGATTTCAGAAGATTCAGAAGGATCACCACTTTCCTATCCCAAAAGACAGTGTATATCACTTTGCCCACTGAGGGCTGTGTCTTGAACTGTTTATTTGATGGGGAATTCATGTCACTATTCCGAGGACTGCCGTTCTGACTCTGGCTCCTACTAGTGACATCACATCTTGTCACCAGTAATGACACAATTCAGTGAACTGTCCCCTTCAGCCACAGATTAGTTCAGTAGGTCCTGACAAACTTGCAAACAGTATTCTTTCTGTTCCTGTGTAAGCATTCATAGGACTCCTCTGGTGCAAACTTTGCAATATTCCAATGTTGTCACCATTGTTTCCAACTCATTTAAGCCAATATTCAGCTCTGTGTACAGTTCCCTGGTCATCATCTTCTGATTCGTGGGGATGAGCTGGTTGAGACACCCTTCCTTTTATGGAGTGACAACAGCATTTGGCCGTCTGGATCATGGCATTTCATTGTCATCAGTGCTAAAATGCATAACCCACTGCCTCACTGTACTCACATCCAGTGCTCATTTCCATAAATGTTCAGCAAGTGTCAATGTGCAACAGTGGGTGCCATTTTTTCTACATGGAGGGATTCAGTTACACATCATTGCTTCTTCTGCACTTCCATGTCAGACACCATGCTATCAAACTGATCCTCTGCTGCCATCTGTTACATGGCAACAAAATGGAATATTGGTAGGAAGGTTCAGCCTCTGCTGTCATACCACCAACATCTGCTTCTAATGTTAAGGGCCAACGTCATAAAATACGAGGCATTAGTTTTGGAGCAACCCTCACACAAGGGAACTAATTCACTTATAGAATCTCTACTTCTGTCCTCAAACAGTTGTTTCAGAAGGTTAGTCTGGCAATTTTAAATGCTTTTCTTCTGTAACAGCTATAATTCAGAGTAACAGGAACCCCCTATGTTTTAGGACTCTGATAGATGATGAACAGGTGGTATTACAGGGGAAGTACAATTTTACACCATTTTTCCAGCAAATCCTGTGTATATCTTTGGTGCTATTTTTATCCATTTACCATTAACCTTGAAAAACAGGCTAAACAGACAGATCAGAAAGAACCTGAATTAGAAACAAGTGTTTTCACTGACAGATGACAGTGAGATGAAAGAATTATGTATCTAAACCAGCATGCTTCAGGATGTTCAACTCCAGGTCGGTCTTGACTGTAACATGTGAGCTTTTTCCTCATGTTTCAAATAGTTACATAAAAGAGGTGCAATTGGCTCCACTTCTTTCCTTTTTCAGCTACCCGGTGGTTGGAAGTTCATAGTTTTGAAAACATCCACTCACTGTTACCTGGCAAGTGTTCACCTCTTGTGTTCTGGCCCATTGGTCTATGTCATCCTCTTAAAATAGAGCAGCTATTTATGGGAACTGTAGTTTCTTTGTTTTCAGCATCCACCAGACAAGACTGTCAGGAAAAATAGCAAGAGCTGAACAAGGTTATTAACTTTAAAATGCAATTTCTTCTTTAAAATAAGTATACTGTATTGCTTCATATCTGTTACATATAGTTATTATGAAAGCTCACACATTCTAAAATCCAGTAGCTTAGACACCCATGTGCTCTTAATAGTAATTGATTTCTGTCTATCGGTCTTTGCAAATAGCTTTACACAGCAAGACAACTAAATGGGAAATCTCAGTACATGGATTCTGTGCATGTTTTGTGCATCAAACCTCACATGTCCTATGGTTTCTTCCCTTTGGAGCTCCTTCCCCTGGTTAAATCCTCTTCCTCATTGGCTAGCTGCTGTGGCACCATTTCAAGGTCATTGAATAGCATATCATTGTGCTATGTCAGTTCATTTTCTTCTTCCCAAGAAGCCAATGTGTTTGTCCTCATTCTCATTTACTATTCAATAGTAAATATTCAGCAGAAGCCAAATTGTTATTCCATTCAACGGAATGATTTCACGGTGCAACTTTTTGAAACTCCATACCACATTTACAAATAACCTTCAGCCTTCAGCAAACTTGCTAACTTGCTACACCTACAAATTGCTCCTCACTGGAGTGGGAGCAGACACTCAGTAGCATTTTCTGGGAAAGAAGCTCATTTATGATGTCCAAGGCCTGCCTTCAAAAGGAGACTCCAATCCAAAAATTGCTTTCACAGTTTCAGCATCTCCCAGTCCTGCCCACGCTGTTCCCAGGAACTCAGTTGCAGTGATTCCAGACAACTGCTGAAGGGGAGCCATTCAGGCCCCAGGTTACATTTTGAGTGCAAAATCATAGTTGTCCTGAGTCTGGCCCATGCACACACATTCAAAAGATCCCAGCCTTTGCATCACATCATTGAAACGCCAAGATGCATTTGACTGGGTAATGATTCTTTCCTAGTATTTGGGCAAGACACAGGCCTAAACTGACACCATGCTACAAGGAACACAGTGATGTATCCAGGCAGGAGAGGTTTCTAAGGGAAGTGTGGAGGCTGTCGCCTTCTTGCCTGACTGGTTTATGTAACTGCATGCATGTGCAAGCATACTTGATGCAGTATTTTCCCTGACTGCTTTTTTTTTTTTTTTTTGGATGAAGCCAGTGAGACCTGCTAGGATTGGTCAGTGTTAAGCAATCCCTAAAGGGCATGCCAGATGTTTTTGGTCTGGAGCTCAGTAATTTACAGAGACAGCAACTCCAAAGAGAGCACACTGCACATATGCTCCATCCACCTGCTAAATGCATTTGTCACAGGACACAATGTTTACTAAACTTTTCTGACAGCCTGAGACAGAAGAAAAAATAAAGTTTATTAAAACGTATAAACCTTGCAGATAAGAAGAAGTGTGCTGGGGAAAAAGGTGCTGCCAGAGCATTTTACAGAGAACTCGTGTACATGAAAAACATAAAATGCCACAGAGCAGAGAAGCAAAACAACAGAGATTCCAGTCTGTAACAGCCAGTGAATATAAATGGTGGAGAATGGAGGTAGGAGACTTATCACCAACACAGAGATTAAAACTCTTAATTCAGTTGCCTCTGAAAATTAACTCAAGCTTATAAGGAAAGCTCAAATAGTCTTTGCCTTTGGAAATAACATGATCAGCACCTGGCCCAGCACTGCTTAGCTCGTTACATGAGTAGTCCTCTTACTGAAGTTAATAGGCCTTTTTATATAATTAACTATGTGTACAACTGGAATTCAGAGGTGTCATGCCACAGCAATATGAAAGATAGTTAGCTGCATCAAGCAGAAATTATGCACAGTTAGGGTAAACTCTGAGGTCAGCACAAGAGGGTGTGAATATATATATGCCTCACTGGCTGTCTTTGCTTCCCTGATTTGGTCCATGGCCAACAAACTCATGGTAAAATACAGCTCTATTTATTACACTCTAAGAGAAGCCTAATAAGGACTGTACATTACTGTTTTTAGCTTGGATCCAAAGACATTATGCACCTATTTGAAGTCCCAGTTGTCCAGTGCCTTTCTAGATGAGCATAGTGATTTTACCCCAGTCAGTAGCCACACTGTGAGCAATCACATTCATGAGTTCACACCTTGTTGCAGGCCCTGTTGAGCCTGACTATTAAGCAAGATGATATAAGATTGGAATGCAAATATAGCCAATTTTTCATTAGCCTTTCATCGTGTAGCAGTGCTCCTGAAAAAATGCAGGGCAGGAAGTGTCAGAAGGCGAGAGAGAGAAATGGAAGCAGTGCTCTCATCACATGCAGAGAATACATAGACCAACCTCTGTTGCAAAAAGATGGTACTGTTGGCCAATCCCTTCAAAAGCACTTAGATTATCCTTTTTGCTATATTGTGCAGCTTGCTTCTGTATCTGCACACATTCATCACAGATAATTTGTTATTGCTTGCATTTTTATTGATACACTTGGCTCCCTAAGGTATGTTTTAATCTGTAAAGTATTGATGCTTTTGCTTGTGGTTTCCAAGCAATTAACATGCCATGAGACTCCTGCCTGTTACCATATTGAATTAATCATACCCATCTTACACTTTCACCTGGCAACATACTTGATAAGGTGACAATTATATGAGCACTTAGAGGGTGCTTACCATCTTCAAAGCAACTTTCCAACATCAAGTGAATTAATTAAACAGAAGTACAGCTTGCTTGCCCCTGGGATTGGTATAATAGGATGCAAAGTACCTGCTGAAGCAATGCTTCACTCTGAAATAAGGCAGTCTATCTAAAACAGGGAGAAGAACGTGGACAGGGGATAATTAAAGTATCAAATTAGGTTATACTCATTTGAAATTACACTTGAGCTAAAAAAACTATACATCAATTAGAAAACAACATTTAAAAAATCTTACTGAAAATCTCAGAGGTTTCCCTGTTTCTATGCTAATTTCTGGAGGGCCAGTGTGAAAGTCTGACATCAAGTTATCATATCTGTTTGGGCAGTGGCAAAATAATAAAGTCTTGTCACAAGAGTGTCTTATTTTTTTCTGCTTTAAAACCCAGAAGCTGCCCCTCCTCCCATCCCCTTCCCATCCAGCTGACTTCTAAACTAGGATAACTAATTCTCCCCAGTAATTCTAACTTGGAAAACAAAATAGCTGGCTGCTGGTGTAGAATGTATGTCAGTCAGTTCCAATCATACCGATAGAAAGTAGAAGAATTGATCTATTTCTCCAGACAATTTTTCCAGCTCCTTCATTCCGACATATATACACAGTGTTCACCAAGGAAAAGTACTGGAGCATACATTTTCAGGGATAATGATCCACTGCCAGCTTCACTTATCTTTAGTCATCTGAATATTTTCAAGCTTTCAAAAAGGAAAGGACTTCTGACAGTCCATTCCTTGATTACTAAAGTAACAATCAAAACTCATCACTGAGTAAGCTCTGGTTAGATTGCTTGAGCTCCTGCATTTTATTCTCATTCTGTTTATATAATATCATTACTAGAGAAGACTATTCGTGAGTAACTGACAGTTTTTTGTTTGCCTGGCAGGCTTGTCAAAATTTCAAGAAATTTTCCTTTTATTTTCCATAGCACATTTCTCACTTCCCAAGCAAAGGCAAGGTAAAAAGAAGTCAATGCCCACAGTATTTTTCACGTCATTACTGGGTGGTTAGCTTGCTAGATATGAAATTCACACTGACCCAGTGAATAAGATGAAATGCTGAGTACACATAAGAGATCACAATGGAAACATCCACAGCTCTGTTCTGCAATATTAACCAGTAAACCGTGCCATATAATGCCGGGTCTTCATTGACAAATCTGTCTTTCACACCCAAGAAAACTACTGATAAGTACTACAGAGGTTCTTAATGGTAAATTAGTATTAATTTGTTCCTAATGTCAGACAACTCTTCCCACCTTCAGGAGCAATTGCAAGAAAGTGTAATTTCAGCTGACATATTTGATCCACATAACAACAGAGGTCATTATTCTTATGGCATCAGGCTCAGCAGTAAAAACTGCAGGGAGAGAAGGAGTAGGCAGACATCAGACTTAGCTGTTTGACCTCTCAAGCAGCCATTCCCTGTGACAAGCCCTAATTTCCTTGGATTCCTTGTTTTTCCTTGCTTGAACACATACGTTTTCTTTACCTAGGAAGTTGTCTTTGTCTCAGTGGAGAAGCTCTTGTGCTTTTATCTTTTACTCCTCATTCCGCTCTGCAGTAGAATGAGATTATGTGGCTGCATGGTGCTGAGCTGCTTCCTAGTGTTAAACCACACTAGAAAATGGCAATAAAATGGCACATATGATGGCCACGATTACAGGTTTGGTCTTCCACTACTGACATACTTTGTTATCTTCATATAAGGTAGGAGCAAAAACACCCACCAAAATGGATGGGAATCAGAGTTCTGATTTTACTTTTTTTGAATTAAGTTCTCTCACAAGTTGTCATGGCTCTATACAAATCACAAGTAGAGAAATCAGAACTTCAAATACTATTCAGTCATGTCACTGCATTTGAGATAAAAGTAATTCTTTTTAATACTTTAGTAATACTGACAACCTGCTCTTATTCATCCTGTCCATGAGCGGGGGACTAAAAGACCAAGTCAGGCCAGTGCTAACCGTTTCCCAGATAGTTGTAGTGACACACATGGTCACAATGAACACAATGACACACGAGTTCCACCTCAAGGAGGAAATATGTGCATGAGTGTTTGGCAAATCAGAGCCTCTCCTTCTCTTCTCAATGAGAACAGAAGGAGAAGAAAGAGAAACTTGGAAAATATAGTCCTCTCCTGGCAACTCCAAAATTAAGAAATTCAATGTTCTTTATAACAGTGTTGGCAAACGTCAGTGAGAGATATGTGAGAAAACTAAAGGACAACGCCAAAAGGTAAAAGGCTGATCTTCATATCTTAGCGTTTTTGTTTGTTTTTTTTTTTCCCCACTGAAAACCTACACCAGAAGTACTGGCCAGCCTGTGGCAAAGGTTGTCTTTCTGGTCAAATACATTGTTAAAGTCATTTTACTCTAAAAGAAAACAATTTGCAGGCAGCAGCTAATGTGTACATCTCTGTTAAGCATCAGCATAAAAAGAAAGTCAAAGTTGTTTAAGTACGTATCAGAAGCAACCTGAGTCAATGGATTCTAATTTTAAAATATGTAATGAAACCAAAATTTGCTTTCTGGCCCTATAAATCAGCACCATTTACTAAAAAGGAAACCAGGTGGCAGATTATAATGACTCTGGAAAATGAACTCAAGTATGGAGATGCACCCACTTAGGGTTCTACATGGAGAAACAGAAAACAGCTCCAGATTTAATGCTCTCCTGCAACATCCTATCCATATATGGACAGCATGACAATGCCCTGTGCCAAAAGAAGACCCACTTTAATTAATCAGAGGCATCTGTATTTTTACCAGCAATTCAGGAAGGCAAGATCAGTTCCAAGAAGAGGCCATCAGTGGCTGGAAGAAGAGGTGAAGCCTCTCCTTCTGGTTCCAACTCTGTACAACAATCTAAGCATAGAAGATCACACAAATTTATCCTAAAACCGTCAAGTATAAAAACTTCAGCACAGCTGTTGGAGTTAGGAGACACTTTATTGCCAAGGAACAGACCTGCGTCTCCACTTTGCAATGTTTAGTCTTCACAACATCCCCTTAGGACAAGGCACTTGAGTTTCTCCCAGAGAAACTGGGTCAGAGAGAAACTGACTACATAGTGCAAAGTCTGCAGGCTTGGTGGGAACAGAGCTGTAACTTCCCCTTCCCTCCACACCCACCATCACCGAGTTAGTCATCACTGACCTCGGTGCTCTGCCTTGCATACTTCAAAGCAAGGCAAAAATACATCTCATTTTCCTTTGCAAGGAAGGCAACAGCTGGTGTTCTGAGGCTGCTAGATTCTTCTATGCAGAAGTAAAAAGGATTATTGCTTCTTCCCACCCCTCCACTCCCTAACTGCTGTTGAAACTCTTACCCTGCTGTTGCAAGGCTTCTCATTTTGCTCCTTGCCTCATTGCCTTTCCCTGGCATAGAGAGAGGCATTTCCACGCTCACCCTGGAAAACAAATACATCAGAAAGGAGTTCTCCCTTGAATTTCATGCTGCTGCTGTATCATTGCCTTTATCTGTAGATTTATCCCAGGCATCCAAACAGGCTGGAATCCCAAATATGCCATTGCACATGAATCAGCTCTGCATTAGCACAGGTAGTTCCAGGCCTGGATTCCATCATCAGGCTCAAGAAGGAAGTGCAATTATATATATACCAACGCTGAGTACATTTCCTCAAACACCAGCCCCCATCCTGAGAGATGACGGGTTCCTGCAGTGCTGGTGGCCAGCTGCCTACCTTTAAGCATCAGTACAAGACAAAACAAAACAAAACACGTATCTACAGTTATTTATCTCTGCTACCTTCCAAAGGGGATATTAATTCAAAGGAAATACTGTGCTCAGTTCTAAAGACAAGCAAGCAGTGAGGAGTCTCATAAAGTTTTCCATTTTTGACAGTATCCAGTGTAACCAGTGTCCTTGTAGCAGTACAGCATATTTTCCTGAGCCTTTGCTTTCCTTTCCTCAGCAAAAAACAAGTTATGCTTCTCTATGCTTCTTTGAGGCAGAGTCAGTACCAAATACTCGGATTCCTGAGACAATAGCTTCAGTACAAGCAGTTAGAAAGTATGCTTATACTTAGCTTGTTTTCCAAGCTGACAGATATCCTCCCACTATTGAGAAACCCAATATAAAAGAAAATCTTTATAATACAAGCATCCAAGGACACATCTTTTCACAAAGCCTCCTCAATATGTGATTCTGAAGCAATAGCACATGACAACCTTGAAACACTGTAAGTAATTCAGTGTTCCCTCCTTTGTTTTATAAATTCAAGATCTAGCCTTGGTTCTTTATGAACTTTTCTGGCTGTACCCACACACAGCACTCATAAAAACTGCAAGACATTAACATGAATCCTCAAATATATCCTGGTTCTCCACATCGAAGGTCATACCACAAACAAAGTTTTAAGTATCCCTTGTAGCAAGGATTTTGTTGTTCTTGTAGCATCAAGGGAGAGCCTCTCCTGCCTTTGGAAAGAAAATTCAATTTCCATTTAGATCTCCTTAAACTTTTTTCATCTTGTTCACAAAGATCTGTACATGTCCATTTAGATTAGAAGTGCGTTACTACCATCTCAATATGGTAGGGGAAATGGATGGTTATGATCAGAGGTAGAAACCAAGTGGGCTGCAACGAGAGAAGGTTGCATTGTGCAACCCACTGTGAGGACTGGAATGTCCTCATCCAGCCACCCCAAGAGATGATAATTGATGCTATTAGAGTGTTATTCATTGCTTTGTCATGTATTTCTAAAAAAAGCATCTATCCTAATGAATTCATTTCTCTTCTTTTCTTCTCCTCCATCTCCCATTTTTTTTCTGCAGACCTGGAACTATATATATATTTCTTAGATCATACTTCCCAGAAACTACTTGATTAGGCCTATATCCCAAACTGTGCTAGAACATCCATCCTTCAGCTCAGCAGCCAGGTGATTTACGTGCTAACAGCACTAAGAATTTCTTTGCAATTTATCCTTACAGAATACAAACCCCGCCAGATAGGTGACTGTAAGGAAAGTATCAGCACAAGATTATGGAGTTTGCAGAGTGCAGAAAGATACAGAGAAAACTCAGGCTAAGAACACAAGACCTGGGGACTCAGCTCTACTCTTACTTGTATAACCAGGGCTCCAATCCAATGGGACAGCTTGCCATGATAAGTGTGAGTATCCTTTACAATGCACTAAGAAATATGACGTGTACAAGCACAATAATGTACCAGGGTGGTTTTTAATGCACAGTTAAGGATAACACTCCTTCAGTCTGCATAGGAAAACTCAAGCTGAATGAAAAGGTAAGTTATTAATATGTATAGAACTGACAGCAGAGCTGTTACTTTTTAAGTGCAGAATTATTAAAAAAGAAATCAAGGAAAGAACTGAAATTTCACTTTTCTAAATGTTTTGCTGATTTTTAGATAAAATCAAGGCCAGAAAAATTACAAAAAATCGGGTTCATTCTCTAGTTGCATTAAATGAAATAGAAGTGCAAGAACTATGAAGTTATTTTGAAAATCTTTGCTGATAAATACCCTATATTAAAAAAAAACAAAACAATGCTCTGTCAATTTCTCCACCCACACAACAGTTTAAAAGCTGAACACACTAAGAAAATGCAGGTTACTACAAACAATTTACATAGCCTAAACTGAAAGGCACAATAGAAACAGAAGCCAAAGACAATCTAACTTTTTACCTGTATGAAAATAAAGGGACTATTCTGATTAAAGTGCTTTTTGGTCATTCCTAAACTTTTTTTAGTATTGCAAGGGTGTGGTCTGTCCTTATGTTGATGGACTCCAGAGAATTGTGCCTAGTAATTCAGCCTGCAAATAAACGAGTTGACCCTTCTAAATTTGACTCACTTATTTTTGATTATCATATGAATTTGTCCACTTTCTTCATCACATGCTTTCTTCAAAACACCAGTAGAAGGAACAGTGTAATTTCTTCTATGTATTACATTGTGCCCTCTCATGTGGATTTCAGAGATTGGATGAGAATGGTTACAAGCTTTAGTAAAAATTTATCAGCATACAAGATTTCTCTGTTCTTAATATATCATATCGAAACATGAAAACTTAATGCAGACTTATTCTCTTGTTAAAGAAGTTCATTTTTAATCATCTTTAAATAAAAAGATGATGAACTGCCCACTTCTGTACAGGTTAGACCCTGCAGTGGTAAAGGTAGCCCAGTAATGGCCATAATATAGACATGACAAAACCTGATGGTAGTCCTATTTGAATCAGACAAGAAAAACACAGTAGGTCTTTTTGATAGCACTTTAGTAAATAAAAAGTAATACAGAAACTAAGCCATACTGGTCTAATTTTAATGATGGTCTCTCTTCAATTTGAGAGAGGTACTCAGTGGCCTCTTTGCCTCTGTCTTTACTTACAAGATCAGGCTATATCAGGCCACTCGATCCATTGAGAAAATCAAGGCAAAGGAGATTTAATACCAGTGGAGGAGGACAAGACTAGGGAACACTTGGACAAGATGAACTTGCACAAGTCTATGGGCTCTGCTGGCATTTACCTATGAGTGCTGAGGAAGCTGCTTGATATTATTGTAAGGCTACTCTCAATTATCTTTGAAAAGTCATGGTGGGAAGTCTCTGAAGACTGGAAGAAACAAGATGTCACACTGAATCTCAAGAAGGGTAAGAAGGAGGATCCTACGTGCTAACGGCCACACAGATGGAAAGCAGCTTTGCAAAAAAGAGCCTGGAGGTCCTGGTGGACACTAGGTTGAATAAAATGCTCTTGCTGCAAGGAAGACTAACTATTCTTGGCTTCATTAGGCAGTGTAAAGCAACACGACTCTTCCCCTCTACCCAGCATTGATGAGACTGCTCTTGGAGTACTGCATTCACTCTGGTCCATCTCAGCACAGGAGAAACATGGACATACCGGAAAGAGTCCGGCATAGAGCCATCAGGATGATCAAGGCATTGGAGCACCTCTGCTATAAAGAGAGGTTGAGAACGAGTCCAGAAAATAGGATGCTCTGAGAGGATCTTGTCAATGTCTATAAACATCTGGTGGGAGGATATGAAGAATGGAGCCATGCCTTTTTCTGTGGTGCCCAATGCCAGAGTATAAAGCAATGGGCACAGACTGAAACACAGGAAATCCCATGTAAACATAAGGAAATGAACAGGTTACCCAAAGTATGTATCAATGGGGTTATTCAAAACTTGACTAGACATAGCCCTGGGCAACCTGTTGCTCTGTTAATGGTTCTATGATTTTGTTTCACTGTACAGTCATCTGTGTTTTGAATATCATATGCAGTCCTTGCCCTTTCAATCTCAGAAACTTTTTTTAAAAAATGGTAAGCTATGACCTTTATCTCACTTCCCCCCCCCCCCAAAAAAAAGAAAAAAAAAAAAGAAAAAAGATGATATGTGAATTGATATGTGAAGAATAAAATCACCTGAGATATGCACAGGGTGAGTTAAGAATTATTTGTGTTTCCTTTTTTATACATTTTTATATGGTATCTTGCAGAGCTTCTGAGAAAAATAAGGCAGATTTTTTTTCTTTCTTTCTTTTTTTTTTTTTTAATTGTCATCTGGTGACCACTTCAGCTGTGGATTTTTGACGCTGTAGGAAGTTTAGAAGATAAAAGGTCATGAGTTCAGCAAAGCAATGAAAAATACACCTAGGGTTATAAAATTTCTAAATTATACCTCTTCCTCAGAAAGAGCATGAGTTGCAAATCAGTTGGAAGCAAAAAAAAAAAAAAAAAAAAAAAAAAAAAAATCACTGTGTAGTTTCTGTGCTCCAAGCCATCTTAGATATTTTCCTCATTTTCCACCTACTGCTTTATCTCTACTACTGGCCAAGACAAACCCAGTCTACTCTCCTGCTTGAGCTGCAGAGATAATGGGAGTGCACAGTAACATGAACACTTCTGCATTCACATAAAGTGCAGTTAAAGGAGTCTGACAACCAGACCCTCTCTAAACTCTCATACATGAGTTTTTATTGATAGGCAGTTAGGCAGTATTGCCCTGCAACAGGTGAAAATGCCACTTCTCACTTCTATCCCCACTAACACAGCAAACCTTTTTGAGAAGAGCTATAAGCTGTCAACGTGTTAGCTCTGCTGCTGCCTGTCAAGATGCTGTAGGAGACCTTACACAGAAAAGGCAAAAAGAAGCCATGAAGATCAGGTTTTTTTTTACCTCTACTCTGTCACAAAACGTCTGTGCAACAATTCAAGTGCATTTCTTCCCACATCATTCCACACCCTTCCTTCCTCTGTTTGGTTCTGGATAACTTTATGCATCTCACTATGTAATTGTGCAGCACTGTGAACAGTTAGACTTCACAACAAGAACACCAAAGTGAAATCACAGCTACTTGAAAGTCAACAGAAATAAAAATCAGTTCTTTATGCACATGGAAAAAAAGGGACTTATTTAAAGTGCTTCATTTCTTTAGGATTGGTTTTCTAATAGTGTAGCACGAAACTAGTCTCCAGTCTGAATACTAGTGACATGTGCATTTGAAAAAGGATTATTTGCAATTCATGTATGAATAGCTGCAGGGCAAAAAATAACTAGAGGTGAAATGGACCTCTGTGATAAGAGTACCTGTTGAAAGCTGTAATCTATTGGGATAACACACAACTCTCCACAGAAAATGAAGCCACCAAAATGCCTGCTTTGGAATTATGGTAAGTGTAGTTTAACTACTAGATTGATTGGAACTGAATTCAGAGGTATGATTTAAAAGCTGGATTTTCCATATAACTTCAGGATGGTATTTTTAAATGTTTACTGTTCACTATGGATACTAAACTCTTTGATTGTAGAGGTATAAGTCAAGGATGAAATTCTCCTGGCAGAATTACCACTTTCTGAACTCTCAGTAAATCGTTCAGTTTCACCCTAGAATAGGAACCTTGCTTTTACTAGCTGTGCTCTTAAGTTTCCAGGAGTATATTTTTAGATGGTGTAAATTGTCATAGCAACATTTCCTCTTTAAGGTTTGGATGTCCTCCCTTCTCTCTCTCTCTATTTGAGATAAAGACACAAGGCCAATTTTACTGCACATCAAAATTTTATATTGGAGTATTACACAATCCCACTGCAGCACATTCACATTATAAGTTAGAGTGCAATGGATTTCTTGCAAAATTAGAGCAGGTTTTTGATAAATCAGACTTGTTCCAGGCCCACAGCTCCTTGCTAAGAAATAGCAGCCAGGATCTGAACTAGTTCCTTAATAGTCTCCAGTCATTTGCTCTTGTTAATTTTTGCAATAGGGCAAGCATGATTAGGTTCACTCCAGTACAAGATGTGACTACAGATCATGCACAAGATTTGAACCAGTTCCAGCACTGAAAACCATGTACCTCTTACAAAACCTGATCGGGCCCCAGAAAGCAGTCCTCACCGTGTCCACTTTGGACTGATGAGGCTGCACAAGCTGAGCATGAAATAGGTACAGTGGCCAGGTCTTACTGACAGCAAATGTGGAGAGAGATAGGTCAGGAGTACTTTATTTGAAGAGATGTTTATCAATCTTTCCATTTACAGACAAGCCATCCAAAGTTCTAATGAGAAGACCCTGGTTCCAAGGCAGAGACAGCTCACAAAGAGCATGAGGGGTTAGGTTGCCTTGTCTTCTTCTACTCCTTACCTTACAGCAAACCCAGAATCTGGTCACTGAAGTTCTCAAACTGTCATGGAAAGACTACAATAATCACAGAAAGTACTCACCCCTCAAAATCAGCATGAACACATATGCCTCTATAGGCTCTGTGAAGTGAATCCTGTCTGAATTACAGTAGTGATATTTCTCGTTGTTTTTTTCTGGCCTCTTCTTTTGTGCAAAGGACATACGAAAAAAAATTTGACAACTGTCTAAAGGATTGCATTCTCATTGTAATTAAGAGTGAGTTGAATTCTTCCAAAGCCAAACCATCCTTAACAATCCCAACCACTCAGCAGAACAGTTAACAAAGAGGATAGGGGGCCTGATAACCATACCATGCTTCCTGGCAAATCTGATCTTGCAATGCAAAATCAGATTCAGCCAGTTTTTATCCCAAACAGCTCCAGTAAAATGAGATACATGGGTCTGAGCAAAATGGTTCCCCCCATGTAGTACATAACATACAGATCACTCATCTCAAGGTATAAAGAGTGGAGTTCGTTTTAAGTAGACTCATGTTCCACCCCTCCCTGCTTCCCTCTCATATGTTATTCTAGTCTATATGAGTAAAAAGACACTGAGTTTTAACAAATGTCTTACAGATTCAGTGCACGTATGAAATAAAATGGCTTTGCAGTAACTAAGTGTTCAGTGGCATAGAGAAGCTGGTTAGTCAAATTGTGTACACTGCTCTTCTGTGAGTTTGAAAGATAGAGTGACTGAAGATATGGATGTTATCTGCCTAAACTTGGCTTTTCAATAGCTCAGCAGCCTTAAAGCCCAGCTGGAGTGCTTTTCACCAACAGTATATGAAGGATTGCCGACCTCTTGACAAAAATAGAAATGATCACAGAGCTAACAAGAGCATTGCATTGATCAGAGCCTTTCACAGTGGCTTCGTACAATTCCTTCTCATCCTCAGCATTCTGTTCAGCAGTGAGGAGAAGATAGAAGACACCACATTCTTGATGCTCATGACCTGGAGTCCAAATAACAGAGATGAGGAAATTCCTGTGTTTTACTGGACCTCAGGCTGTAGGAGAATAGTGCATTCCAGCATGCAAGCAATAAGCCCCCACCAGCACAGATGATCCCTTTTCTTCTGAAGGAGCAAAGATTTTTCTCTAGGAAATCCAGTAAGTCAAAATTGATGTGCTCTTCCTCCACACTCCTACTGCAGAAGAGGAAATGGAGCTGCATCTACAAAGTTCTCTACAAGGAGTTTGTACAGTAACCCAAGAGGAGCTGCAACTGCGAGAACACTAAATATGACCTGAAAACAGTACAGGATAATAAACTTA